>ML779948.1:145392-219116 GCA_009831015.1 Picea engelmannii
TCTGATCCTATAGATAATATTACTCAATGTATTCTCTGAAACTCCTCCAATTTTCACTCCTTGAATCCTCCCCAAAAAGAGGTTATAGAAAGAATGGTAGACTTTATTCAATTCTGGTTTGTTCATAAGACCCAACTTGTACAACATGCAAAGCACTCAATATTTAACATCCAATTCTAAAACTCATACCAAAACAAAACTACAGTCCATACTCGTTCCAGTGGAAGTGGTCCCACTTCATTTGGATTCTATATGAAAAAGTTATGACTATTTTACCTGGAACACCCGTTTATTGACTAGCTTCAGGACTGGTCACAAACCCTATCTTCCATTGAGTGTATCTCTATAATTATAGCGAATCAAGAGCTGAAATGTTTACCAGAGGTACCTTGATATGTCATCTCAATACCATAGATATTTCACCATCTGAATCATTCTAGAAACAAAGTTATAGAAAAAATGGTAAGATGACCTGAAAATAACATACCTTAGAACACATCACCAAAAGACTTCATCCTCCCTTGAAATCCGACCTTCTTATCTTCTTATTACCTCTGAAATTCGACTTGTATCAAGTGAATGTATAATGATGTTTATTTATACCATTTATTTCACTTCCTTTTAACATTAGGTCCGACCTGACACTTTCTTATTTTGTAATTCTTTTCTTTAATTATTTTTAGGGCCTACATGTACTTCCTTCTTCAATTCACTTTGTCATCTTCAAAAATTCATTTCTCCTCAACCATGAGGATCCACGTGACGTGCCACATACCACCGGAAATAGCATGGTGTATATTATCCATTCATGGGTGTTGTATATGCATGTGCATTGTCCTTCATGTCCAAATACCTTTATCAATCTTGCGGTCCAAAACCCATGACTAGCATTGACATCAATGAAAAAAACCAATATTCCAACATCTTTTGCATTCAATTATCCACAGGGATTATGATAACCATAAATCATGGACTATACAATATATAAGAACAACATGAAAACATAAAGTGTTGAACATACTACAGCTAATTCATAAGATGTATGTTTTCATGCTCAGAAAAATACGAAAATAATATGACAGTAAACACATCATACATTTTACATATGGACTAAATCCAAAAGCACACTCTATTCCATATCATTCCAAAAAAATAAGTCCATAATCAGGTCCCAAAAAGAATACCCTTTCTCCCTGTGAAAGTACAAATATTTATAATATGATCATGATTTGCTTCTCATATCTTCTAAGATAGATACATATCCTCCTCAATAAATCATTTTACAAAAAATAATTTTAATTTAGGTCTGCTATAACAACCATTCAAAAATAGTTACATAATTCGAAAAAAATTGAAATTGTTTTTAAAGAAAAACTTGCAAATTTGAAGCATCTACCAACAATTCACTTGTTCCATCAACCATGGAAATTTGTTCCTCTTCAAACTTGAGAAGAAAAATGAAATTTAATTTAGAATAAATACAATAAACTAATTACAAACAAGCTACAAAATCTACGATTCTGTAGCTAGTCTAATAAAACAAAAACAAAACAAATTATGTTATAACAAAGCAATCCAAACGTTAATTCTAAGAAATTTGTATACTCATTAAACATTGGAAAAAGAGGCATCTGGTAATTTTGATTTCATAACAGCGTTGATGTTGGATGAGTTTGTAATAACAATATATCCTAATTTCCTAGATCTTTGACTAGCTCTACAAGACGTTTTATGGACACTGGCTCTCAAATCCAAGTTTTTGTTTTCCAACACTATATTTTTAGCCATTACCTTTTTGATTTGAGCTTGCATATAAGGTATATCTTGATAGTACCCCTCGATCCAAGTGAAACAATCTTTACAATACACCTGTTCCAATCTCGATAGAGGGTGCATATCATCTGAGTTCAAAGGCTTACCTTGCACCATTGTATTTTTTAAATCATACTATATTCCTGAAAACCCCTCTTGTTCCCTTAAAAACAGAGGTAGGTTTGAAACAAAATCGTACTAGGGAGAATCCACTATAGTGGAATCATATATTGCATCCTCGACAAAGATCATATATTCAATAACTATTGTAGGACTGGGTTTACCATGATTTTGATATTGGTTCCTTCTCATCCTCAACAAAATTCTACCACTCCTCTTATTTCTAAAATCTAGTTCATTAAAATCCTGTGTAACTTGCTTCCTCTCTCTTTTGATTTTATTTTTATCATTACTAACCTTGGTCTTTATAGGATTAGGGGAAATTGGTGACTTATCTCATAAAAGACTAAGAATTTATTCCAAGGATTCTTTTGGAATGAAATTTCATTTTTTGGAGGTGATCTCAGCTACTGGAAGAAAATCAATTGAAGAATTGGAAGGTAAGACAGAGTCTTTCGAGACTTGTATCTCAACTCAAAATTTTTGCAAAGAATAGGACGATACACTTGGACCGATAGGTTCATCAACATTCAAAGGTAAACTAGAGACATGCTCATATGGAAAATGAACAAATCGATTCCTAACAAGAAAGATCTTCCAATTATCTCCTATCTTCAACAATTGGGCATTAACCATAACCCAAATTAGACAATGATGGAACAAATTGGAATCAGGGTTAGGGATCTGTCTTTGGTAAAACCTGGACATTTTCTGGAGACTCTTGAGTAAATAAAAGGGCAAGTTCAATTTAAAACCCAGGAAAACCATCAATAACCTTATATGAAACAAAACAACTAGCCCATAACTCCCGTCGTAGGTCACAAATTGTTTTATTATCAACAACAAGCCATGCCAATGAGTTTTGAGCAACTGGATAGGCATACCTTTATTTTATAGCGTGATTTTATAGATACCAATAGTGAATTCCACGGGATTATCTCTATCTTTAGATTATTGAACCAGTAGTCCCCTTCCTGTGATAGACCCTTGGCCTCAGCTATGGATTCTTTGTTTACTTGTAACTGCAAGTCGCCCACCCTGGCTTTGGCACCATAAAAAGTTTTAGCAAAGGCCTCTGCAACTTCAAAGTTAAAAGACTCAAGAGACTGGATCAATTTTACCCAACCGAAATGGACGAGTTCATCTACAACGACGTCATGAGATAGCAAATCATGTGAGGCATTTGTCTCCACATTAACCACAAGAGCCATCAGTTTTCACACAATGTACAAAAATATGCAAAACATATGGGTTTATGCTCCATCCAACCCAAAACAAGTGGTCGAGTTTTCATGGCTAACAGTGAACCAAAAACTAAGGTCTTGGAGGGATGCTACCATGACTTCCACCTCAGGATTTGATTGAACACGCGGAACCAGAGGACAAAAAAAGAACTCAAAAATCACTTCGTCTCCTAAAACCTACCCTCTGGTCACAAAGGACCATCTAGACGAGCAAATGAATGTGATCACTGGTTGGTAGGACAGTGAGATAATGATTTCATAGCACAGTCGCTAGCCAAGTCATACGTTGAAAAGATAGTGACATAACAGTTTAATGTATCATTCAGATCATATGGTAAGGTAAGAAATACATAACCAAAATCGCAATGGGTAAGGAAATAATCAAACTTTCAAAATCGATTTAATAATAACATAAATCACCCACAATTTGGTTTTATCCTTATGCCATGAAACTTTTATAAAATTTCCATATGTTCACATATTCTCCATGCCTAAGTGTTTTGTGATTTTGGATCTTCCCAAGGTTCGTTAGATTTCACAAGGTGGAAACCTTTAGAGTTCAGTGAAGGTTCTTATCAAAGGATTTTAATTTCATGATTGTTAGTCATGAAATTGAAATGGGTAAACGTGTAGGCTATCAAAAAAAAATTAAAACAACCGATCAACCAAGTAATCACCCAAAAATCATGATCAATTCCATCATATATATAAATTAGGAAACAAATACAAATTTTCTTTGCAATTTTTGCGTTTAAAAAGTCGACGAAGTGATATGATAATTTGGCTGCCAGCAATGGAAGCTTACTGGGTGAAGCATTTATCTCTACATAATCAAAACTTTATGTCAGGGAAAAGGAAAGACTTGAATAACACTTAAAATCACTTTGAAACATATCATAATTTGAGATTAAAAATATTAATATTAGTTCAAAAAAATTAATATAGTCATACTCAAACAGAGTGCTCTAACAGACGATTATAACCTGAAAGTTAGTTTTGATCAAAAGACGAAGATATTTATAAAGGTAACTTCAATACCGTTGACAGGGCCACTGCTGCAAGTGCCAATAGGCGTTCATAGCCTTGACAGGGATGTCATTTAACCCACTCAAGTACTTTAATCCCATCCAAAAGTTGTCTATCCATGATATAAAACTTTTGATATATGATCAACTTATAAAACATACCTAACATTGCTTCACTGCCAGCAAGCCTATTCACCCATTGACATCAGGCCTATTCAATACCCCAATTTGTTTACACATGTTTCCCACACATTGAAGTGCTTCCAAATCTCCTTAGTCGTTTATAATGATCTAGAATTTGGAGATTTCATAATGACAAGAGAGTGGGGAGATACTGGAGATTTGATAACCAGGAAGATATATGATCGATCATTAATATTTTATTTTTGTTCTTTAATAACTGATAGTTTTAATCATGGTTTATACATTTATATTTAAATAAAGAAATAATCTAAAGTATGGGGAAGCACTTTGATGTGATCTCATTAGAATTGGGATGGTGTAAATTTTTTAAAGGTGATCGTAATTCCCCAAGATCTTGACAAAAATTTCTGGAATAATATTCTGGCAAAGAACTTCTAAAATGGTTGTCTTATAAGAAAATCATCTTAGATAAACCTTAGTATTGAATATGTTTGGACTATTTCACACTACCATCAATGATAAATATGATGATGAAAATTTCCTTCCACAATGGATTGTGAGTTAGAAATAACTCAAAAAATAAAATAAACCAAAGAAAGTAGTAATAAAATAATCAACGGAAAACAAAAATATAAAAATATAGGGATATTTATAGGGGGTAGGTCTTATTCTTCTCAGGAGAAGTACTTCTTGAGAGTCTGGCCATTCACTGGGAAAGGGTTTGGTTGTCCCTCCAAGTTTTGCAGACAAAATGAGCTAGGACCCAATTTTTCTACAATAACAAAAGGCCCCAACCACACGTTTTGAAACTTGGTGTGTTATCCTTTATCCTCATGTGCTTTGTCCCACTTGAGAACCAAATCTCCTACGTCAAATTTTATATCCGAGGACAAACTTGCATCAAACCAATTTTTAACAATTTGTTGGTGCTGGTGCAATTTATGTTTTCCTTGTGTCCTAATTTATTCTAATTTAACTAAATCATTTATTTGATTCTCTAAAGGGGGGAATTCTTCTTCTTGAACTTTTTGTGATCACTGAAGTGATGGGAGTAATATGTGGGGAGGAAGGATAACTTCTCTTCCATATATGAGGAAGAAATGAGAATTATCAATGGATTCTTTTGGGGTGACCCTGTCAGTCCATAGTGCATTATAATGCATTGTGCCAATTTTTGTGATTATCTCACACTATTATTTTCAATATTTTAATCATATTTTTGTTCATTGACTTAGCCAAGCCATTTCCTTGAGGATAATAACTAGCATATTATGTTAGCTTAATTTCCTTTTCTAGAGAAAAAACATTCATGTCCAAGGAATAAAAATAAGAAGCATTATCAAAAACTAAACATTAAGGTATTCTGAAACATGTGATAATATGAGAATTCAAGAACAAAATTACATGATTAGTGTTTACTACCCTTAATGGTAAAGCTTCAGACCATATTGTAAAATAATCCATTTCCATGAGAATGTATTTGTATTGCTGTGAAGAAAGTGGGTTAATTGGTCCTATGATTTCCAAGCCCCACTGTTGAAATGGTGTATCTATTGTAACTGGATGCAATGGAAATGCAACCTTCTTGACCCGCCCTATATATTTTTAGAAAATTAAACATTTGTCGGTCATAGCATGAGAATACTTAAATAGTGTGGGCCAATAGTAACTAGACCTAAGTACCTTGTGGGTAGTTGTATCTCCACCAAAATGACCCTTGACATCACCAGAATGTAAATCAACTAGTACTCTTTCAGATTCTTCCTTTTCTAGGCAACGCATAAATACACCATCAAAATTCTTCTGAAATAATACATCATGAATTAATTGAAAAGATGCAGACCCAAGCCTTAGTTCTCTTCTATTTTAGGGATCAAGATTTTGAGGAGTAGTTTCGTGCATCAAATAAAACCTAATATAATTGTACCATGAATTAGGAACAATTTGTGTACAACAAATTTTTGTTTCATTATGCATTTTTTCAACAGGTGTTGTTGATCTGGCATTTCAACTGAGTCAACCACTAGTTTTCAATAGCCTTTGCCTCTAACAATTTATGTAGGTATGATTTCAAGGTCGTCCTCTTGAAGGGAGGTCATCCAAATTTCCCTTTTCTCCCAAAGTTCCTTCTAAACTAACCGATTTCTTACAACAGGGTAAGGAACAATGAATTTTATCCTGGATTTTAACAGGTAAGGTATGAAATGTTTAACTTCCTTAAAGACAATGTAGGCTTGTTGATCAACTGTAGGATAATTTAATTCTTATCCTTTAAAAGAATAACTTATAAATGAAATGGGGATTTCATCATTTTCATCATTTTTCTGAGTAAGCACAACAACATATTATGATATGTCTAATGCAAAAGTATAAAGCATGAAGTATTTGGAGAAATCAAGACACATTAAGGAGGGTGCTTTGGTTATAGAATTTCTAATAGAATTAAAAGACAGGTTCTCTTACAGTCCCCATTTAAAAGGAACATCCTTTTTAATCAGGTTTTGGAGAGGCCTAACCATCTCATACAAACTTGGAACAAAGCGTCTGGCGAAATTTATTTTACCCAAAAAGGATTGCATTGCCTTTTTAGAAAATGGTGGAGGAAGATTGGCAATAGCTTGACTTCGTTTGGGATCTATTATCATTCCATCCTTTGAAACTATAAATACAAGTAATTTTCCTTGCTCTACTACAAAAAGTGATTTCTTTGGATTTAGTTGAATATAGGACTTATGACAACGTTCTAGTATAGCCCTAAGATGTGACAAATGATATTTTTTATTCTTTGAAAAGACAACGACATCATCTAGGTAGACAACAATGAACTGGTTGATAAGGCCACGAAAAGAAATATACATTCCCCTCTGGAAAGTGGCTCCAACATTAATCAATATGAAAGGCATCTTTTGATAGGCATAGGTGCCCCAAGTGGTGCAAAATGTGGTTTTTAACTGATCTAATGGAGACATAAGGACCTATTTGTACCCTGAGAAACCATCGAATAAAGACGGCCTTTCAGAACCAGATACTTGTTGCAAAATTTGTTCCATTGGAGGAACAAGATGATTGTCTTTATGAGAGGCTTGGTTTAAGTTACGAAAAATGATGCAGATCCAAATTTCTTCTTTCTTATTTCTTATCGGAACCAAGTTGGATACCCATTGGGTATGCCGAACTGAAAAAAATGATATTGGTGGTTAATAATTTATTTAGTTCCTTTTTTACTATGGGTTCTAATTTAGGATGCATTTTCCTAAGTTTTTGCTAAAATGGTTGGGTTTGGGGTTTCATAGGAATTACATGTTGTATTATGTTTGGATCGAAGGTTTTCAAATCATTGTATGTCCAAGGAAATGCATATTTAAATTACTAAAATGATTTTATGAATTCAAGTCTTTCTTGTTGAGAGTACCCTTTACTCAGATTAATATTCTAAGGATTATCTTGCGTTCCTAAGCTAATAGTCTCATAAAGTAACGAGGAACTGTGTGTTTTGCAATTAACCACTCCCCAAAACTTGTCATGTAAATCATAAATTTTTTCTAATCTAATGACAGACTTAGGGATAGAATTTACCATATCAGATGATGTTTCAGTAGAACAAGGGTCAGATATTACCGAAAAATCATGGAGATTTTCATTGTGAGTATTTTCATCAATTACAACATCTTGGAATGTGTCCTCCATACGAAGAAAATTTATGATTTGTTGGCCATCACCAAAAACTTTCCAATTGGTAATATTGTCGGGCATTGATGGCATGAACATCAATTGAACAGAAAATGCATTAGGAGAAAATCCCCTAGAAGGTAATAATTTTGACGCAACATTAGCCAATAAATCTACTTCGGAATTACTAGATCTAAGAATAGAACTTATGTTAAAAGAGAGAAATTTATGGATTGAGTTCCATACCTCGGTTTGGTAGTTTTTGAGATGATGTGATAAATAATGAATGACATTTTTTACATGTTTAACTACAATTTGAGAATCACCAAATACCATCAAGATTTCCACCTTAATATCTATGGCCTTCTTTAGTCCTTGCAAAAGTGCTTCATATTCTGATGTGTTGTTTGTACACTCAAATTATAATCCATAAGCAATGGATGTAGTGTTACCTTTGGGTTCAATCAAAACACAAACAACATTGGGTCCTTCACGATATTTAGACCCATCAAAGTATAAATACATGATTTCATCATTTTCACAACCATAAACAATGTTTGCATCATTTTTTAAAATTGTTGCCTGAGTATGGGATGATATTTCCGATTTTTGATCCAGGTTTGGAATAGTGGATATTTCAGTCATGAAATTCCAAAAGAAATTGTTCATGCCTTGAGCTTCAAATGTATTTACACCAATGTTAAAATGATCATTCGATTCATTTAAATCCGTAATGGTGTGCTTCAGATAACGTTCCCTATTTACTCTGATCTTGTTGGGTTGGTCATTTTTCGATAACCACATATGAGACCAATATGTAGAAAAATAATCGTGCAATTGTTCGAACCAGTCTCTACTCAAGAACAAGCCATAAAATTCTGGAATATCAATGACAACTATGTCAATTAACTGGTGCACTTTTGGGTTAGATGACAATCTAATCAATACATCTTTAAGTTCACAAACGACTGTGACATTAGTTCTGTCCAACTGAATAATTTTCAAATTGCAAGGTTTGAATTCAACATTAATATTATGACAAACATACAAAGGCATTACATTCGATGAGGCTCTGAAATAAACCATACAATTATGCACATTTATGTTGAAGATTTTGAAAGTTAACAGGAATGGTGGCACTTTTTTTCATTGTGTGGGAGAAAAAGTCTAATGATTTCTTCATGTTGTATCTGAAGTTATTTTATCTAAATTCCCTATAGTTTGATTTGGTGTGTATTTTTTATTAAGATCTTAAGGTGGTCTTTTTTTCGCGACATCCTTTGTTTTGTTTGTGCCATTTTCTGTTGATTTTTTATTCGGAGGGTCATTCTTTTTACTTTTTTTGTGATCGATGAAATCAACAACTCACAGTTCTCGTACTCGGGTGACATGGGGTCAATTGTCTTCTGATAACTATATAAACTCCAGGTGCATCCACACATCTCACAATCATGGGGAATGGGTAAATCGGGGCGAGAATCGAACATGAAACCTCCATTTTTACATTTCCTTCCATTTACACGGCACTTGCCAATCAGTCTACACCCCTGTGGGCATCATTCTTTTTACTATTATCAACTATACTTCACACCACTTTCTGTGGGATGAGAGTGAATTTGAGCAGTTGAAAATTTGATATGCTTGCCCTTAGTTTTTTAAGAACTTCAACAAGATCATATTCTAAATCTAGGGAAACGATATTTCATGATGTTTGAATCTGTTTTGGCTGTCTTGATACCGTATCCTTACTTGTCTAAGGTGAAGATGTGTTTTTCACTTTACTACGAGTGTTATACGGGCGTTGATTTTTATGGAAAGTTTCAAAATTAGCTTGGAAAATACCGTAAGAAAGTTGTCTCATAACAGTGGGAGATAAGTCCTCTTCATCCGGTGTTTCTTCTTCACTTGCATCATTCTAGTTTTCAGGCGGGATGGAAACAAAACTATCATTTCCATCTAATATTGCTTTTAAAGCATATTGTAACCCTTAAAAATTTAGACCTTTTGTAGTCAGCTTTGGTTTTTTTAGAGGAAGAGGTTTCCTAAAAGGTGGTCTAAAATTCCCTTTATTAGAAGATGCTTCTTATACAGATCTATTCAAGTCTATGACTTGATTAGATAACTTATGGAAGGCTTTCTGTAAACCCTCCAAGTCTAAGGTTTCTTGTTCTTTTTTATTCAACTTCCACATTTACATTATCCTTTAAACTAAGAATATCCTTTTGAATGAGGACTTCTTCCTCTAAAGATTCTAGTAATGTGTTTTTCTTAGACCTCTTAACCCATATAGCTATGTTATGATGTAGGGATTTAGCATAGTATGCAATAATCAAGTTTTCAGCAGACATTGATTTTGTAGGGATTTTATTTTTATGCATAAGTGATGCAGGAGCATCGCCAACACATCAAGTGAGCCAGCGCGGAAGCAAAGAACTGTTGGACAAGCAACACAAATTTTGAAAATGCTTTGGAATTGTTGCACAGATATTAAATGAGTCATTTAAGAGATGGCGCACTTTTATATTGTAATGGACCTTGAGCAGATAGCTCTCGTCCTTTAGTAGATAGACGACATTTAAAATAGTTAATGCTGGTAGATAGGAATTTAATTTTAGATTTGATAGCTTTAGAGTCCAAGAGGGAAATGGGATATAGACACCCTCCTAGTTCATTGTATTATCATCACGAAGAAGCATCTGAGAAAGAAGAAGCAGAGAGCTGTAAAAAAAAAAAAGAGAACACCCATGTACAGACACTTGAATTTATAGAAGAAGTTCTGATTCAAATTCATGGTTTGTGTTATTCTCTGTGTATGATGTTGATATTCTCATGAATGTTTGCTTCCTATCATATATGCTGTGTATGTGATTTCATGTATGAATTGAAGTTTGAGAGGGTGAAGAAATGAGTTTCAATTGTTCCTCTACTTGAGCCAGAGAATTCCTACAAGGAGTCAGTCGAATTGTCTGCAAGGAGTGCGTTGACAGAGGGTTCAATTAGGGATAGATTTTGTTCTCATTCCCTCAAAGGTGTAGTTGGGAATAAGAGCTGTGTAAGGAGTGTGCAGGCTGGTTAAAGGTCTCAGGGTTGCGAACCTGAGTGAAGCTTTGAAAGACTACTGCTGTAGGAGTGCGCAGAGTCGAGAGACTTCAACACTTAGACGTTGTTGGAGGTTTGCCGCAAGGAGTGTGAGCAAGAAGTTCTCTGAAAGACTTGAGAGTCGTGAACAAATATCAGGAGGTATAGAACCTTGAGAAATCACTGAGGGGAGAATAGGGAGTTTGTGCCTTGAAATCTTGCAAGAAGCGTTGTAAGCTTGCGAGCAGGTGGGAAATTCTACAGAAAACCACTTAGTCATTTCGCAGAATTTCACCAGGAGGAAAGGACGATCGATATTCTCAGGGAGAATCAATGAATCACCATGGTCCGTTGGATCTCACGGAGGTGCACGGAGGTTACAGTGTAAGTGTGGAAGAGGTTCAAAGCTCAGGAGGGGCAGAGTCGTCGATCCAAACCACAAGGACTGTCAGATCTACACGTGATATCGTGTATCGGGGATTCGCGAGTTGAAGCTCCAAGTCGTTGCAACGGGAATTGCGATATTGTGATCCACGATATCTCGACGAACCCATAACCGCCCATTGTTTGGGACGCATGTCAGAAGATCCAAGGAAGTTGGGGTTCGAAGTATCGGGGGTTTTGAGAACAAAGAAATCTCGCCGCTTGGAGTCACGATCCGAGATATCCCAACAGTGACATAAGCAGTGTGGGACCGCCAGAGTCAGAGTGGAAGATAGGTGGCACAGTATCCGGGATCGAGAAAAAACAAGACCTGAAACCTTTGGCATCAGTATTCGAGATCCTGCGAAGTCTGAAATCCCGATAAGGTGACGGGACCATTGAATAGTCAAACCGCGTGTGCATCGGAGTATCGGCACATCGGGGTTCAGAGTTCAGAAATCCCGTTTGTTGATGTAGCGAGTAGCAAGTTCCCGATAGAGAGAATTCCGATAGCAAGGGAAAAAGTCAATGTTGACTCACATCAGAGTTCGGGGAATCGTGAGGCACAAAACACGCGACCATAGGATTCGCAAAATCGCGAATTCCTATTTCCCGACCGTTAAGGGAGATCTTTGAAGAATTGTTGTGGGTAAGGAAAATTCATGACAGGGAATTAGAAGAACATTTGAGTTCTTCAGGCCGAGAACGGAAGAAGATCCTGTGTGCGTGCGTGGACCTTCCGACCTGTGGTAAGTGAAGGGGATGCGTGGCCGTCAAAGTGGTATCAGAGCTAAGACAGATTGTTCTTTGCTTTTTGTAGCAGAGAAAGAGAATTCACCATGCCGCCCAGGAGAGAAAGGAAATCACCTGATCCATAGGATAGGGAGGTGTGAAGAAGAGGCAGGCAGGTAACAAATCCAGAATTGGAGAGACAGATGCGTGATCTCCGAGCAAGACTCAAAGACATGGAGACAGCGCAAAGACGCACAACTAGTGCAGGGGATCTCAGCGATTTCGATAGTGAAATAGAGGATGAACATGAAGAGGAAGTTGCAACCGAAGATGCAGCAAATGAACGACTAATCAAAGCTATTTCCAGGATGGGTGCAAAGCCAAAGATGGACATTCCAGTCTATGAGGCAAATCTGGATGCAGAAGAGCTTCTAGATTGGATTAGAGCTCTTGACACCTAATTTGATTATGAAGATGTTGAAGAGGATAAGAAGGTCAGACATGCTATCACACGGTTGAAAGGACATGCAGTATTATGGTGGGATGAGCTACAAGTAGATAGACGCTGCAAAGGCAAGTAGAAGATCAAGAGTTGGGATCGAATGATTGCAAAGATGAAGGCAAAGTTCATCCCAAGAGATTATCAAATCACTCTGTTCAGAAGGATGCAGAACCTGAGACAAAAGCTGATGATAGTGAAAGAATACACGGAGGGATTCTATCGACTGAACATCAGGGCAGGTCATCGTGAGAGCGATGATGAGAAGGTTGCTAGATATCTGAATGGTCTGAGATACGATATTCAGGACGAGATGAGCATGGTAACCATCAAAACTATGGAGGACGCCTATCAGATGGCTTTGAAAGCTGAGGAAAAGCTGATCCATAGGCAAGGTCAAAGGGGCCAAGGCAGAATTCATCCCAGAGGCAAGTTAGTTGCCCAGGAAAGAACCCAGAAGCCCAAGGAGGAGTGGAAGAAACCTCAGGGTAAAGTAGAAAGAGGTGGAACCTCACAGAGAGGGCCATATGTTGAACAGAGAGGGAAACATAATGAACAAAGAGGAGATTATGCTGACAACAACACTTTTCCTCGTACTAGAGGTAGGGGAAGAGGAAGAGGTGGAGTAATCACTTGCTTCACATGTGGGAAAAATGGGCACAAGTCTTACGAGTGTTCAGAGAAAAAGAAGGACATGGGGGAAGCTCACATCACCGAAGCGCAGAAGCGGGATATTGAGGCCGAAGACGCATAAGGCAGAAGGTCATTGATGATGTGTAAAGTCCTTTTGACACCCGAGAAAGAGGTGGAAAGTTCAGTTCAAAGGACCAGACTGTTCAGAACAGCTTGCAAGACCAAGGATAGGGTATGCAAGGTTATCGTGGACAGCGGTAGCACAGACAATCTCGTTTCAACCGAGATGGTGGAAAAACTGGAGCTGGAGACAACTGATCATCCCAGTCTATACAAGGTTTCATGGCTACAAAAAGGACACCAGGTAACTGTTACTAAACAATGCTTGGTTGAATTTAAGATAGGAGGGTACAATGATAATATTTTGTGTGATGTCATTCCTATGGATGTTTGTCATCTATTGCTGGGTAGACCATGGCAATATGATAGAAATGTGATTCATGATGGGAGAATGAACACATATACTTTAGAGAAGAATGGGAGAATGAACACATATACTTTAGAGAAGAATGGGAGAACCCATATGTTGCTTCCGATAAAAGATAAGGAGGTGAAAATGGAATTAAGCAACACAGTACTTCTCATGAGTGGGAAGGAACTTCTTACGGAGGTGAAGAAGAAGGAAGATCCACAATTCTTTGTGGTCAGAAAGCCGAGAATTGTTCTGACTAGCACAAGAGTGGATGATCTACTAGATGAGGTTCAGGAACTACTGGAAGAGTTCACTAACATTGTGGTGGATGAAATACCTCATTCGTTGCCACCGATGAGGAGTGTGAGTCATCATATAGACCTCATACCAGGGGGTAGTTTTCCGAACAAAGCCGCATACAGGTTGACACCGCAAGAAAATGAAGAAGTCAAGAAGCAGGTTCAGGAGTTGTTGGACAAAGGATTGATCAGGGAAAGTTTGAGCCCATGTGTTGTTCCAACGGTACTCAGTCTGAAGAAAGATGGAGGATGGAGAATGCGTACCGACTCAAGAGCCATCAACAAGATAACCATCAGGTATAGGTTTCCATTACCGCGGATGGACGATTTAATGGATTGCTTGAGCAGAGCTAAATATTTTTCAAAGATTGATCTGAAAAGAGGATATCACCAGATTCGCATGAGAGAGGGTGATGAATGGAAAACAACCTTCAAAACCAACGAAGGATTGTATGAATGGCTTGTCATGCCATTTGGTTAGACGAATGCACCAAGTACCTTTATGAGGTTGATGAATGAAGCCCTGAAGGATTTCATCGGAAAGTTTTTCATTGTGTATCTGGATGATATATTAATTTTCAGTGAGACAGAGGCTGAACATTTGAATCATTTGGCTATTGTGATGAAGAAGCTACAACAGGAGAAGTTGTTGATAAATATGAAGAAGTCCTCATTTATGAAGACATAACTCATTTATCTAGGGTTTGTTATTTCAGTGAATGAGTTGAGGATGGATCCGGATAAAGTGGAAGTGATCAAGAATTGGCCATCACCGAGGAATGTATTTGAGGTAAGAAGTTTTCATGGTTTGGCTAGTTTCTACTGGAAATTCATCAGGAATTTCAGTGGAATCAGTGCAGCAATGATGGATACAGTGAAGAAGTGACATAAGTCTTTTCACTGGACTGATGGGGCGGAGAAGAGCTTCAATCTGTTGAAGCAGAAGATCACGGAACAACCGGTTTTGGTGTTGCCGAATTTCCAGAAGACGTTTCAAGTGAAATGTGACGCAAGCGGGTTTGCCATAGGAGCGGTCTTGAGTCAGGAGGATAGACCGATTGCATATTTCAGTGAGAAGTTGAATGAGGAAAAGTTGAAATACTCCACGTATGATAAGGAATTTTATGCTATCATACATGCGCTGAAAAAGTGGAGGCATTACTTGATCCCAAAGGAATTTGTTTTGTATAGTGATAATAACACATTACAGTTTGTGACTCAACAGGAGAAATTGAATCAGAAACATGCCAAATGGGTAGAGTATATGCAGAACTTCACATTTGTGATTAAACATATTTCGGGTACTGCTAACAAAGTGGCTGATGCTTTGAGTAGGAAGTGTTTGATGTTGCAGGAGTTCCGAGTCAAGACCTTAGGTTTTGATGATCTCAGGGACATGTACGCAGGTGATGCAGATTTTGCAGAAGCGTATGAAGTAGTTGAGAATCCAGTTCTCAGAGATTGAAGCCCTTGGATAGACTATATGATCCAGGAAGGATTGTTGTTTAGAAGAAATCAGTTGTGTATTCCAAATTTCTCCATGAGGGAGAATCTGTTAAAGGAGAAGCACAGTGGTGAATTAGCAGGACATTTTGGCCATGATAAAACATTTGCCAATATGAGCGAATCATACTTTTGGCCAGGAATGCGAGCATATGTCAAGAGATTCTTTGACGTATGTCGAATTTGCCAACATTCGAAGGGGAGAAAGCAGAATGTGGGTTTTTATCAGCCATTACCCATACCAGAGAGGCCGTGGGAGGTGATAAGCATGGATTTTGTATTGGGGTTGCCAAGGACACAAAGAGGATTTGATTCAATCTTTGTGGTAGTGGATAGGTTTTCTAAGATGGTACACTTCATTCCATGCCAAAAGACTAGTGATGCGACGCACATTGCAAATCTATTTTTGAAAGAGATCATTCGACTTCATGGATTGTTGAAAAGTATAGTTTCGGACATAGATACAAAGTTCGTGGGACATTTCTGGAGGAACTTATGGAAGAAGATAGGAACTAACTTAATGTTTAGTTCAACTTATCATCCTCAAACGGATGGACAAACGGAAGTGGTCAACAGAAGTCTGGGAGACTTGCTGAGGAGCTTGGTGACAGAACACCATAGCCAATGGGACAGTATATTACCACAGGAAGAGTTTGCATACAATGATTCTGTAAATCGGAGTACAGGAAAAAGTCCATTTCAGGTTTTCTATGGGATGCAGCCGAGAGGAGTTTCTGAACTGAGGGATTCAGAACAGACTGCTACTAGCAGCGCTAGTGCAGAAGAATTCACAGAGACAATGAAAGAACTTCACAGCCAAGTGAAGCAGCGACTACTAAATTCGAGCCAGGAGTACAAGCGCAGAGCAGATCAGCATCGGAAACAACTTCAGTTTGAGGTTGGTGATCTAGTTCTGGCACATTTGAGGAAAGAAAGGTTTCCAAGGGGAACATACAATAAGTTAAAGATGAAGAAAATCGGACCATGCAAGGTCTTGAGAAAATTTGGAGAAAATGCTTATGAGATCGAGTTACCGGATGGGATCAGAATATCTCCGATATTCAATGTCGCAGATTTATATCCATACAAAAATAGAGAAGCAGAGACTAGAACTGAGCAGCCAGTGATCCAGTGGGTGAAACAATTGCCAGTTGCATAGAAGCCGCATATGGAATGCATACTAGACAAGAGAATGGCTAAGAAGACTAGGAGGAAAGAATACTTTGAGTATCCGGTCAAGTTTAAGAATCATCCAGTTGAAGATGCCAGCTGGGAGACTGAAGCAGAAATACAGAAGCATGGACAGACCGTGCAGGAGCTCATGGACAGGAGCCCATGAATTTTTATTTTTTTTTCAAGCGAGGGAGTATGATGCAGGAACATCGCCAACACATCAAGTGAGCCAGCGTGGAAGAGGAGAACTACTGGACAAGCAGCACAAATTTTGAAAATGCTTTGGATTTGTTGCGCATATCTTAAATGAGTCATTTAAGAGATGGCGCACTTGTATATTGTAATGGACCTTGAGTGGATAGCTCTCGTCCTTTAGTAGATAGACGACATTTAAAATAGTTAATGCTGGTAGATAGGAATTTAATTTTAGATTTGATAGATTTAGAGTCCAAGAGGGAAACGGGATATAGACACCCTCCTAGTTCATTGTATTATCATCACGAAGAAGCATCTGAGAAAGAATAAGCAGAGAGCTGTAAAAAAAAAAAGAGAACACCCATGTACAGACACTTGAATTAATAGAAGAAGTTTTGATTCAAATTCATGGTTTGTGTTATTCTTTGTGTATGATGTTGATATGCTCATGAATGTTTTCTTCCTGTCATACATTTTCTTTTATATGTTGTGTATGTGATTTCATGTATGAATTGAAATCTGAGAGGGTGAAGAAATGAGTTTCAATTGTTCCTCTACTTGAGCCAGAGAATTCCTGCAAGGAGTGCAATCAAATTGTCCGCAAGGAGTGCGTTGACAGAGGGTTCAATTAGGGATAGCTTTTGTTCTCATTCCCTCAAAGGTGAAGTTGGGCATAAGAGCCATGCAAGGACTGCGCAGGCTAGTTAAAGGTCTCAGGGTTGCGAACTTGAGTGAAGATTTGAAATACTGTTGCTGCAGGAGTGCGCAGAGTCGAGAGACTTCAACACTTAGACGTTGTTGAATGTTTGCCGCAAGGAGTGCACGCAAGAAGTTCTCTGAAAGAATTGAGAGTCATGAACAAAGATCAGGAGGTATAGAACCTTGAGAAATCATAGAGGGGAGCACAGGGAGTTGGTTCCTTGAAAGATTGCAAGAATCATTGTAAGTTTGTGAGCAGGTGGGAAATTCTACAGAAAACCACTTAGTCATTTCACAGAATTTCACCAGGAGGAAAGGACGATCAGGATTCTCAGGGAGAATCAGCAAATCACCGTGGGCCGTTGGATCTCGCGGAGGTGCAGGGAGGTTACAGTGTAAGTGTGGAAGAGGTTCAAAGCTCAGGAGGTGCAGAGCCGTCGATCCGAGTCACAAGGACCGTCAGATCTACACGTGATATCGTGTATTGGGGATTCGCGAGTCGAAGCTCCAAGTCGTTGCAACGAGAATCGCGAAAATAAAGAAATATCGCCGCTTGGAGTCGTGATCCGCGATATCCCAACAGTGATGTAACCAGTGTAGGACCACCAGAGTCAGAGTGGAAGACAGGTGGCATACTATCGAGGATCGGGAAAAAGCAAGACCCGAAACCTTTGGCATCAGGATTCACGATCCCACAAAGTCTAAAATCCCGATAAGGTGACAGGACTGTTGAATAGTCAAACTGCGTGTGCATCAGAGTATCGGCACATCGGGGTTCGGAGTTCAGAAATATCGTTTGTTGACGTAGCGAGTAGCGAGTTCCCGATAGGGATAATTTCGATAGCAAGGGAAAAAGTCAACGTTGACTCGCATCAGAGTTTGGGGAATCGTGAGGCACAAACACATGACCATAGGATTCAGGAAATCATGAATTATGATTTCCCGACCATTAAGGGAGATATTTGAATAATTTTTGTGGGTAAGGAAAATTCTCGACAGGGAATTAGAAGAACATTTGAGTTCTTCGGGCCGAGAACGGAAGAAGATCCTGTGTGCGCGTGTGGACCTTCCGACCTGCGGGTAGTGAAGGGGACGCGTGGCCGTCAATAAGGAATATCTAATTGAAATCCTTGACTTTCTCTTTGGGGTTCATTTTAATGTTGGACAACTCCATTACTAGAACTTCTATATATTTGTCATCCCCGAACTTTTCTAAAAAAAACGTCTCAAAACTGTCCCAAGAAACAATAGTTTGGGGTTGTTGTGCAAAATAGTACATGGAGGAATTTCCTTCAAAGGTATAAGGTAAGATTCTGCACATGATATCTTTGTGTTAGAAGTTTCAAAGACTAACAACTAACATGAATTTTTTGATATGATCCTCAGTTAATTGCATCGAATCAGGGTCAAACTTGGGTAACCAATTTTCAATATGTTTGGGTAATAGATGTTGAGGTATGGGTACTGCCATAGAATCTTGATTGAGCCAAGGTTTGTTGGGATTGTTCTGGTTATCCATGGGAGTTGGTGTGGGTGAATTTTGAGATTTCCCAGATGAAGAACTGTCTTCATCAGAGCATTGTCTTCTTGAAGAGGGAGGAGAAGACCTAGGTGGGGAAGGGGGAAGACCAGATCCTCCATCACCTTAGATTATTGCTTAAAAAGGATCGATAATAGTATCACATAATATGTGATTGGGTAGACTAGTTCCAAGAGGATCTTCTTGCTGATTGGAATATCAAGGGGCTCATTTAATTGTTCACCAAATTTTCTAAGTCGGGACAATGTGCCCTGGATTATTAATATTGATTGGTGAGAATTACAAATAATTTCTTGTACATCAATCCCTTGAGGAATCAATGTGACAGGTTCAGTGGGAATGTCAGGTGTGGCTTCTGACATAGTGGTTGGATCAGGTATAATCGTAGTGCCTAAGAGATTACACGTCACGAGAGGAGAAATATTATTTGGGGGAGTCTTACGACCTCATCATTCTATTAATGACTTGCAGGCCTTCCTTATAGAACCATTTGTTGATGGGGGTTTATGACACTCTGTCAATGAGAAGGGAATATCTGGTCCAAATTTGTCTAGTTAACCCAAGACGTTTAAAATAACCTACCCTGATGGATTTTTTGGATCCCTTAGCCAATCAAAACACTAAAGTAAACTAAGAAAGGCACACACTATCTCTCTATAAAATATCACTATGTACATTAACTGATAAAACTATCTATTAGAATATATCTAACATACAATCTTATTATATACAATATGTACGTACAGATACAATTTTTGCATAAAACCTTGTGAAAATGAAAGTTTTACTACTGAAACAAAGTTTGAGTAAGATATAGCACTAAGGAAATTATTGTTTAACTATATAGTCACAAACAATAAAATGAATGAATAATATCCATAATGATATAACTCTAACGAACAAAGAATTTAAAGTTTAATTGTTTAATTGTTATTCATTCATAAAATAAATAAATTAACTAAAAAAATAAAAAGTAACTAACCTGATGCTCATCAACGATAAAGAAAAGCACTAAGTTATTTGTATTTCCATGTAATGCAAGCTCCAATAACTTGTTTTCCAAGAAGAAATCTATGGCAAGGGGCAAAGAATATATTACAATATTTCCTGAAGTAATTCAAGGAATTTTGTGTTTTGAAAGAAATCTATAAGAAACATAAAGACAAATGTTTTTTCTCATGTGACTTTATGTGATTCAAAATCTAGAGATGGAAACAAATCCAATCTCCTACAAATGATATAAGAAACTCTAACATTCGACATAAACTCATAATGTACAAATACTTGTTTTACGTTCAATTAGCCATAGGGATTATGATAACCATAAATTATGGACTATACAAGATATAAGAACAACATGAAAACATAAGTGTTGAACACACTAAAGATAATTCATAACATGTATGTTTTCGTGCTCATAAAAATACGAAAATAATATGACAATAATCACATTATACAGTTTACATATGGACTAAAGCCAAAAGCACACTGTATTTCATATCATTCCAAAAGAATAAGTCCATAATCGGGTCCCAAAAAGAATACCCTTTCTCCCTGGGAAAGTACCAATATTTATAATATGTTCATGATCTATTTATCATATCTTATAAGATAGATACAGATCCTCCTTAATAAAGTATTTTACAAAAAATATTTTTAATTTAGGTCTTCTGTAATAGCCATTCAAAAATAGTTACATAGTTCAAAATATTTTTGAAACTGTTTTTAAAGAAAAACTGGCAAATTTGAAGCACCTACAAATGATTCACTTGTTCCATCAACCATGGAAATTTATCCCTCTTCAAACCTGAGAAGAAAAATAAAATTTAATTTAGAAAAAGAATATATAATAAACTAACTATAGAAAAGCTACAAAATCTATGATTTTGTAGCTAGTCTAATAAAACAAAAACAAAACAAATTTTGTTATAACAAAGAAATCCAAACATTAATTCTAATAAATTTGTTTACCCATTAAACATTGGAAAAAGAGGCTTCTGGTAATTTCGAGTTCATAACAACGTTGATGTTGGATGAGTTTGTAATAACAATATCTATTGATTTCCTGGATCTTTTGCTAGCTCTAGAGGAAGATTGTTGAACACTGGCTCTCAAATCCAAGTTTTCATTTTCCAACACTATGTTTTGAGCCATTACCTAGCTGAGTTGAGCTTGCAGATAAAGGATATCTTGATAGTAACTCTGGATCCTAGTGAAACACTCTTCACAATACACTTGTTCCAATATTGGTAGAGGGTGCATATCATCTGAGTTCAAAGGCTTACCGTGTGCCATTGCCTTTTTTAAATCGTACTATATTCCTGAAAAGCCCCTCTTGTTCCCTAAAAAATAGAGGCAGGTTTGAAACAAAATCGTACTAGGGCGAATCCACTCTAGTGGAATCAAATCTTGCATCCTCGATAGATATTGTATCTTCAATAACTACTATGTGAATGGGTTTACCATGATTTTGATATCGGTTCCTTGTCATCCTTGACAAAAGTCTACCAGTCTTATTTCTAAAATCTAGGTCATTAACGTCTTGTGTAACTTACTTCCCCTATCTTTTGATTTTGTTTTTATCATTACTAACCTTGGTCTATAGAGGATTAGGGGTGATTGGTGACTTATCTCATAAAAGACTTAGAATTTCTTCCAAGGATTTCTTTGGAACATAATTGCATTTTTTAGAGTTGACCTCAGCTAACGAAAGAAACTCAATCAAAGTATCGAAAGGTAATATAGAGTCTTTCGAGACTTGTATCTCAACTCAAAACATTTGCAGAGAACATGATGATACACTTGGACAGATAGGTTCATCAAGACTCAGAGGTAAATGAGAGACAGGCTTAGATCGAAAAGGAACAAAGTTATTCCTAACAAGAAAAATCTTCCAATTATCTCCTATATTCAACAATTGGGCATTAACCAAAACCCGAATTAGACCATGATGGAACAAACTGGAATCATCGTTAGGGATCTGTCTTTGGTCAAACATGGATATTTTTTGGAGACTCTTGAGTAAATAAATGGGCAAGTTCAATTTAAAACTTAGAAAAACCATCAATAACCCTACATGAAACAAAAACACTAGCCCATAATGCCCCTCACAGGTCACAAATTGTTTGATTATCAACAACAAGCCATGCCAACGAGTTTTTAAAAACTATATAGGCGTACCTTTTACATTATAGTGTGATTTTCTGGATACCAACAATGAATGCCACATGATTCCCTCTATCTTCATAATCTTGAACCAGCGGTCCCTTCCTACGATAGACTAGTGGCCTCAACTATGGATTCTTCATTTACTTGTAACTGCAAGTCACCTACCCTGGCTTTGGCAAAGTCTTGTGCAACTTCCAAGTTAAAATCCTTAAAGGAATGGATGAATTTTACCCAACTGAAATGGACGAGGTCATAAATAGCATCATCATGAGATAGCAAATCACATGAGGCATTCATCTCCACCCTAACCATAGGAGCCATCAGCTTGTGCACAATGTACAAAAATATGCAAAATGGATGGGTCTATGCTCAAGCCAACCCAAAACAAATGGTCGATATTGCATGGGTAACAATGAACCAAAAACTAAGGGCTTGGAGGGATGCTACCATAAATTCCACCTCAGGATTTTATTAAACACCTAGAATTAGAGGACAAAATAAAAAATCTAAAACCGGTTCATATCTTAAAACCTGCCCTTTGGTCACGAAGGACCATCTAGACGATGAAATGAATGTGATAATTGATGGGTAGGACAGAGATATAATGGTTTCATAGCACAGTCACTAGCCAAGTCATACATTGAAAAGACAGTGACAAAAAAAATTATTGCAACATTCAGATCATATGGTAAGGTAATAAATACAAAACCAAAATTGCAAAGGGTAAGGAAATAATCAAACTTTCAAAATTGATTTAATAATAACATAAATCACCCATGATTCATTTTTATCCTTATGCAATGAAAATTTTTATAAAATTTTCACATGGTCACATATTCACCACACCTAAGTGTTTTCTGATTTTGGATATTCCGAAGGTTTGTTAGATTTCACAAGGTGAAAACCTTTAGAGTTCATTCCAGGTGCTTATAAAAGGATTTCAATTTCATTCTTGTCATTCATGAAATTGAAATGGGTAGACACGTAAGCTATCAAAAAATAAAAATAAAAATAAAAAAAACCAATCAACCAAGTAATCACTGAAAAACCACGATCAATTATGTCATATATACAAATTAGGCAAAAAATACAATTTTTCATTGCAATTTTTTCGTTTAAAAAATCGATCAAGGGATGTGATAATTTGGCTGCCAACAAACACAAAAACACAACAACACTTTGAAACTGATCTTTGAAGACCATTTCTCCCTGAAATATATAGTGTCAAAGGATGAAAGGCCTTCATCCTTAGTTCCATTTAAGCTATTATTGTGTTTCCATTAGATCAAGCAGGGTCCCCCACCTCAAATCCTATTCCAATTTTATCTCCTCAAAGTCTAAACCCCCATCCCCATTGTGAGGTAATAATGCATCCAATTCTCACCCTTTACCTCCTTCAACCAGACCATCTCCTCCTATTTCTACCATGGAAAACACTACCCCAACATCCTTTCATTTCATGGTTGGATTTAGTATCCCAGACCTTAACTAGTTGGTCAATGATTCCATTCATCATGATTCTAGCTAGCCTCATATTCATACAAAGTTACCCTCTAACATCCCAAATTTTGAGGGAAAGTTAGGAGAAGACCCCTCCATCCATGTGATGTCCTTCCACTTAAAGTGTTCTTTGAAATCCATCACGAATGACTTTGTTAGACTTCACCTTTTCTAAAGAACCTTGATGGGTTCCACTGCAAAGTGTTACATCGACAAACTAGGGAAATCTCATTGTACCTTAGAATCCATTGAAAAATGTTTCCTCACCTTATTCTAGCTACCACTTCCACCCACATCTTGGATCACATCTATGCAATAGGGATGATTTTAGGGGATAAATTTTGGTCATTGTCTAATTTTCCAAGTTTTTCCCAAAAAACGATTCACTATTCTGAAAATGATTCACCCAAATTTTATAGGATAAGATTATTTTACCTTAAAAATCACTAAAGTCTTATACAAACTATATAAAATCCTTAGAAATTTGAAATTTTATACAAAAATATCGCCAAACATTTTATAGTTGGAATATGAAGGATTAGAAACATTCTCCAAGGTTTCTACATTTTAAAATAAATTTCCATCCTTAAAATAATCCCTACCATGTGGTGCAGACAACATGGCTTATGCAAAGGAAAACTTGATGACATCCTCCTAAAGGATTTCTTATTGAAGTCCATCCTTCTCTCATCACCAAGGATGTGTTAATGACATTTCTTCAGAATGAGGAAAAAGCCACACAGAAGGCCCCACAATATTATTTTATCTATGCTTAGTCTAGGTATCTATACACCATCCTCCTTGATTCCCTCCATTCCTGATCAAGTGGCTCAACAACTCCCAACACCTCCCATGTAGTTTATGGCCTCACCATCTCTATCTATATGGAATTTCCACCACAACCACCACCTATACTGATCCAGGTGGATATCGGTGGCCACCCACCTTTTTCGACTCTCTCAAAACAGTTTTCTGGCAATTTTGGCAATTTACTATTTTTAGCAGGTTTTAACTTCTGAGGCCATTTTGAGGGCCTAAATGAAGTTTTTTATAGATGAAGGTTCTCAATGATAGCCAGAGGAATGATTGATCTCCCAAAATGAATCTCCTCGACAATACCTTTCTAACGATCTATCATACACCTAAAACGAAGATCGTATGCAAAAGTTACGACCCTGGGAAGTTCATGTACTAACTTACCCAAACAGAGCCCACGTGAGTTTTGGCGCTTCATCTCCTAGGGTTAGGTTTTTGGATGTCTAGGACTTTTGGCATTCCTGGTTATTGTAAAAAGGCCTCTAGAGCCTCATTGTAATCATCTTCTCATGAATGCGAGTAGCCGTCACATCTCTTCTCAGAGATAAGCTGCCACCATTCTAGTGAGTTTCACACTCTGTATTTTTACAGTCTCTGTACATTTCTTTGATTAATAGAACTCATGTATTACTGTATATCTGTGTTTATGGTTTCATCTCTGATACATTTTTTTTATATTATTGAATATCTGCAATATCTTTATGCATTTCTTTATTATATCTCCGCTCTCATTTCACACAGAAAATAATCTGGATCATATACCTAGTAGATATTCCCCTCCTTATGGTGGTTTTCTCACTCCTTATGGATACTTGACCCCACATCAGGACTAGTCACATGCCTCATCTTATATGAACATGATTACCTCCTACCCTGCACTGCATGTCTACCCTCATCACCATGGTCAATTTCAACCATGTTCCAATCCCTCTTGTCGGGTTGTCACCAATCCTTACTACCCTTTTTCTACTTTTCCACCAACCACATCTTCTCCACCTATAGGTGTCTCCCATACCCATGATAGTCTATGTACACCTCCTCCACAATGACAAGTGTATGCATAGAAAAACACTCCCCTTCCCCTAAGCCATAACATGAGGAACAATAGGAGGAATGGGAAGAAAAATAACAAAAACGAGGGACCCTAGGGAACTGAGAAACCAACTCCCAACATTGGGGGAATCCAACATTACCTAAACCAAATCCAATGATTTTAGAAAAAAATGACCGTGAAGGAATCAAATAAAACAAATGCAGAAATAAAACACAGACGATACACAATACAATAAAGACACATATACACATGTTTCACCCAGTGTGGGCTACGTCCACAAGATAAATTTCTAGTTCCTTCCTTTTTATTATCTAGCAAAATGAAGGGATACAACCTACATCACACCCATTGTAACTTCCTCTTCTTTCTCTCAGAGTATCCTCTCTCAGAATACAATATTCATGATAATACAAAACCGCAATACAATTCCCTCATAAAATAGGGTTACCTTCTATGGAAAAAACCCTAAAATAACTTCTACCGTCAGATCTGTGACCTTATAATGAATGGTCCATATTGACTATGAAATTACAATATTTTACACAACAATGTTTCCCAATATTCTTCTTCGGGGGTGCTACCCCCGAATCCCCTGCAAAGTGGGGGATACAAAAATTGTCTCCCCCCCTTGGACCGCCTTCACAACATTTATGGGGGGAAATACCCCCCACATCCCCCGTTAGGGAATGGGGTCTAAGTGTAGCTGAAAAAAACCTTTAAATCAGGAAGATAATCAGGCTCCACAACAAACAATCTCCCACTTGTAGACTGATAAAAAAAAATCCACTACTGATGTACCTTCCAGACTATACTCCACCTTGGAATTGGGAAATTTCTCATCTCAAACTTCATTCTTGAAGACCAACTAAAACTAAGAAGGAATGCATATTCTTCCTTGTTACTCTCATTGTTAACATGTCTGCATGATTCTAGATAGTATGTATCTTTTCCAATTTCAAAAGTTCATCTTCCAAGACAAATCGTATGAAATGGTACGTGAGATGTATATGCTTAGTATTTGAATGGAAGGCTGAGTTATTTGCAATATGAATGGAACTCTCACTGCCACAATACAACTTGCTATTCTCTCGATTCTTTCCCAAATCCTCCATAAACCTTTGTAACCAAATCATCTCTTTACTAACCTCTTTAGAAACAACGTACTTTACTTATGTTGTTGAAAGTGCAACAACCTTTTGTAGTTTTGAAATCCAACTTATTGTTGTTCCACCTACAGTAAAAACATATCTTGGTATGCTCCTCCTGCTATCTTTATCACCTTCCATATTTGAATCAACATATCCCTGTAGAACAGTTTATGAACCTCCAAAACATAATGCTTGAGTAGTAGTACCTCTCAAATACCTGAGAATCCACTTTACTTCTTACCAATGTTATTTACATGGATCGTCCATATACCTACTCACAACTCCCACTGCATGTGCAATATCTAGTCGTGTGCAAACCATCGCATACATCAAGATGCCAATTTTTGATGAATAAGGGACCCTGGACATGTATTCTATCTCCTTCTATGTCTTAGGACACCTTTACTTTTTTAATTTGAAATGGTTGGCCAAATTTGTATTAACTGTTTTTTTATTCTTCATTCTAAACCTCTCCAACACCTTCTTTATGTACTCACCCTGAGACAATGTCAATTTCTGTTTTTTCATGTCTCTTTTTATTATCATACCAAGTATTTTATTTGTAACACCCAAATCCTTCATCACAAATGAATTAGATAATTTATTCTTTATCACATTTATATCATGCATATTCGACCCTGCAACAAGCATGCCATCTACATACAACAACAAGATAATATAGCTTCCATTTCCTAACCTTTTAAAATAAACACAATGATTAGAATGTCGTCTACTATAATCTTGTTCTATCATAAACCTGTCAAACTTCAAATACCACTGCCTTGGATCTTACTTTAGGCCATAAAAACTCTTTTTCAACTTGCATACCAAATTATCCTTTCCTTTGACCTCATAACCATGTGGTTGTTTCATATAAATATCTTCCTCCAAATCCCCATGGAGAAAAGTTGTTTTTACATCTAAATGTTCAAGATGCAAATCTTATACTTCCAGAAGACTTAAAATAGTCCCAATTGAAGTCATTTTAATAAAAGGATAAAATATTTCATCAAAATATAAACCTTTCTTTTGTGCAAACCCATTTACAACAAGTCTATCCTTATACCTTTTTTTTCCTCCATCTTCTTTCTTCAACCCGTAAACCCATTTACTTGCAATGCTCTTTTTCCTGTAGGAAACTGAACCAAGCCCCAACTCTGGTTATTTACCAAGGAATCCATTTCCTCTTTCATGCATTTCTCATGTCAATTTTTCATTGAAACCTACACAAGAGTTCTATCTAAAGAAAGTAAAAACAAATCTTATCAAGAAAGGAAGAGAGATTCAATATGGAAGAATATTCACATTACTCCAATGGGATGATGATTGATACATAGATGATGATCAACATGATACAATTAATGAGTGGAATACACTCATATATAGGACACACGATTCTATAATAGCAAAATGCATGCATGCATAGTAAAATAATAGTGATGATCTAAAATAGAAATTCTAAAATAGAACTAGTGAGTTAACTACCACTGAACTAGTGCGCCGAAAATAAAAATTTCTCCAACACCCCCCCCTAAACATCACTGTGGAGTAAAAAATGAGTCCCAACTACTAGGCCATATTAGGTAATCATGTACAATGAAACTAATGAACACTAAATAAAAATGAGGAAAGGGGAAAAACCACATGGGAACAACCCCCCCTCCCCCCACCCCCCTCAAAAGACAATGCCTCAAAAGAATAAAATGGTAGTTGCTACGCAAATGTGTTCTTCACTGCAAGATGATCCTGCAAAGTCAGAAACTTCTACTCAATGAAAGTCTTCGTGAAGATACAAAAATATTTATGGATATAATGAAGTCCTTTGGAAACCTATTCGTCCTTTTACCTCTTGATCTTGTGGATCCATATGCACCTGAAAATATTTCTTTCTGATGGAATTGGAACCAGATGCCAAGTCTAATTCTTTAGGAGTGAGTCAACATCCTTCTGCATGGTTTCTCACCATAATGGAAATCCCACAGCCTCACTGTATAGTTTCGGATCAGAATATTGAACCATATATAAATGCTTGGGAATCGTAGATTAAGAATATGAAGGTACATGAGAAGGATTATCATGATGAGATTGAGTCCTCCTCGAATCCAATGGATTCCCTACAAGAACACCTCTTTCCTGAAGTGTGAATTGTTCCCTCTTGGGCATCTACTGAAGCTTTGACATTGGCTTATTATCTGGCTGTACTACTTTATTATTTCCATGTACTAAATCTAAGTGTATGGAATCATATCTGATGTCTGTAAGTGATGGAAGCACAAGAGTATATGCATGTTGCACTAGAGGTGCATGGAAAGTAATATCCTTATGTGTAATTAGAAAATAGGAGTCATAATCATAATACTTAGTGAATTTATACAACCTTGACTTGTGATCCACCTCACCAATTGAAATGATGGAATTCTCATGCATGTCAATTATTGAAACTGAATATGATGTAAATTCAACGTTTTTACATTTTTGAGTGATTTGATAAACTGAGAGCAGATTCATAGAAAGCTTAGGAACATGTAAAACATTCTCAAAACTTCCATTATGGAGTTCCACTCTCCCCTCTCCTGCTACTTCTACTGGAGTATCACCCCCCATGATAATATCGGGTCTTGATCATGGACTCAAAGAAGAGAAAACTTCATCTTTCACTTCCATATGATGGGATGCACCAGAATTTGTAATCCATGCATCAGATGCGGAATTAATTTCAACAAGAGTATGATGATTACCTTTATTTGGAGCAAGATCTTATTCCTTCTTCTTATTGTCTCCATCTAGAATGAAGTTCCAAAGGTTGTTATGTTGAAGTGCATATGCCATAAGATCGATCTGTTTCTTCATGCATGTGAATTCTTCATGATTCAGTTTATTGCAGTAAGTGAACTTTTTTTCCCTTATTCTTATTCTTGGAATCTGAAGAATCTTTGGAACATGAAGAATCATTAAAGGGTTTGGAATATCCCTCCTTCTCATTGTGTTTCTCCTACTCGTTCTGTTTGGATGATCCTTTTCCATCATGCATGGTGAGTGCATGTGCTTTGTGATCCTTGATTATTCCCATCTAAATGAATTTTTTCTACTCATGTGTGAGAGAATCAATGAATTGATCCATGGTAGGCATCTTCCAATTTTTTCCCATGAGATACCTTCCTGAATGGAAAGTGGAAACATATACCACATATTCTGGTGCTAGCTTGCCCAAGATTGTTAGAATAAGTTGTTCCACTTGTTTAGACTTATCAATACCACAAGTTTATAATCTCAATATCAAATATTTAAAATTAGTAAAGAAATCATTTCTATTATCAAAACTTTTAGGATCCAAAGTATTCAATTCTACCTCAAGCATATGACCTCTCATCTCATCCTACTTTCCAAACAAACTTTCCAAGGTGGTCCAGATATCCTTTGGAGTCTTGCATGCGGAAATATGAAACCATAGATTAGTTGAAATCAATTAAATAAGCAGTCATGTGTATTCATCCTTTCGGTTCACCCATTTCATCTTCTCAATAGTTGATGTAGGTTCTGTTTATGTCCCCATCATCAACTTGTACAATCCTTTCCTTCTAAGTTGGAATTATGTCTTGGGATTCCAATCAAAATAAGTGTATGGTGTTAAGATTATCACCAAGTTTGACTGTATAATAGGTGTCCTATCCATGTCTCCCACTGTTTATGAGAACCCCTAACAATTTACTCTCAATCTGCAAGTGAAAAACTAAGGAATCACTGCAGAAAGGGCACTTTAAGTGAAAATTCGTATAAGTTTTAGGAGATGATCTTCCGACTTACTTTCTGAGAAAAAAATGAGGAATCTCGCAAAAAGGTTGAAAACCCACTTGTAGAATGAGTCTATTTACTTTTGTTGTAAGTCGTTTCCTCAAAACTTTAATATTTTGGGAGAAATCATTGCAGAAAGGTACGACCACAAATTTGTATTAGTTTTAGGAGGCGATCTTTCGTCTTATGTTCTGTGAGAATGGTGAAGAATTTCTCCAAACAGTTGAAAACCCACTTGCACAATGGGTCTATGTACTTATTCTTGGATTCGTTTCCTCAAAAAGTTAATATTTTTGGAGAAATCATTTCCAAATGGTATGACCACAGATTTTTCTCGTCGAAGCTCCGATTTTCCTCATTCTTTGGCTTATCTCGATTGATCCAAGTAGTGTAGCTTTGATACCATGTCAATTTTTCATTGAAACATTCACAATAGATCTAGCTAAATCAATTACAATCAAAGCTTATCAATAAAGGAAGAGAGATTCAATATTGAATAATGAGAAAATATATTCACACTAGTCCAATGAGTTGATGATTAATACATAGATGATGATCAATATGATACAATGAATGAGTGGAATACACTCATATATAGGACATTAAATTCCATAATATCATAATTCATGCATGCATAAGAGCATAATAGTGATGATCGAAAATAGAAAGTCTAAAATAGAACTAGTCAGTTAACTTCCACTAAACTAGTGTGTCGAAAATAGAAACTTCTCCAACAACTCCCACTTCTTTTTAGTGTCTTCCTACATTGCCTCTTCATAACATTCTGGTTCAAAAAAATAAGTCAACAATAAATAATACAATGAAGGAGAGTATCGTTCAAGGGGTCTACTTAACCTAGTATACCTTCTAACAACACTTGTAGGAGATTCAGGTACATGTTGTTCCCGTTGTTGTACATTTTGATTTCCTGGTAGCTTTGGAATTTATTCTTCAGTGATCTCATCAAGAAAGGTGTATTCTCAGTTTTCTTTTACCTGTTTCTTTTCGTGCAACTTATTTTTGTAAATAACCTTCTCATTGAATATGACATCTCTACTCCTAATGATTTTGTGATTTTCATAATCCCATAAACGATAACCAAAATCATTAAAACTGTATCCAATAAAGGTACACTTATTGGATTTTCCCTCAATCTTTGTTATGTTTTCTTTATCAATATGGAAAAAATCTTTACAACCAAAAGTCTTCAAAAAATAATAGTTTATGTTTTTACCTGTCCATTCCTTCTCTGGAATTCCCTAATCCAAGGAGCTTGAAGGTCCTTTGATTATTAAGTAAACAACAATATCTACAACATCTTCCCACAACTATAATGGAAACCTAGCCTGCAATCTCATACTCCTTGCACGCTCCATGATTGTCATGTTCATCCTTTCTGACACACCATTTCCTTATGGTGCTCCTAGAGCTGTCTTCTCTCTACGAATCCCATGGTATGAGCAGTAATAATCAAAATCCTTGCTGCAATATTCACCTCCATTGTCTGATTTGATACACTTCAACCTTTTTCCTGTCTCATTCTCAACCAAAGCTTTCCATTTCTCAAAATTTTAAAAAACATCATATTTTTGTTGAATGCAATAAACCCAAGTTTTTCTAGTTTCATCATCAATAAAAGTAATATAATAAAGAGATCCACCAAGATATGATACTTGAGATAGTCTCCATACATATTTATGAAGAAGATCTAACATTTCACTTTTCTTTTATTTTCCAACTCTAAGAAATATGACTCTCTTTTTTTTTCCATAAACATAGTGCTCACAGAAATACAAATCAATTTGTTTAAGATCTGGAAAAAAAATTCTTTTGTAAAGTATCTGCATCCCCTTCTCACTCATGTGTCCAAGTATATGATGCCAAAGTGTTTTATACACTCCTGTAGAAGCTAAAGAGATAGGAGAATCGGTATTACCAATACATAAATGCAACATACATACCTTCTCTCCTTTTTCTATCACCAGTGATCCTTTCATGACCTTCCACACCTTATCTGTAAATATCGATATACAACCTTCACTTTCCAACTTCCCTATTGAAATTATATTTTTCCTTAGATATGGAACATGTATTACTTCTTTCAACAACCATTGGTTTCCATTCTTTTTCTTTATTTTTAGATTTCCCATTCGAACAATTTTTCATGGTGCATCATCACCGAAATGAACCTGTCCAAAATCACCTTGAACATAATCTAGAAAATGTTTCATATGGGGTGTGGCATGAAATGAAGCCCCTGAATCTACTACCCAAGACTTAGAAATATTATCTACAGAAAGAATCAAAGCATCTTGTAACACATCACCTCTTACATTTTCTTCCTGATTTTTCACATGTTGTCTATCTTTTTGTTTCCTTGGAGCTCTGCAGTCTTTCTTCATATGTCCTTTCTTTCCAAAATTCCAACACTCTATTTTTCCTAGTCTTTATTTTGATATTACCTTCCCAGAATTCCCACAGTTCCCTGAGCCCTTTCCTCTATCCTTTTGTCTTCCCCTATTCTCCATGTTTAACGGATTACTTGATGTCTCATTGGTGCTTTTCCGTCACATTTCCTCACTAAGGATAACACTAACAACATCATCAAATTTTAGAGTGTTTGAACCAGAGAAATAGTTACTTACAACCATGACCAAGTTGTTCTAGCCTTCTAGCAATGAGGACAAGATTAGAATATCCCTGACGTCATCATCAAAGTCCACTTTTATAGAACTAAGATGATTAGTAACTATATTAAATTCATTTAAATTATCTGCAATAGACCCACATTCTGACATATTCATATTAAATAATCGCTTCATTAAAAATACCTTACTGGACGTCGAGGGTTTTTCATACAATTTATCCAATGAATCCATCAATTCCTTCATTGTCTTTTCTTTTGGAATATTAAAAGCCACCGATGCTTCCAGGATCAGTCGTATCATTCCCAATTCCTTTTTGTAGATAACCTCCCATTATTCATCCTTCATGGTCATTGGCTTGTTTTCTATTCCACCCAATGCTAGGAATAGATCCTTCTGATATAAATAATATTCCATTTGCATCTTTCATAACTAGTAGTTTTGGTCGTTAAATTTCTCAACCCTAAACTTTCCATCTTCCTTCATTTCTCCCACTCTAACCAAGAACCTTGTTTTCCCACGAGTTACCTTTCTCTCACATACCAGTTGTTAGAAAAAAAGGATCACGAAGAAATAAAATAAAATAAATGCAGAAATTAAAAAAAAAAGATGGACAATACAATAGAGACACAGATATATGTGGTTCACCCAATGTGAGCTATGTCCACCATATAAATTGCTAGGTCCTTCCTTTTTATTATACAACAAAATGAAGGGATACAACCTACAACACACTCACTATAACTTCCTCTTTTTCCTCTCCAAGTATCCTCTCTCATAATACAATATTCACGATAATACACATCTACAATACAATTCCATCATAAAACAAGGTTTCCTTTTAGCGCAAAAAACCCTAAATTAACTTATACCCTCATATATGTGACCTTATAATGAATGGTCTATATTGACTATGAAATTACAATATTTTACAAGGTAATTTTTCCCATTATTTCGCTTCAGGGGCACTACCTCGGAATCCCCTGCCATGGGAGGGGCTACAAAAATTATCGTCGACCCCCATGGAGACAGTTGTGGGAGGGAAATCCCCTCCACACCCCCTCATTAGGAAATGGGGTCCAAGAAATACTGAGACAAAACTTTGAATCAAGAAGATAATTAAGATCCATAAACAACAAAGGGAACAAACTAGTGCCCAAGAAAGGGAAGCACCAACCCCCCTGCACCAAAAAAACATTCTTTTGTTTTGGTGTCTATGAACATTACACTCTTGAGTGTCCTATCCTCCTTGTCATGCATTGAGTCTGGGAAGCCTCTAAGGATGTTCAACAAGTGAATTCCAAACCTTTCCCTCCATCATCATCACAACTGACTATGTGGTGAAACCTTTCCGAACCCAAGGGTTCGTGTCAACTTTTAATCCGCCTGCCCCCACACCTACCCCTTTACTCACCCATATGGTAACAATACTTACCATATTCTTATGTTCAATTCAGTATATGTGAATTTGAATACTCAATCCCACCAATAAGGTATGCTGCTAGAGGCACAATTGAATGTCCCCTTTGATTTTCCTTTGTCCACCCGAGGGACTTTACACATTCCTTTTCCATCCACTGACATCCCCATGAAGGTTCCAATGGTTCTACCTCGAAATAAATATATCGACCTTCATGGGAAGGAAAACCATCATTATAGCATTGTTGATGACTTGGTTGAGGACGCCAATGCCACATCAACCCTCGATATCGTTTATACATGACCCACATAAAATAAGTATTTTATTTCCACCTTTGGATATGTTTATCCCGCATATGATAGCACAATCACATTTGATAGTGATCAAACCAAACCCTTGATATTTCCCCCTTCTTTTTCTTTCCAAGTCCCCTTGACCATCCACAAATACAACATACATTCCTCTATTATTTATGACTATGCATCCACATGATTCATTTCTTCTCAGGATTGATGTAGATAAGCTCCCTCACTCTCATCCCATATATGATATCTCTCCAATTGTATGATGGAAAACCTTTCAAACCCCAAGGCCTTTAACGTAATTTTTCCATCAAGCTAGGGGGAAAAGAAGTTCACATTGATTTTTAGGTCATATGATCCAGGTGGATATCAGTGGCCACACACCTTTTTCAACTCACTCAAAACAATTTTTTGGCAATTTTGGAAATTTACTATTTTTAGCAGTTTTAACTTCCGGGGCCATTTTGAGAGCCTAAATGAAGTTCTTTCAAGATAAATCTTCTCGATGATAGAAGAAGGAATGATTTATTCCCCTAAATGAAGATCCTCAACGATACCTTTCCAACGAGCTATCATGCACCCCAAATGGAGATCGTATGCCAAAGTTACGCCCTCAGGAAGTTGATACACCAAACTACCCAAAATGGGGTCCACAAAACTATTGGCTTTTCAAATTTTGGGGTTAGGGTTCTGTATTTTATTTATTATCAAAAGGACTTTGGAGCCTTATTGTAAAATCATCTTCTTGTGAATGTGATTAGAGGACACATATCTTCTTAGAGATAAGCTACTACCATTCTAGCGATTCTTTCACTCTGTATTTTTACAGTCTTTGTACAATTTCACTCATTCATAGAAACTTGTGTATTATTGTATCTATGTATTTATGGTTGCATATGTGATACATTTCTGTTGTATTATTGGATATCTTGGATATCTCTGTACATTGTTTTATTATATCTCCGCCCTCATTTCGTGTCGAAAATAATCCAAATTAGTTGTATTAGAGTAGGTTGCTCTTGATCATTTTTTCAGTGCATATCCTTGACGAGGTCCAAGTATAGCAAGTTGGGTCTCGAGATTCTATTTCTTGAATATAATCACTCTCGCATGCCCAAGAAACCCTCCATGTCTGAAGAAAAAAAATGACGAAGCATATGATTCTATCAATCTGTTGCTTAACCAAGCTCTCACGCGACAGAGGGATGAAATGATGGAGAATGTTTCCCACATCCTTCAACGCCTGCAAATAGAAACAGGCGCATATTCCTCAAACAACCACTTTGGAAGCATCTCTCCTTTCAAGTTGTAGGATAATTTTGATATTCCCATATTTGAAGGTCAGATAGATGCGGATGCCCTAGACAAATGGTTAAATCTCTTCGAAGGTTATTTATCTGTTCATAATTTTTACGACAAGGAAAATATCACCTTCACACTCCTTAAATCTCTACCCCATGTTAAACATTGGTGGGAACCTTACCTGGATAAAAGTTCCATAGAGGAGTCTGGAATATATGGGGCCGATGCCACTTGGGATTTTTTTGTGGATGTGGTAAAGGAATAGTATTACCCTGTTGGAAACTATGAGGACCAGTACATGAGATGGACCACACTGCGGCAAGTGAGGGGCCAAGAAATTATGGAGTTCACCAATACCTTCCATATCTTGTGCACCAAGATGGGTATCAAATACTTTGAATGACATTTGGTTCTGAAATATCGTGGGGCTCTACAAAGATACATCCAAACTAAAATGGATTTTATGGACATCTCATCACTCGGTGTCGCTTATCAATATGCTGTTAAAATCGAGTATAAGTTTAAGCACTAGAAAAAATGGGAGTTTGGGTCTAAAAATCTGCAACAAACAAAGTATGGTAAAGACGTCTCTAAAAAATAGTCTCTCGAAAACTAGTCCAAGACACACGAAAAGAAGGGTCATGGGAGGACAAACAAGGACACCGAAAAATGGTGTGATTTCCACGAAATCCCCTGGCACAACACCGAGGAATGTCACTCAAAACAGGCATTGGTGGCCTAGATCAAAGAAAAGGAGCCGAAACCTGATTCAGAATCAGATTATGAAAATACTGGTAAAAGACAGATCATCGACGCAGACCCCACTGCTATTGTCGTGACTGCAACAATTCAACTAGAAGAACTGACAGATCCTGAAGAGGGGGAGCATCGTTTTCATTCATAGATGTGGCTGAAGGGGACCCTGCTTTGTTTAATTGTTGATAGCAGAAGCCAGAAGAACCTCATCTCAGCAGAGGTCGTCAAACTGTTGGGATTGTCAAAAACACCACACCCGCAACCATACAACATAGGGTGGCTTCTCCAAGGACAAGATCTCCATGTTAGCCAACCGTGTTGATTTTCATACGTCATCCATCCCTTCAAGGATGATGTATTATGTGATGTTTCCCCACTGTACGTCTATGATGTTCTCTTCGTCCAACCATATATGTGGAAGCGCCATGATGTTTATGAGTCTCAACCTCGCAGCGTCATTGTTTCTCTGGGGGGTCATCTCTACATAATACCAAAGGAAATTCTGACTACAATTCCACCTAAACCGTGTCGCAAGGTAGTATCTCATACCACAAAATTTGGATTCTTCACAATCTTTTCAAAAGTGTAAAGATTCCTTCTGCACCCAAGCATCTCATGTAGCCAGACTGGTTAAAATATTCCAACCCTTCCAACCACATGTTCATGTCAACCTTCAACAAGCTAAGTAACACAACTTCTCCAACAAGGCAAGCAGCTCATCAAGATGCAGATTCAACAAATGTTTTTCCCTCTCCCCCAGGCACTCAATGCAATGGAGATGATTTCTTCCTAAGGAGGGAGTATTTATCTAGGTGGATATCGGTGGCCACCCACCTTTTCCAACTCCCTCAAAACAATTTTCTGGCAATTTTGGCAATTTATTATTTTTAGCAATTTTAACTTCCGTGGCCATTTTGAAGGCATAAATGAAGTTTTTTCTATATCGAGCTTCTCAATGATATCTGAAGGCATTTTTGAGCCCCCGAAATGAATATCCTCGATGATACCTTTCCAACGTGCTATCATGAGCCCCAAACGAAGATCATATGCCAAAGTTACGCCCTTGGGAAGTTGATACACCAAACTACCCAAAACGTGGTCCACAAAACTGTTGGCTTTTCATCTTTCAGGGTTAGGGTTTTGGATTTTCTTTACGATAAAAAGGCCTTTGGATCCTCATTGTAAAATCATCTTCTTGCGAATGCAAGTAGCAGATACATCTCTTCTCAGAGATAAGTTTCTAGCATTCTAGTGAGTCTTTCACTCTGTATTTTTACAGTCTTTGTACATTTTTTCTCATTAATAGAAAATTGTGTATTTCTATATCTCTGTGTTTATGGTTGCATATTTGATACATTTATGTTATATTATTGGATATCCAAGATATCTCTGTACATTGTTTTATGATATCTCCACTCTCATTTCGTGTCGAAAATAATCTGGATCATCATAGATTCCCCTTTGGATTACAGCCTCTTGTTAGGACGTAAATTCATGTATTCCATGAAGGTAGTGGCGTCATTATTTTTTAGAAACATGATTTACCCCCATAATGGGAAACTTGTCGCTATTTATCAACTAACATAGCATGACCCTTAGGCCCAACTTCATCCTAAAAATGATTTCTTCCTTAGGAGGGGACCAAACCACTACTCCCATTGTCGACAATATCCCTAGAGTTAATCAAGAATCCATCTGGTTAGGTGCATACTTCATACCCCCTATCGTAGTTACCACACCATTTTCATCCAATGTTTGCATGGTGTCATACATCCATGGACTAGTGGCATCAAAACCACAACCTTATACTAGACCTACCCTACCTACATCCTCTATCTCCACTTGGTACAAAACGAATGCATCCACATTATCACTTCGACCAAGTTCCTTTCTTGTTCCTACCTCCTAGGATTGTTAGTACCCTAGTTATGGCTACCCTCACCTTACCTAACCTTACCTTAGGGATTATAATGTGGTATCTATTGACTTTTCATAAGAGATGATATATGTATGTGAATGAATATCTTATTACAACGATGAGTGTTCTATATATAAAGAACATATGGTGCCATGGTGACCATCCATGAAGAGATGCGTCCTTTGGGGAATCAATATATTTATACTTTATATTATATATTATATATATAATATAAATATACTTTATATTTATGCTTTATACTTTATTATATATATTTATACTTTATATTATAAATATATTATTACATTAACAATAATATAATTAATAATATTGTTTGATAATTAATAACCATATTATTAATTATTAATCTAGTAGACTGTCTTTCAAATGTTTTCCAAACATCAACACTCCCTCTCAGTGAGGGAGACATTCTACATTATTCCAATATTACCTTTGAATATTACCTGTGGGTATCTCTCAAACAGATTCAACATGTCACTATGACATCCATTACCTCACAATGCATCTGTACCTCATCATTTGCACCCTTGTGACTTCACAACCAATGCATCCAAGGATCGTGGGTAGTTCTCAAATAACTAAAAAATATCCCCATGACATCCACTACCCTACAATGCATCAGTATATAATCATGTGCACCCTCGGTCTCAGTGCCAACCCTTTTACATGATGGATGAGATCCACCTATCTCAGTGCCAACCCTTTTTCATGCTATATGAGAACACTCAGTGCCATCCTTTTTTCGTGTTGGATGAGTTCCACCTGTCTCAGTGCCAACCCTATTTCATGATGGATGAGAACACTCAGTGCCAACCCTTTTTCATGTTGGATGAGTTCTACTTGTCTCAGTTCCATCCCTTTTATATGTTGGTTGAGAACACTTAGTGCCAACCCTTTTTCATGCTAGATGAGTTCTACCTATATCACTGTCGACCCTTTTTCATGTTAGATGAGAACAATCAGTGCCAACCCTTTTTCATGTTGGATGAGTTCCACATGTCTTAGCACTATCCCCTTTTCATGTTGGATGAGAACACTCAGTGCCAACCCTTTTTCATGATGGATGGGAACACTTAGTGCTAGCCCTTTTTCATGTTGGATGAGAACACTCAGTGCTAGCCCTTTTTCATGCTGGATGAGTTCCACATGTCTCAATGCCAGCCATTTTTCATGCTAGATAAGAACACTCTCTCTAAAGAGGGACAACAAAAATCTTGTCCCTAAAGTAATCAAACTTCATCCTCAACAACGAATTGGTAAACACGTCTACAACTTGATCCTCTGTAGTCACAAAACGAGAGCATCACTACTCCCTTTTGCACCATATCCAGGATATAGTAATATCTGATATCGATATGCTTTGACCTGTAATATACCACGAGGTTCTATGACGACTTCATGCAACTCTGGTTGTCACACCAAATGTAGGTCACCTCCATTCTGAGAGCATATAACTAAGACACCAGTTCTCAAAGCCACACTATTGCTACACATGTTTCCCAATACTTAGCTTCATTCGTACTAAGCGCCACACATGGATGCTTCTTGCATTCGGTGGAGCCTCTTAGTCCTTACTATAGTACCCATCTCCCTCTGGAACTGACCATCCAGCTCCCTCTTGAGCACTGGATATCAGCTGAATATTCAACCTAATTACTTCATTACTTGTCCTCTAAAACAATTATTTTCATCCTCTTCTTTTAGCTCTTACCTACAAGTCAAATTCAGTCCAATAGTTTGCAATTTCCAAAGCCACACTGCTTCATAACTTGCTACACATGCTGCCGCATACTCAACTTCTGCCATACTGAGTGCCACACATGACTTCATCCTACATCTGGTGGAGCCTCCTTCTCCTTACTGTAGTACCCATATTCCTCTAGAACTAATTGTTATGCTCCCTCTCGATCATTGAATATCAACTAGATCTTCAACTTGTTGACTTCATCACTTGTCATCCAAAATAAGTTTCATCATCCTCTTCTTGTAGGTCTTACCTACAAGTCAAATCCAGTCCAATATTCAACAATTTTTGAAACCACACTGCCTCGCAACTTGCTGTGCATGCTACCACATACTCTGCCTTAGTCATACTGAGTGCTACACACAACTACTTCTTGTTGCTCCATGAAACTATATTAGAGTCTACACTGAAGCAATATGCCAAAGTACTCTTCTGATCAATACTAATGCCAGCCCAATCTGAATCTGAATATCCATATAGCCTGAACTCATGGTCTATCACATACTTGAGACGATAATCCAATATACCCTTAAGGAACCTCATCACATGTTTTGCGGAGACCAACTGAACCTACCTGAGATGCTTGATATATTGACTCAAGGTGTTCAAAAAAAAACATATATTTGTTTTTGTATTTTTCAAGTTCATCAAGGAACTCACCATATCTCTATGTAAAGTAACATCCACATTTTTTGAAGTCATATCCTGTAGCAAGTTTAGATTTGATACCATAGTTGTAGTGATTTCCTTGCAATCCAACATCCAGAACCTCTTCAGTATTTCTACTGTATACTTCCTTTGATTCAGAAAGATCTCATCCTATCTCTCCCTTACCTTAGGACCCAAAAATTAATGCAACATCCTTATAATATCTTTCATCTCAAACTCAACAACCATTTTTTATCTTACACTTAAGAATAACTTCTAAAATTACATAAAATATCAAAATTCCCTCTTAATGAGGAAGGTATTATATTTGGGACATACTCTAACACTGTCGCCATCCACAAGAGCTCGTGTTCATTGACTATCGGACACACGAATCTATACATCAAAGGAAATACATAATGACTTCGCAACATGCATCCAGGGTCGATGGGTAGCTCTCTAATAGATACAGCATGTCATCATGAGACTATCCAGTTTCCCACATAAAACATTTGAATCCATCACTCCCTATGAGGCTATATAGTCTTCGGATTCATCTTCTCCCTCTACATTTGTTGACCTCCTCTTCTTCTTCATTACATGGATGTGCACAATTCTATGTCTAGATAGTCTTTCTTCATGTTGCTTCTTGTGACTGTCATTATGGCTCCTTCTCAAAGCCATTACTTGTGACCTTCCCAGAACAAGAAACAAAAACAACAAAAAACATCTCCTAGAGGAGATCAATTTATCTTGTGCACTACTATATATAGTGACCCTCGAAATGATACATCTTCTACTATGACCAACACACATCCATCATATACTCGATGTCATACGGCTAACCATGTTGATTTTTTAGTGTTAAATTAAACAAGTGCAATTTTACGGAAGTAGTAATTACTTCCAATGATATTACTTTAGTAAACTCTAGAACATCACTAAGTAATTACACTTAGAAAATTTCAACCACTTAGAAACTTTGGTCTCTTCCTTAGATCACTTCCCATGTGTGAGATACAAAAAATATGTGTGTCTAGTGTTGTGTCTTTTATAGTAATATTAAATTGATCCAAAGAGACATGTCTCTTTGAAAATTAAATTTAAAATTAAATTAAATTTTCTTTCTTATAAATAGTTGGAGAATGCATCGAGTAGAAAAACTATTTGACTTTCTTAAATTGTTCCTCCATAATTCGTGTGATTCTTTGTAGACATATAGGTAGAAGTAAATATGTAGTAGATTCCTCATATTTAGGTAATTAGACAATTTTACTAGAAATTACTGCCCACCATAATTTATGGAATTATATCTATAACTTAGGTAGGAGTAAAAAGTAAATATTTTGTCCATAGAGATTGTAACAACCCCATAAATTTAGCACTTCCAAGATATTTTTTTTTTTTTTTTTCCGGGCCATTGAGTAAAGCCCAATCCCATACCATGTTCACTTTTCATAAGAGATGTTATATGTATGTGAATCAATATCTTATTACAATGATGATTGTTCTATATATAAAGAACATATGGTGACCATGGTGACCAATTCGATCTTAGTGGATGATCATCATCTTGTTCATAATATAAAGTATAAATTAATTATATCAAATTATAAATTAATTAATAATATTATTAATGTAATAATATATTTATACTTTATTACGTATAATATGAATATATTATTACATTAATAATATTATTAATTAATTTATAATTTAATATAATTAATTTACACTTTATATTATATTATACATATAATATAAATATATCATGTACTTTATTATATATATTTATACTTATATTATAAATATATTATTACATTAATAATATTTTTTAATAATTAATAATCACATTATTAATTATTAATCTAGTAAAATGTCTTTTTGATGCTTCCCAAACATCAACAGTATATGTAACTACCTCCCTCTCCTCTACCAAATTATGAGTTGAGACCTTATTTATCTTTGACCCCTGTGCAACCTATTCATATTCATCTTGGTATCCCGCAACTGACTTCACAATTTGCACCTCCCCCTCCCTATCACTTTCTAAGCCTTCACGTACATCTACCTAGGTACCGTATAAACCACCGCAAACCCCATCCTAATCCAAAGCTAAGAAATATTTAAAAAAAGAGAAAGGACAAAGGAAAATTCATCCAAAACCCTCCCAACTCTACCCGAGTCGCTCAAACCACCACAAATAGGTCATCCTACCATTCACTATGATCGTATTCCAACACTGAAAGATATTTACAATTCTTATGACCTTGATGTCACTTCTTCCATTCAATTCATATAAATTAAACTTCTTGAACCAACTGCAAAATGGCTCAAGTATTTTCATACAAACCACCATTGTGTGTTATACAAAAACTATGGTAATTAGTCTCACCATTGTCCTTGCTTTCCCCAATACCAAGGTTCCTTGCAGATTCATCGCTAGCTGGAGGATGTTCATGCAAAGGCCGCCACCCCAATGATTTAAGATCCAACATCTCACTTCTATCCATCCCCACCCAGTTCCCATACCTCACACATCTCCCATGTTTTAGATCCCCAGGAACCAAAATCTCAGTCGATCCATGTCTTCAAGGACGTTATTCACAACCCCCTGTGAGCACCCCACATCTCTTTCTCTTTGTATAATGTCTATTTCTTAATGTTTTGTCTGCATTCACCTTGTACATAATGCATCTCATCCATTATCTTCTTGCACCTTCAAGATGGTGTTGGAGAGGCATTTTGGATAAGTTTCGGGGTTTGCACCTAAAGGAGGTCAAATGGGTAAAATATAGTTAGAATATGGACCAAGATGTGTGATAGAGTGGATGCAAAGGATGTGTGACGAAGAATCTTAAAATTATGTGCGACATAGTAGTGAGAAGAGGGTGGAAAATGGTTATAAAATGCACGGCTTGGGGACATTTTTTCCACTTTTCTAACCAGTTTTGGGGACACTTTTTCCACTGTTTTTAACGATATTAGCCCTATTAGAATGTATAAATATGTAAGAAAGGATATAGGTGGGGAATGCGAGAGTGAGAATGTGATATCATACATAAATTTCAATTGATTTTTGGGTAAGAGAGTCAAGCAAGGGAAGAAATTTGTAGTATGGCTAAGGAATGAGCTCGCACTGCAGCAAAATGGCTAGGCAGGGTTGGGATGATATTACTGTTGCATATTTTGTAGAAGAATGCACAATCATTAGAATCTATGAATGAATAGTATAAGAAGCTATTTCTCGTGGACATAGCCCAAGTTGGTTGAACCATGTAAATCTGTGTGTTACGGTGTTTATATTTTTTCCCGGTTTATGTTAAATCAATTGATCATATATGATTTTGTAATGCTACGCATAGATTATAATTTATGAAATGATAAATATCAACTATATACACGGAACATGTAAGTAAAGGATCTGAATGACGCACCCCTTCCCTTCAAAACTTCAAAACCTCGGTTCCTGCAACCCCTCTAGATTTCTCGGGTGAGACTTCACTTAATTTTTTGATGATGCAAAAAGCGTCGGTGTTTAATTGTTTAGTTGGTATTTGACTGATTAACCTTGAGTCTTCCCCGTTACCACCAATGAATGGTTCCATTTTCGGGATAGAGAAATGTAATCGATGGGAATGTTTTGGAGGCAAAATAGAGAAGAAATTGAAGAATGGATGGAGAGAAAGCTACAAATATTTTCCAGAGAGAAGAATAGAAACCCTATGATGAGTGACGAACAATGACTACAAAGGTATGTTTTCACAAATATGCATGAAAATTTATTTGGTGAATTTTCAATTATTTTGATTGAATGGTAAGGAAGGTTAGTGGTGAATGTTGGGAGATATAAAGTTGAAGCCTTGAGAATCTGGACTCCAGAATTGATCCGAAAACTTAATATAATAAGTAATAATGTTTCTCGCGCAATAGATTTCTGGTTGAACAATATATTGGGGGTTTATATCACAAAATTTACAGTCGATTGTACCCATTCTTACAACATCGTAGAGATAGACTATTTCAAAGGTCCATGAAAAAGATATTTGAACGCATTATCTACTTGGATAAAGATGTTTCTGTGAAAAAATAATGTCATGACGATGGGGTCTGATAACTAACCCCCTTCGTGCACATAGGGGAACTGGGGGATGTTAGGAGGAAGGTATGAGGGTGGCAGGGATGAGTGGATAGACAAAGGATTTTGAGAGAATATATTGACTCAGATGGAGAGATTGGAGTATTGTTTTGTGGGAAAATTTTTAGATACAACAAGAAGGATACTATGGTTAGGAAAGGAGAGGAGCATAGAGAATTCAAGGGTGGTGACTACTGCACAAAATTTTAGATAATACCGTACACAGAGAGAAGAAGGAAAGAGAGAGATCCTCAATACTCCCTAGTTGACCAAGGAATTCCATCTCATACCAAAATCTGCGATGAACCCATGACCCCTTGTGCATCATTAAGAATTGAGGCAGGAACTAGAACAATAGTAATAAATATTAAGAATAGTGGGAACAACACAACAAACCAGAGCCATTCAACATTATCAAAGATAAATAGAACGCAAAACATAATGGAAGGGATAGAAAATACATTGAGGATTCTTGAATTCTATGTAGTTAGGTCATAGGATCCGAAACAACATATGTTTGTATGTGAGACTATATGGAATGCGAAAAATGTCCAGGATGAAGCAACAAAAATCATGTAGTTAGCAAAAACTTTTAGAAATCACACATTGATATGGTATATGAAGTACCAGACAACTACAATGTCCGGAAAATCAAGAAATTTTGTATAAATTGGGCAAGCGTTGGTCAAGGAATTTAGAAAGCCAAAATTTGAATCTCAATATATTACAAAGCTAAAGGAAATTAAGAAAGTACAAAACAAGAAAATGTGGGATTTTGACCAGAGATTTAAGGATGTAATGGGTAGGTTAACCTTTTTTATTTTTGAAGAACAACATCGATAATGGTTTATAACAGGCTTATTGCCAAACATCAATTTTCCATTAACACAAAAAAATGTCACATTGCAGCTCAAATTGTGATGAAATTAGAAGCATATCCTATAAGAGATGGCACAGGTATGGAGCATGTATAGTCACAATTGGTTGCATTGAGGATTCAATTGTCAGAGATAATGAAGGAAAAGGAGAACCATGAACATGTTTGGTGTATAACATGTAAGACAAAAGGCCACATAAAAGAAGAGTGTCCATCCTTTGCGTAGTATATGGCCACATGAGCGCCAAACCCATTTGGAGGAGGAGTAGGGTACTGAAAGATATCTAAGACATGGGAGCATCAACCGACTGCTTTTCCCCTACTGCAGAGATATCAGAGCACCCCGAGGAATTTATTATGTATTTTTTGCAAGTTAGTAGGACATGATGACAAAGAGTTGTTGGACAACTGAGAGGGGGGGGGGTGAATCAGTTGTTACCATGCTTAAACAAGTATGCCTATTTAAACTCATTACAGACCTCTCAATGATAATCACAGTAATGCAGGGAAGTAAGCATTGCAACATTCAACATCATTCATACATATGGGATATACAGAGACAGATATTTCCTGAGGAAACCCATAAAGGGTAAAAACCTCTTTTTCTTTATATGATAAGTAATCTTTACATTCTTTACATTATCATACATATGATCTCCAACTCATTGTAAGACTACAACCTCTGTTTTGCAAGCTGCAACTTGTTGAGAGCACCAACTCTCTATTTCCTCTAGCACCCACTAGAAGGAAGCACCAACTCCCTGGTTTCTCTAGCACCAACAAGAAGGAAGCACCAACTCCCTAGTTTCTCTAGCACCAACTAGAAGGAAGCTACAACTCCATGTGTTCAAGAACCCACTTGAACCTCTGAGGACACCAGTCCTCCCTAGCACCTCCCAACCACCCTGAAATGTAAATTCTTTGTTACTAAAACTTATTACAACGATATAAAGTTATTCAATGGCTTACCAGCCTTGTCATTGTTCTGTTACATTGCTCTGCCTTGTCTGCATCAGTGTCTTCTGCACACCCCTTGCACTTTTTGTTCTTCTGCCTTTTATGCTCTCTATGCCATATCCATTCAGTGCACCATTCCTCTACTATGCATTTCTGCTCCTGCGCTCTGCCTCCTTACACACACCTAAATTCTCCTACACAATGACAACACAAGTCTCTTCTTTGTTCCACATTCTTATAGTCTCTGTGCTCCTTGTGCATGCAATATTATCCATGCCTCTTCATGCTCACACCCCTCCAATATCCTCCACATCGGAGAGTTTTCTCCACTTCACTCTTCCACAGCTATACAATCTCTTATGGGCCACATTCTCTCTTTGTTCTGCATCTTCTGCTCATTGTCAGTCCTCTGCTTGATCATCATGGTAACTCTTCATATTGTCTGGCGGTTTCACCTACACATCCATCATCACTGGGTGTTATTATGAGATTCCTTAGTTTCTCTGGTAGTTGAGGCTCTTCGTCTTCTCTATCTTAGACGAGCTAATCCCTTCTGTTTTCAGATACAGACTTCAATCCCCTTCCATCTATCAATCACCTGAATCAATAATCCTCAATCCACTGGAAGATGCCTTGAGAGTCTTTATCTTCTTTGGCGATCACACTCAGTCCTCTTCGAGTCCTCTAGAAAATATCATCATTTCTTTTAGCTGTTATACTGAGAAGCGCAAAAGTAGCCCTGCGATCTTTTTCAACTTCACCTGCACCATTGGATTGAATTCACATAAACTTGCGTTTACTTCGCCATTTCGCACTTCAGCATTTCGGGATCCCCGTGGTAAATATTTCGTTACGCTCCATGTCCCGATCCCCAAAACTCCAAAATGGAGCTTATCTGAACTATCTCCTTCCTTCATCTTCCGTCGATGTGACCAATGGTTGTGACCACAAATTGAGCCAAAACATGTTTCACATTTCGGCATTTTGGGATTTCGGCACCCCTATGGTAGAGTCTCTTGAAACTCCATGTCCCGATATCCGAATCTCTGAAATGGAGTCGTATCAATGGTCCACATTCTAAGTGATTCGACGGTCCTGATGTCTTCGTGATTTTGCATATCGCGATTATGGGGTTTGTGACTTTGGGACTCCTATGGTAGGAGTTCTTGACATCTCCATCTCTCGATTTCTGAAACTCCAAAAGGGAGTCAGATCAACGGTCCACATAACCCCCTGAGATGGATGGTTGATGGTATTTTGGCGTTTCTCATTTCGCAATTTCGGGACTCCAGTGGTAGGGGTTCTTGACATCTCCATCTCCTAATTTTTGAAACTCCGAAGTGATGTAAACCTGCTGATGTCACATGTGGATTGACACATGTCAAATAACTGCCACATGTCACTTTGATTCATGACTTACATGTGCCTGAAATGTTGAATAAGCTTGACACTTGTCATTGCCTAGTTGTGCCATGTGTTCTTAGCTAACATGGTTTGCTGACGTGTCTGTTTCAGGATTTTGCATTTCAGCACTTCAGGACTCCTAATGTTGAGAGTCTCTGACTTTTCCATCTCCCAATTTCTGAAACTCTGAAATGGATTTTACTTCGGGGTTTCACATTTCATGAATTCAACATTATTGTTGTTAAGTGTTCTTTGGCAATTCAAAGTCCCGGTATCCGAAACTTCGAAATAGAGTTTACTTCGGGGTTTCGCATTTCGCTAATTCGACAGCTTAGGGAACCCCGTTCCTTTGACTTTCCAGTCAGTGAAATGACGATCTTTCACCACGTGTCCTACCCGTAAATGGACGGTCCTCCTTCTTTCGGGATTTTGTATGCCTACTTCTCCTTGCACTTTAAAGAATGTGCAGGTTCTCCTTGATCCAATGATGGTCGGATCCCGCGCTTGGATCTAATGCGTGAGATTTGTCCTCCTCTTCAGCGTGCTCTTCTTGTATACATTCATATCTGACGGCCATCGGGAATTCAGGATGGGATCCAACGATCACTGACGCTTCTCCTCCCGAGCCTACACATCCTCCTTACTTGGGGGAATTTCTAAGTGTCAAAGGCCTTGACCTTTGATCCGCCTGAGATCCTAAGTACACTATCTCTCTTGAGCTTTGGCAGTGAGTTAACCTCATCCCTGGTGCACACCTACACACTTTGTTCAACTCTACGCTAATTCCTCCTGATCTTACTTTGTCCTTGTTTTGCCTTCCCTGCATACTCTGATCTTGTCATCAATGAAAATCACATACTGCATGTAAAGCATGCCAACCATCCTCTGCATTATCTCTTCTGATCTTATCAAGCTTGCTCTGCAGCGTCTTCCCAAAATACTTCTGGTGCCTGTCTGTTACATTCTTCCTGTACTCATGCCATCTTCGTGTTGTACTTAGCATCAATGACAAGCATATGCTGCATGTTAAACATTTGCCAACAATCTCCCCCTTTGGCATTGATGGCAACAAAGGAACCCAGATTATTTTCTCTCCCTTTGACATCAATGTCAAATAGAACATGCTCCCCCTAAGATGTTGCAATATTTTTAGGAGGTAACAGATATTAAACCAACACAAACTCCCCCTGACGGGATGGACTCTCTCATTTGAGGCCTGTAGAAAATTTGTATCTAAACCAGATTCTTCTCTTTCTGATTCTTGGACCTGTTCATCTTCAGCTTCCGTTGTATCCTCTGTGGAAAACTCAAAATTGCTCACCTCTCTTGCTAGGACTCGTTCATCAACCTTTTCTTCTCATGAGTGGATGACTCCCCCTGTCACTATTATCTCTCTACTTCTGACTGTTTTCCTCCTTTGTTTCTAAAAGGTTAGCTTTCCTTGACAAGGTCTTTCCTCTTGTTATATCTACAGGATGTCATGTAAATCATTTTATAAAACAAAATGTTCTTGTTGAAGAGTTGTTGTCCTACTGACATACTGCGTAATTGTAGCTCATACTTTTCAAACAACCCTTAGATCTCCCCATTGATTCTCATCAATCTCTATCACTGCAATTTTCATTTTTCTTTCATGATGCTTACCATCCAAGCCTTTTATGACCATATATAATCATAAGAAAAAAATTCTACAACCACTCTCATACCTGCTTTTCTTTTTCAGAGACAAAGGACCTATATCAGGTTTCTTAGGAGTACTAATTTCTTCCTTGTTGTATCCAATATCAGATTTGTCATTTGGTGATCTCTGACTATCCAAGATCTTATCCAGGGTCATCGAGTTGTTTAAGAAATTGCTTTGGGTGTTTGCCTTCTCAACCTTCAAGACTTCTACTTCCAGCTTATGACATGGTTCTTCTCCTACTTCATCCATGGGGTAAATGCTAACTGAACATGCTTTTATTGTATCTGAATCTTCTTCTTTACTTGCAGGGGAGGATTCAATTTCAACATCATTAATTGTCCTAATGCCTTTATTCACCACTTGTCCCAAGTTTACATTCACCTTACATTCTTTGGACGTGAACACCTCTTCACTGCCTCTGTCACATTTTTGACTTGTACTGAGCAAATTATGTTTCAGATCATCCACAAGCAGAATGTACTGGGCATCTCCTTTGTCATTACTCAAACTCATCATCCCTCTATCCTTGATTTTTCCTAGTTCATCATTTTCAAGGATCACATTTCCTATTTTTCTTTTACTTATGGACAGTAGCTTATCCTTGTCTCCAGTCACGTGCTTGGAACATCCACTGTCTATATTCCCAGAGCCTTTTGTTTTTGAGTTGAAAGTGCTTGACCACATTTTTCACTATCTTTCCTTTTCCATGTGTTGGCCTTTCTATATAAGAACTTTATCCTTGGATATTCTTTGTAATTCTTCAGATGGCAGTTTGCAACTTTGTGGCCAAAGTTGTGACAACTATAGCATTCAATCTCATTGTTCAATAGGTCAAAGTTATTGTTGCGGCGTTGTCTACTCATTGACTGTTTATTATTTCATGACCTCCTCAACTGCATGTCTCTTGACTTAATTTGACAATTTGCAATCTGTGACGGTTTGTTACTTGGTTGTATCATTCTTTGTTGTGGTAGATATTTATTCCTTTGAAATCTTAATTTCTCATGTCTAAGTCTTAAGGAACAATTTACAGCTTTGTGACCAAAGTTAGAACAATAGAAACAATATCCATAGAAAAATTCTTTGTACCTGGAAAATGGTTGTCTTCTTTGAGTAAATTGATTTCTTCCATGCCGATGATGTCTTTGAGCAGGGAGTGCATTATTTCCTTGTCCTACAAATTCAGTTATGGCACCTTTCTCCTTACTCATCCCGGGCGATTGATTATCTTCCTTTGTTTCTGTAGGTTTGTTGTCGTCATTGGTTGTAGATTTGAGAAACTTTATGAAGTCTTTGTTGCTTGGATGACCACTACTTGATCCCTCTTGATAACCCAAACCTGTTTTCAACTTTGGATTCCTTTGCTGATTCAGAATGGTGGCTAATCCTTCTGAGGCTTTGATACTTGGCAGATTTTGATTATACAAGGCTAGAATCTTCTCCATCTCTTTCCTAGTTTTCACTACTTCTTGTTCTAATGCTTCACATCTTGCCTTCTTTTCTGATAGTTGTTGTTTCAGAATATCTTCGATTTTATTTGCCTCCTCTAATTCTACTTTTAATAGGACAAGGTCTTCATCAGGTCCTTTACTGTCTTTCTCGAACTGTATCAGCAATTGTCTTTGCTTTCTGTTCTTCATTCTTAGTATGTCAATCTCTTCTAGTGCACTGATCAGTTCTCCTTCCATGTCAACCACGACTTCTTCTTCATTTTAATCACTGCCTATGTTTTCAATATCATAATCCTCTTTGGCCATAAGCATGAAGTCATTTACTTTATCTTCACAGGAAGAATCATTATCAGTGTCTTTTGAGGACTCATCATTGTTTACACATAAACTTTTCTTCTTATCAAATCTTCATGATTTGTGCTTCTCTTCATCTTCAGAGTTTTGATCATGTTTCTTGTGTGGACATTTATTTGCAAAATGACCTATCTTACCACAATTGAAACATTTGAAGGGAAACTTACATTGGTACTTTCCTAATCCTTTCTTTAGTCTTCTCACGAATTTTGCTTCAATTTCATCAAGCTCATAATCTTCATTCTTATCTTCTTTAAATGATGCTTCTATAGAGGTGGCTTTATCTGTGACTATCCTCATTTCATATGCAGTCAACGTTCCTAGAAGTTGATCAAAAGCCAAAGTGTTTATATCATTAAGTTGTTCTATAACTGAGACCTTTGGGTTAAACCTATCTGGCAGAGACCTCAAAATTTTCTGAACTAAAGAGGATTCCTCAATTTTTTCACCAAGTGCTTTCATTGCATTTACTAGTTCTTCAACTCTCAGAAAATACTTCCCAATGGTTTCATCTTCTTTCATCTGTAGCTTTTCAAACTGTACTTTGTAGGTTTGAAGCTTGGCATCTTTTACCTTCTCATTACCTTCATAACTATTAATGAGTTTGTCCCACATTTCTTTAGCGGTTTGAAGATGCATCACCTTCACAAACTCGACTTCTGCAAGTCCATTCAAGATAGCATTCATTCCCTTAGCATTAAAGCTAAATTCTAACTTATCATCCTTGGAAGCTAGCACAACAGGCTTTATGTATACAGTCTCTACTACATCCTAGACATCAGCTCCTAAGGCCATTAGGTATGTTCTCATTCTAACCTTCCAGAAGGCAAAATTTGTTCCATCAAATAGAGGAGGCCTAGTAAATGAAGTCCCTTCATGGCTTGTCATGTTTAAGCTTATAGATCTACCTTTAATTAAAAGGCACCGACTCTGATACCAATTGTTGGAAAATTGAGAGGGGAGGGTGAATCAGTTGTTACCGTGCTTAAACGATTATGCCTATCTAAAACTCATTACAGACCTCTCAATGATAATCACAGTAATAGAGGGAAGTAAGCATTGTAACATTCAACATCATTCATACATATGGGATATACAGAGACAAATATATTTTTAGGAAACCCATAAAGGGTAAAAACCTCTTTTTCTTTATATGATAAGTAATATTTACATTCTTTACATTATCATACATATGATCTCCAAGTCATTGTAAGGATACAACCTTTGTTTTGCAAGCTGCAACTTGCTGAGAGCACCAACTCTCTGTTTTCTCTAGCACCCACTAGAAGGAAGCACCAACTCCCTAGTTTCTCTAGCACCAACTAGAAGAAAGCACCAACTCCTTAGTCTCTCTAGCACCAACTAGAAGGAAGCTACAACTCCCTGTGTTCAAGCACCCACTTGAACCACTGAGGACACCAGTCCTCCCTAGCACCTCCCAACCACCCTGAAATGTAAATTCTTTGTTACTAAAACTTATTACAGTGATATAAAGTTATTCAATGGCTTACCAGCCTTGTTGTTGTTCTGTTACACTGCTCTGCCATGTCTGCATCAGGGTCTTCTGCACACCCCTTGCACTTTCTGTTCTTCTTCCTTTTATGCTCTCTGTGCCATATCCCTTCAGTGCACCATTCCTCTACTGTGCATTTCTACTCCTGTTCTCTGCCTCCTTTCACACACATGAATTCTCCTACACAGTGACAACACAAGTCTCTTCTTCGTTCCACATTCTTTTAGTCTCTGTGCTCCTTGTGCATGCAATATTTGCCATGCCTATGCATGCTCACACCCCTCCAATCTCCTCCACATCAAAGATTTTTCTCCACTTCACTCTTCCACATCTATCCAATCTCTTGTGGGCCACATTCTCTCTCTGTTCTACATCTTCTGCTCATTGTCAGTCCTCTGCCTGATCATCATGGTAACTCTTCAACTTATCTGGCAGCTTCACCTACACATCCATCATCACTAGGTGTTATTCTGAGATTCCTTAGTTTCTTTGGTAGTTGAGGCTCTTCCTCTTCTTGTCTTAGATGAGCTTATCCTTTTTTTTTTCAACTAAAGACTTCAATCCCCTTCCATCTGTCAATCACCTAAATCAATAATCCTCAATCCACTGGAAGATGCCTTGAGACTCTTCATATTATTTGGCAATCACACTCAGTCCTCTTTGATTCCTCTGGTAGAGATCATCATTTGTTTTAGCTGTTACACTGAGAAGCACAAAAGTAGCCTTGCATTTTTGTTCAACTTCACCTGCACCATTGCATTGAATTCATAGAAACTTGCGTTTACTTTGCCATTTTTCACTTCAGCATTTCAGGATCCCCGTGGTAAATATTTTGTTACACTTCATGTCCCGATCCCCGAAACTCTTAAATGGAGCTTATCTGAACTAGCTCCTTCCTTCATCTTCTGCCGATGTGACCAATGGCTGCGACCACAGATTGAGCCAAAATGTGTTTCGCATTTCAACATTTCGGGATTTCGGCAATCCTATGGTAGAGTCTCTTGACGCTCCATGTCTCGATATCCGAAGCTCTGAAATGGAGTCGGATCAACTGTCCACACTCTAAGTGATTCGACGGTCTCGATGTCTTCATGATTTCACATATCGTGATTTCGGGGTTCGCAACTTCGGGACTCCTATGGTAGGAGTTCTTGACATCTCCATCTCTCGATTTCTGAAACTCCAAAAGGGAGTCAAATCAATGGTCCACATAATCCCCTGAAATGGATGGTTGACAGGATTTCGGTGTTTCGCATTTCACGATTTTGGGACTCCTGTGGTAGGGGTTCTTGACATCTCCATATCCTAATTTTTGAAACTCTGAAGTGATGTAAACCTGCTAACGTCATACGTGGATTGACACGTGTCGAATAACTTCCATGTGTCACTCTGATTCGTGACTTACATGTGCCTGAAATGTTGAATCAGCTTGACACTTGTCATTGCCTGGTTGTGCCACGTGTTCTTAGCTGACATGGTTTTCTGACGTGTCTATTTCAGGATTTCACATTTCGGCACTTCAAGACTCCTAATGTTGAGAGTCTCTGACTTCTCCATCTCTCAACTTTTGAAACTCTGAAATGGAGATTACTTCGGGGTTTCACATTTCGCGAATTCGACATTCTTGTTGTTAAGTGTTCTTTGGTAATTCAAAGTCCCGGTATCCGAAACTCCAAAATGGATTTTACTTTGGGGTTTCACATTTCATGAATTCAACAGGTTAGGGAACCCTATTCCTTTGACTTTCCAATCAACAAAACGACGATCTTTCGCAACGTGTCCTACCCGTAAATGGACGGTCCTCCTTCTTTTGGGATTTTGTAAGCTTGCTTCTCCTTGCACTTTAAAGAACGTGCAGGTTCTCCTTGATCCAACGATAGTCGGATCCCATGCTTGGATCTAACGCCTGAGATCTGTCCTCCTCTTCAGTGTGCTCTTCTTGTTTACATTCAGATCTGATGACCATCGGGAATTTAGGATGGGATTCAACGATCACTAACGCTTCTCCTCCTGAGCTTACGCATCCTCCTTACTTGGGAGAATTTCTAAGTATCAAAGGCCTCGACCTTTGATCTGCTTGAGATCCTAATTATGTTATCTCTCTTAAGCTTTGGCAATGAGTTAACCTCGTCCCTGGTGCACACCTATGCACTGCGTTCGACTTTGCGCTAATTCCTCCTGAGCTTACTTTGTCCTTGTTTTGCCTTCACTGCATACTCTGATATTGCCATTAATGACAAGCACATACTACCTGTAAAGCATGCCAACCATCCTCTGCACTATCTCTTCTGATCTTATCGAGCTTGCTCTGCAGCATATTCCCAAAATACTTCTGGTTCCTGTCTCTTACATTCTTCCTATACTCATGCCATCTTCGTTGCTGTACTTGCAATCAATGATAAGCATATGCTTCATGTTAAACATTTTCCAACAAGAGCGTCGTGGAGTCGACCTGATGAGAGAGTGCACTTAAGATGCTTACAAAATCTAGGAAGAAAATATCACAATAGAAGGAGGAATCCCATAGTATAACACTCCAAGATTATTTAATCATGGAGTACATGGAGGTTTCAAAAGAGTTCAAGGATGTGGAGGATTTGGTCAAGGAGGGACAGGACCGATAATTTGTTACAACTGCAATCAACCGAGAAACTTAGCAAGATATTTGCCAAATCCTTGCACAACATGCATGTATTACAAGTCCTTGGATCATGCAATATAATACTATCCTTAGTTGATATCAAACTGGAAGGAAAGAGGGAATGAAAACCAACATCAGAATCATAATCAAAACCATAACCAGAACTTGCAATTGATAGCTTCTGATGAGCACGATGACTAGCCAAAAGTAGTAGCTATTACACATGACAATACAAGAACCAAAATAGATGTGAGAAGGAAAGCAAAAGGATTAGAACAATGGATAATAAAAGTAGTTTATCCTAGGCCCACATTTAACCCACAGGAAGAAAATGAGACTTATCAGCAAGCAAGGAAAGAAATACTAGGACTAGACTTGGTATCTTTAACTTCAAAGACAACACCCATATATGATATGTCTGTAGTATATGGAAAAAGTGAAGGAATAAATCGACAGAATGATATAAGATGGTATAATTGAACTCATCGCATAATATGAATGTATAAATATGATGGTGTTTTAGGATAAGAAGACAGGGGGTAACTAGAATTTGTGTAGACTTCTGAAAATTGAATGTTGCTTGCTTACATTACCCATTCTTGACCCCTTTTTCATATGAAGTAATAGAAAACATAGAAGGACAAGAGGCCTATTTTTTAACTGATGGATTTTGAAGATACCATAAGATAAAGAATGCACCATAATATAGAAACAAGATGACATTTTCCATGTAGAGGGGAAGCTATCGGTACAAAGTAATTTTGTTTGGATTAAAGAATGTACCTGTTGTATTTTCTAGAGTGGTTGTCACCGCATTTAAAGAGTTTATTCATCAGTTTCTTGAAGTATAGCTAGATTATTGGGTTTTCTTTATCCTATTGAAATATAGCATAGAAACTCTATGGTTGATGCTTAATCGGTGTAGACAATGTCATATTTTGTTAAATTTTAAGAAATGTATGTTTGGCGCACCATTCAAGATACTGTTAGGATATGTAGTATGCAAGTAAGGTATGTTAGTTGATCCAGCTAAGATAGAAATAATTTTTAATTTACCACCACCTGAATCCATGTGAAAGTTGATAATAGAATTGGGTCGTACAAGTTACTACCGAAAATTTATTAAAGGCTATGCGAAGGTTACATGAACAATGAAAATTTATTGAAGAAATAAGCTAAGTTTCAATGGAACGAAGAATGTTGGAATAGTCTGGATATATTAAAATAGAAGTTAGTAACTTTTCTCATTATAGTATTCCTGGATTACTATAAGGAGTTTCATGTCCATTTGTATGCATCATTAATATCACTCAACACAGTACTATCCCATCCAAAGGAAGGCACATTAGACCATTCGATCACATGTGCTAGTAGGAAGTTATCGACTGCTGAGAAAAATTACACAAGGACAGAAAGGGAGGGATTGGAAATGGTGTATGGTTTGTATAATTTTAGACATTATCTATTAGGATCCCATTTCTATATTTATACGTACCATTCTACACTGAGATATCTAGTGATAAAATTAGTGTTGGGGGGCCCGAGGATGTAGAGATGGATGTTACTATTCTAGGAGTGTGATTTTGAATTTATAGTGAAGCTAGGTAAACTGAATGTAGGACCTGACCATTTTTCACAGATTCTAATAGGAGAGGATGTAGGTAATTTAAACGATATCTTACCCAATGCACAACTATTTTAAGTTAATATGCTAGATGATCAATTTTATGAAATTATTCAATACTTAACCACATGAATGACTCCATTTGATATGGCATTATCCCAGAAGAAATAAATAGTGGTTAGATCAGTCGATTACCAGCTGATCGCAGGAAACTTGTATAAATTACACATCGATGGGATGCTGCGACAATGTGTGCTAGAACATAAAAGACCCATTATTTTAGTGGACACACACGAGGTAATTGCAAGAGGAAACTATGTAGGAATCGTGACAATGAAGAAGATCATGTGTGTAGGGATATGGTGGTAGACACTCCATGAGGATGTGAACGAATATTGCCAGAGATGTGACTTTTTTTAGAGAGTAGGAATACCATCACGAAGGGATGATATGCCCTTGAATATACAGGTTGTACCTTACAAGAATTTTACAAATAGGAAGTGGATTTTGTTGGACCTATTAACCCACCAATGAGAAGAATAGGATCCAGATACATAATTACCATGACAGACTACTTGACTAGATGGGCAAAAGAAAAACCTGTTACATATTACAACGCAAAGATAGTTGTGTGATTCTTGTTTGAGAACATAGTTACAAGGTTTGGGTTTCCTAAAATAATTATGATAGATCAGGGGACTCATTTTATTAACAAGAAAATTGCAACATTGACATAATAGTTTCAGATACAACATCGAACGAGCAATCCATATTACCCGTAAGAAAATGGAACGATGGAATCATTCAACGAGATACTGGAAAATGTGTTGATCAAGGTGTACAATGTAGGGAGGGATGACTGAGATTTAAGGATCCCTGCAACACTCTAGGATTATAGAACTACAGTAAAGAAGTTGATAGGACAAAAACCCTTTAAGTTAGCATTCAAAAAATGCGTAGTCAATCCCATGGAATTTCTTATGCCAAGTCTATGCATTGCAACAATGATAGATCTTATGGATTCCAATCTAGTAGAAGAAAGGATATCACATTTATTAATACTAGAGAAAGTTAACTTTCTTGTAGGTTTCCATTAGAAAGTACATAACAGAAGGAATGAGAGAAGGAATGGAACAATAGACACATCAAGTAGAAGAAGTTGCAGACATGGGATCTCATACTTCTCTATGAAAACAAGTTCTTACAACACCTAAGAAATTTCAGGACACACTGGTTAGGGGCATATATGCTCAGACATGTGACTAACAGAGAAGTTGTTTAGCTGGAGCAGTTGGATTGACAAGTCATGGAAGGACTAGTGAATGGGATCTGACTAAAACTATAGAGGTGTGACCATACTTCCATGCACTAGAGGAGTTGTGTTGTCTAAAATTGTATCATAGTGTACTATAGGCAAGAAAAGATAAAAAAAGAACAAAAAAATTAATGAAAATAGGATAAAGTATGAAATGGCAAAGGTCATATGTTGACAAAGTAAAGAATTTTTGGTTATGCATAGATAAGAGAAAAATAGGTAGAAGGAAACACAGAGGAAGGAAACCGAGCTACGCCAAAGGGAGCAATAGTGAAAAGATATATGGTTGCGCAGATGATACCTAAGTAGCATTCAACACACTACATGTTGGGACACACAATCAAGAATTATCATGGCAACGAAGCATTGGTGTCATGTAAAATTAAATATAGAAGACCTCAATTAATGGTCAAATCGAAAGGAGAATCCACCAAAGGTACAAAGTAATGGAACAATAAAGGAAACCACTAGTAAATTAGATAGAGATTTTAGCCGCGAAAGGACACTATCGTTGACAATGCAACATAAACGTATGTAAAGAAGCATGTAGTCATAATTAAAACTAATAGGAAAAACATTTGAAATTGACTTCAATCTAAAGACAATGGGAACGAGTGTGACGAAAGTTTGTATATGATGGTCGATCCAGACTAGATCCTACCAAAGGCGATGGAATTTGAAAATCCGTGGGATTCGACTGTAAGTAAACTCGACTGAGAGTAAAAGTAATATGCATAGATCCAACTCTCTATAAAATAAGCAGAGGGGGTAGGCCATTGGTTCTTATCCATTCGAGATAGGAAGAAGAGCTGAGTGTTCGATAGAATCTGAGCATAGTGAAGAGAAAGAACATAGGGAAAAAAATCAAAGTAGATTATAGCAGAGGACGATGGAACCACCTAAAGCCATAGTACAAAGTTTTCATTAGACTACAATGGTGGTGTAGGAATAAGTCCCATGAATAGTAGTAATCGACCCTAGGCTAGAAAACTATCCCAGAACCAGACTAGACAAAAACAAATGAAACATACAGGCACTACAAAAGCACAAAACAACCAGAAACACATCAAGAAGGAGCACATGAACATGAAGAATAGGGAAGCATGGATTTATGCACAGTAATAACCTTGGTATGGTGATAGTTATGATACTCAAGAAACAAGAAAACCATCTACTCAAATTATAGAGGGAAGTTAGGAAGTTGTTCCATGCTTATTCAACTCCAGTTTTTAGAAAGAATGGCATGAGATAGCAAGCAACGCACAGACTTAAAGAAACATTTAGTAGTATGACACTTGTAACAGAAAAGGAAACCTTTGAAGCATTGGAAGAAGGACTGAGTGGCTTGGGATGAGCCACAAGTGAGTGTTTGGGGCCTGCTAGAGAGGAATTTTGGATAAGTTTTAGGATCTACACCAAAAGGAGTTCAAACGGATAAAAGACAGTTAGAATATGGACCAAGATACATTATGGAGTGGATGGAAAGGATGTGTGATGTAGTGGATGCAAAGGATGTGCGATGGAGCAATGCAGAGAAGGAAGAAAACAATTATAAACCGTAGGGCTTGGGGACATTTTGTGCACTTTTGTAACGGGTTTTGGGGACACTTTTCCACTTTTTGTAATGGGGATAACCCTATTTTTATTTATAAATATGTAACAAAGGATATAGGGGGAAATTAAAGAGTAAGAATGTGATATCATACATAGGTTTCAATTGATTTTTGGGTAAGAGAGTCGATCAAGAGAATATCTTTTAGTATGGCTAAGGAGTGAACTCGCACTACAACATAATGAATAGGCAGGGTTGGGATGATATTATTGTTTCATATTTTGTAGCACAGTGCACATTTGTAAAAAACTATGAATGGATAATATAAGAAGTTAGTTGTTGGGGACGTATCCCAAGTTAGGTGAACCATGTAAATATGTATGTTATGGTGTTTATATTTTTTCATGTTTTATGTTGAATGAATGGATCATATATGGACCCCTTTTACTCCTACTACATTGTTTATGCTAATTGTGTGAGTCATTCTTCCTCGAATCTAGCCTCAACAACTTGGGCCTTATTTACCCCCACACTTACCCTCTACCATCCTAGTGGTGTTTGCCTTGAACCCACCACCTATAATTAGGTTGAATATGATGCAGTTATAGGTTTTTTAGTTGATGACCTTGATCATTGCATCCCTAACCTTCATGTTTTTTTAGATTCCCAACTTCTTGTAATGTAGTTGAATGGTGTGTATCATGTGCACCACCCATGTTTTTCTAGGAAATGTGTACATGTTCAAATATTGGTGTGATATTATCAATCCATTACATTCAATCATGTTTCTAGAAGTCACAATCATTTTGTAGACAACATGCAAACAACATCGTACACTAGCATTTACAACATGGATCTACAAGATGATAACCATTTGCATCATTTCTAAACTATCACACATGCACATCAGTTCATACCATACATTGTACATTTTTCATTCATCATCACACACATGTATATATGTGTCCATCATCATATTATGTATTCAAAAAACCAAAAATAACATAAGTTGTATCCTCTTGTTTTAGAATTTTGGAAATAAACCGTGTGTGGAGTTTCTGAAACCCCCAATGTTTCGACTAGATACTCCACCCATCATCAAGGTCTGTTGAAGCAATGAGATATGAAAAGTGCATTGAGGTAAGGGATATATAAAGGTAAATATTAATATCAATGTTAGGGAAATTGAACAAACCATTCATTTATAATTTAACTGTTGTAAAATAATGAGAAATATTTTGTTATTATTAATTAATTAAATTAATGTATACAATTTATTAAGTATGTAAATTAAAGTATAAGTTCAAAAGGATTAAAGTTCAAGTGAAATTTAAACAAGAAAATTTAAATTAAAATACTAAAAGTATGTTAAAATATAATGAATCAATAATCATTATTGAATAATAATTATATAATTCATAATAATAAAAATTAAATAAAAATTAAATAATTATAGGCTAGGAAAATAAGACACAAATAATATGAAAGAAGAATTGAGAAACGAAAAGATCCATGAAAAATGAAATCTCAAATTAAAGTATTGATTATACGAGAAAATATTTTGACATAAGCGGGGGGGTGTTTTACATAAAAACAATAGAAGAGGAACTAGGGAGGAAAAATAGACGAGCAAAGGGGGGAAAGGGGAATCCAAAGGATTTTTAGTTTTATTTCTTGATGTGATGAATGACATGATTCCAAGATTGGATGAGTTTATACCATCTTCATGGTTAAAATTGTTAGGATGTTTTTCAATTTCGAGAACTTCACGTATGACATGAGATGAGTAATAGAGTGTGGAGGACAAGATTTGGTTATGTTAAAAAAACAAAATTGTTTAGAATCGAAAGAGTGTTAAACAATAGTTGATTTAGAGATGTGATTATGGGTTGTATCAGATATGTGCTCTTTGAGACAGGATTTGAAGCATCCGTCGGTTTTTCCAATGTATGATTTTCCACATGGGAAAGGAATATGGTAAACTACGCGACCAAGAATTGGGTAATTGTTTTCCTTGGGGCCTTTGAAATATTGTTTGAGGGTTTTGAAATTCTTGAATATGATTTTGATATTATTTTAGCAATAATAATGTATATGTAATGAGTAGTGTCTTGGATGTATGGAAGAGATATGAGAGCAACTCTATTATACATCTGGCATGTCCATCACATGATGAATAATAAAAAAACTAGGGAGCATCCATCCCCCCTCTACTACACATCCCCATTGGATGGTACGATATGTAATAAGAGCGTCATGTTCCCTTACGTGAGGTCTCATATGACTTGCTCCTACCCTCTGTAGGATGGAGCACCACTTCGATCACACCTTGACACAATAACCTATATATTGGTCATCCATGATATGGGACCCACACTTTTATACCTCTATTAGAAAGATATATGACCTCCAACAGAGGTCCCCCATCTCCGCCTGCATATGACATCCCCCCTCACTCAACCCTAGTGGTCTAAGTTTGGCACATGCATTATCCTCCCTTGTTACCATCTGTCTCACTGACCTCATCGATGATTTTCAAATTTCACACCCATATATTTTCAATACCATATAGTGACATATTTAAAGTCCTACAATAAATATATACCATAAACACATACATATTAGGCCTTACCATTAGTTCTTCATGCTTCTCACACTAGAAAAAGTAGTTTTGGATCTCCCTGGTAGTTGATTCCTAAATACAGATAGCCCTTGGTCACCATCAATATCTACTCCCAATGATGTAATAACTAGAACCATAACACATTCCCAACTTCATCCCCGCACCTCTCGAAAATAAATCACACCATTGGTGCATCTAGGCCTCATGTGCCCCTCCATCACAGATGTGCACATGTGGGCATGGTGTCGGAACGTACTCAAAGAAGAAGGAACAAAATACTATCCCAAAGATATAGTTCCCTTCTCCTTCTCTCCAACACGTTGTCAATTGGTTCTTAAGAACCATAAAAAATGTATGTTCCCACTCAAAGTAGGCACCCTGTAACACCCTCTTGATCACACACATCTTCCATCTTGTTACCTTCTGTATAGAGTGAATCCCTAGTATAATAATCATCATTCTAGAAACTCCTTGGGTCTCTATTATCCTTATGTTCCCCACATATATTGCATAATCATGAATGAAACTTCCATGAGTATAATGGTGATCTAGGAACTCCTTTACTCACCTCCCATGAGGAAATATGGGTAGAGTATCCAATACCACCGCTAGTTGGGGTAACCCTATGAGAAAGTATATGTCCTACATGGTTATCTCCAGAAAATGACCATGGAATGTAATTGCACCATCGTCAGGGTCTTAATGCTCCACAATTCATGACATGATCCCTTCTCCTACTTGCATTAACAAATTCTTAAAGTACCTGAGAAACCCGTATTGTCCTAGTGTCCTTCACACGACCATATATCCTTGCACTTGAGCTCAAATATCCTCAATGTATTGTTCTCTTAAAATTACTCTAAAATCTACCATACCTACACAAAAACACCTTTTTTCAAGTCCTTTTCACTACTAAAATTCATTATTCAAGCCTCATCTTTATCCCACATTAGATTAGAGGCCACCTCTCCAATCTGATCTGATTTGACCAAACTAGTCCAACACACATTTTCCCCATTTAGTGCATTGTAAAATTCCCTTAATATGCCTTCTACTACATTGACCAACACATTGTTTGGCCCAAAATTTTTTTTGGCCATCCAAATTGGGACAGAATGCCAAAATAGTAAAAAAAACATCGAATCTAGGAAAGCAATTCGACAGAAATGAAGATCAGAAATACCACCAACATAAGGCTCAAATCACCCGTTTTTGTTGGTTGAATCTCTAGCAACAATATTAACAATATTTAGGTCCCTCTCCTCCTCTTCATGTTCACTCTCCACCATTAGTTATAATGAATTATAAAATTGGAGGGAAACTCATGTAATAGAAAAATCCCATTTGTTTTTTTTTGTTGCAGGATCATCCAAACTCTAATTGATGAGTCATTTGTGTCATTGGGATTTTCTTTTCGATATTTTCAAAAGGTCACTTTTAGTTTTTTGAAATTAAAGATTTCATCTAGAATCTATTCTCTTCTACGATGAGTTGTATTCCCCCTCCATAGAATGTTTGTCCTTAGTTGGGGCCATGATATTTGCATACCACTTTTCCCCTTGGTTGGGGGCATCTGTATTTTCCCTCCTATTTATATATATTGTAATTACTAGGAATATTTTTATCATGGTTGGATTCATTCTTGACCAACCCCACCAACATTCTCAGGAAGAATCCTTCCTCTTTTTCCCTCTTAGCCAACCTCAATGGAATTTTTGGGAGGCCTTTCCTTCCTTTTCACTTTATATTTGGCTCCATTGGCATTATTAGAATGGGTTTCCTTTTAATCTATCCCTCCTATCTATCCCCATTGGAATTATTCGGAGGATTTTCCTTTTAGTTTATCCCTTCCTATCTAGCCTCATTGGCATTCTTAGGAAGGGTTTTCCTTTCATACTCCCCTTATAATTATCCTCACTAACATTATTAGCTGGGTTTGTTTCTTTCATTTTGTTGGGCTCCCTCCTAACCAAGATCATTTGAATTCTCAAGAGGGTTCTTTTTGTTTGGTACCCTATTACTCGGGTTCCCTCCTGACTAGCCTCATAGACCTTTTCAATGGGCCCCTATTTTCTTGATACTTCTCAACCCACCTCATAGGAATTCTCCAGATAGATTCCTTGGGTTGTGTTTCTTTCATGTCCAACCCCATTTAAGTTATCATGAATGATTCCCCTTGTTATCACCCCCCTTGATCAACCACAATGGAATTCTTAGGGAGCATAGTCCTTGTTGTCATCCTATGAATCAGTCTCATGGACATTCTTCGAAGTTGTCTTTGTATTCCCATTATCTTCCATCCTCCTGGGAATTTATAGGTGTGGACTTGTGTTTTGACTCTTCCCTCCTTACCAACTCCATTGGAATTATTAGGTGGGATTGTCTTGTCATCTTCCTCATCTACCTAGCCTCATTGAAATTATTAGTTGGGTTTATTTTTCTCCTCCCAACCAGCCCCATTAGCCTTACTAGGATGAATATCCCCTTCTCTCATTTCTTCCTAGATATTCCCATTCACATTACTAGGAATGTTTTTCCTCTTATGTAATCCCCTCCTAGCTATCCCCATTTGCATTACTAGGAAGACTTTCCACTTGGGTCATCTCCTACTAGCTAGAGTCATTGGCATTCCTAGGAGGAATTCCCCCCTTTTTATCCCTCTTCCTATCTAACCCCATTCTCACTCCAAGGAAGAATTCCCCCTCTACTGATTTTCTCCCCTCACTAGGATTCCACTTGGCCACTATTTTTTTAAACACATTGGTGAGTAACATTGTATTTATCACACACTCATTTCACCCCTTTGCAACATCCCTTTGTTTCCCTTATTCATAGGACCTGAGATGAGTCACCAATCCATGAGTTGTACCCATCACATGTTTCCAAACTCTCTATATGTAGTTTTCCCACTAACACATTTGACCAACATTATGCGCAGTCACCCACCATTCCTTATAGGTGTTTTATGTTTCTACTAGATTAACCATGCATTTATGCTTTGAATAAGGGAAGTCTTGATTCAAAGTCTCTTTTCCTTCCACCTATCCCCTAGTGTCAGTTCCCATCAATAACATCATTCTTTTCACCTCATGTTGGTCCCTAGGTTGGATTAGAGGATTTTTACCTTGGATCCCTCTTTATCCTTGGTGCATTGATTGTCTCTCATGTGCTCTAATTCAACTTATTTTCGCACATTTCATATTCTTATACTTGATAGTTCACTGATCCATTTCTTGATGCCATCATCTAGAGCATGTGTGAGATGTTGTTGACCTTAGGAGGGGGTTTCCATTTAGGTACCCTCCCACAGGTTCCTATCTCAATACCTACCTCCAAAGTTATGGCTTCACAGGTTGTTCTTTGAATAACGGACCTACATATACTCCTTCACCATTGGGCCCCGATGGAATTTTCCATATCGACATCAAAACTTCTATTCTAGGGGATAGTCATTTGTACCATGGTACCTATCCATCCCATTGATGGTTTACCTTTCCCCACACTGAGAGAGTCCTCATTGCTCTCAAAATTGGTCGGATCCCATGTCCTCACAACATTGAGATTTGTATAAGAATGTATGATCCATCCTCATATGCAGTTCCTCAGATTTTCTTGGCTCTATCCCACTGTTCTTAGAGCCCCATGCTGAACTTTCCTTTAATGAGCGCATGACAGATTTGTCGAGTCCCATTTCTGTTCAGTAGGGATAATCAGGTTTCTTCCACCCCCTTCCTTCAGCATGAGGGGGCATCCATTCTTATGTACTTACTTTAGTGATAGTTAGGATCCACTTCATATTCTCCCATTCATATATATGTATATGATGTTGATTTTATCCTGTTGATATAGTTTGGCCATCTTTTCCAGCACCATGTTGTATTTGAGACTCCTTCATAGTATTACTATTTGATGCAATTAGTTATCTCAATGAGTATTGTTATTCCTACCCGATACCATTGAGATCATGTAGCTACTCACTTGATGACCCTTTGTTGATAGGTCTTATTCTGTGGCCTCTTTGCCAGTTGGGCCTCTTTCTTTTCTTGTGAATTTTTTCTCATCTTCAACTAACATATATCTTAGTGAAAGAAAACTATAATGTATGTCGATCATGATATTCACTCCTAACCTCACACATTAGGGGGCATATTTTATCACCATTTATTCACACCTATCATAAAAGGCTAATCATTAGTGATGTGCACCATCATAGTCCACATATGACTTGTCCTATACACTTTCACACCTTTGTTTTGCTGCATAACTTAGGAAAGCACTTTTCCTATGTTATTTTCACTTAATTAAATCCATAATCCCCTTTTATAACTTACTCCCCTCTTTATTTTATTTAAATTAAAGGTAAAAATCAATTAGTGGATAACAATTGATTTCGTAAAATAATATATTTTATCATTTTGACCATATCAATGATAACCACTATTTTTTGTATAAAATAAATAGAGCCATTCCATTTCCACATGAATTTTCCTTCGGATTACTAAAATGTTGTCAAAGTTTCCACAAACATTTTAGTTCCATTACACATTGTTACTTTCAACCAAGAGGAGAAGCTTAGCTATTTTTCCACACATCGGAGAAAGAAAGAAGAACCCTCCCATAGAAGGGTCACCAAGATATATTTGTATTCATCGGTCTCTTCTTAGGTGTATTTTATCTGTACTCTAGTTACTCGGCACTAAATATATCATATTGATTCTTTATATCTCTTGTTATTTAGGAATATTTTATGTTCAATTTTTTATTTTTTTTTTGAATAACGCAGATCTGAAGATATTTAATTAATAGAGAACTAGGGCTTTTGGTTTTATTTCCCACTTTTGTCTGTGATTTTGAAACAATCACAAAGTTTGTAGATCTGATCACCCTTGCTACATATTTGCACCAATAGGGGGGACCTACTATTGAGAGAGATAGAATAGTAATGTCTATGGATGGATGGAACATTTGTGGTGTACATCTAGTGGGTGTTTTCATTTAACATAAGTGTTCATTATGATATGTTCTTTTATGATGAGTATTATGTTGTGAAGAATTACATTTATCTATGTTTATGTCATTACACATGGTATTGCATGTTGTTAGGATTATATATTATATCATATGCATGGCATATCATAGATTGGTATCAAATCCCTATTTGGGCCTAATTAATCATGGTATCAGAGAATTAATGAGATACATTTAAACAATTTTGAGATAGAACTTGTACAAAGTCATAATTGTAGTAATTTTGTAATGTCACCCAAAGGTGGGGTCTAGGTATGTTACAATTGCATTCCCTTCCCAATTAAATATTCAACATCTTTTTGGTTGAGGTGGGTTGGGAGGATTCTTATTGTAATGTTTAGTTAGCTAATTTTATGTTTATTTTGAATATTGTTTTGGTTGCATCTTAAGATCGGACGTATTCCTAAGGTTTATCTTTATTAGCATATTCTTGTGTACTAAAACCATAGAATTCTTGAGGTCCAATGTCATTGGGTAATTTCACATTACTAGTTTCCTATGTGTGAGGTGGCAGACAATTCACAATCCATTAGGAAATTCCAAGGAAAAAGGGGGAGAGCTTTGTGAGGGTTGGCATGATACTAACATGGGCTTGGAGTGAATAAAGAAGGGGGTGTGACTCGAGTAGAAAGGCATCAAAGGGCGAAGATCTTCATTCTTCACTCAAGCAAGCATTTGAGTATGGGATGAGATTATTTCCTTGAAACATATATATTATGTGAGGATGTTAGAATATAATATTTACTTAAATCACACTTAGAAAAATATCTCTTATGAAAATTTTCCTTATTTGTACCTCAAAACAAATCAATCTTAAAAAGGATTCTTAGATATGTGTTAACTAACCCTTACAACTTGTTTATTATATACTTTGAATGGTTGTTCATGGATCACATTAGTGATACTAGGTGCTCCATACTGCTAACACACCTCATGTTAGAGCCTACATCATAAATGAGTGTAATACACATATTTATACATCTCTCATTTGAATAAATATATCACTATTAAAAGAATTGCTAAGTGAACTTATAATAATTAAAAAAGTCCATGTAAAGAAAAATCATCAATAACTACAAAGTAAACCCTTCCATTTCACATAATTCAATTAAGACGATCTACATCAATAAATATAGTTGATACATTAATATAGCTCATACATTTGATAAAATGATTTTTTCATTAAGTGGATGTTGGAATAATTAACTCCTCCTTATTTTGTGTTTAATATTTGATATTCTTCATCATAAAATATATTAGTTATTATAATCTCTAAATGAACCATTTGGTTACAAATTCAATATTATATTTACATATTATTTATGAATGAAGTTAAAAAATTGTTTCAACTAAATAATTTGTATGACTAAAATAGCCTATCTATCTTAAACCTATAATTAATATATTTGTATTAATTAAATAATAAAATACAAATAAATTTTATGTGTGAAATGATTTTGTAAGTGTGAAAAGTTAGGCTCCCAACCATCATTAGTTTACAAGTTCTACCTCATACATTTGACATAATGGTTCTTTCATCGAGTGGAATGTTGTCTTCCTTCAAGGAGTAGGCTCCCAACCATCATTAGCTTACAAGTTTCTAGACCATATCGTACTATCACCATTACATGTTACAAGGAACACAATTATTTTATATTTGAATATTTAAGTCACTTTTTTTTTTATAGCTCTTAATATTTAAGAGTTATAATTAATAAATTTATGCTTAAGTCAGATATGTGTAATTAATAAATGTAATGTAAGTTTAAGTAATGGATGCTATGTAAGTTTAAGTAATGGATGTTTGGTTAGTAGCAAATTCACTAAATATGAACGGTCAAGGTACTAATAGCAATGAGTTTAAAGTCATTTATGATTGATTAAGATATTTGATTATAAATTTAAATAATTTTATAAAGTTAAACTTTGTTATGATAATTTTTTTATTAAAAAAAAAATAAAAATAAATTATTATTAGTGAATAACTTTAACCCGTTATTACAAAGATGTATTACAGAAGTGTAGACAATATTTAAACCGTTGTTTAATATCATTCGTACTCAGGTTAAAAATTCAGGTATTGTGATTGGGTTGAAGCCTCGCTTCCTTTTAGTTTTTCCATGTTTAACATTAACTTTACAAGTAATTGACTTTGGTACCGAGGTCTGTGCCCACTTGTTTATCACCCAGGTTAACTTCATATATATTTTTGGTTCCTTTATCCGGCACTTGTCCAATTTGACAGTTTGAGTTATTTTACATAAGAAAATCTAAAACTATTAAAATTTGACAATTAATGTAATAAAAATGCAATATTAATATTAAAATTTGACAACAAATGTAATAAAAATGCAATATTTTTCATTTACAACTAATGTAATAAAAATGCAATCTTGTGCATACACAACTAGACAAAGACCTTTAAAAATGATTAATGAGGATTTTTCTCATGTGCACGATAGAGGGATGGGAGTGCTCCTAATTTTAGAAGTTATTATTAATAGTAAATTATTAGGCCAAGTTAATTATTAATAACAAAGATATAAATACTTGAATTTACTTTCAGAAAATTATTTATGTAATGAATTTGTGCACTGGATATTATTTTTCAAAATAGAAAAATCTCTGGAAATTAAATTATAATGATAAATAGTTTTATTTATATATAAATTAATAATAAATATATCAAATTAATTAATATAAGAATATTTATATTTTAATTAATAAAAAGTATTAAATTAATTCATATACTTAAAACAATTAAAAGTTTACAAATTTGGTAAATAAAAATAACTAATTATCAAATAAAAATTTGTAAAAAACATTAAAAACATATCAAACAAGTGCAACAACTTTAATTATAGTGTATCTTCAATGGAATTCAATGTGAAGGAAGTTCAAGTTAATCCCTAAACTATAAGTAGTTACAATAAAGTAAGAATGTAGTTAATAATTATAAAGTGCTAGTTATTATCTCCATTTCCAAATTTATTTGACAACACTAGACTGCGATACAATTATTGTTCACATAAATATATTCATTTCCAAATCTACTAGGCAATGACTAAGCTACCATGTTACCATTGTTCATATAAAAGAATAAATATGTTTATAAACAAGAAACATCTATATAATAAATATGTTTATAGACAAGAAACATCTATATGCAAGTACAATGTCTCCGAATGTTGTATACAACTCAGTAATGAGTTGTCAAAACTTCTGAGCAGATTCCTCATTCTAATAATGACGAAGTGACCATTATTATATCATGACATAGATTCGTATTATAATGATCCACTTGGTACAGAAACGTGCAGATCATAAGGCCTTACGATACTTGTTTTCTTAAACCATGTTCTATATTCGAGATAGATACTCATGCGTCGGTATTTCAATGTTGTTTACAGGAACTTCGGAGCTACGCAAGCTTACGTTACAAAAGAAAATAATTACAGTACAATTTTGACTTAAACAGGAATGACCAATAAAAGTCAAGCAAAGACGTTTGCATTTTTTAAACTCACAATATACAGTGACCAGCAATCTTTAAACGCCATACAAATGAACAGTAAGAGAAATTGCAATCAAGTTTTGACACGACACATATGGCTATCGCCCGCCATTGACCTATGTTATTTAGCATTTGTTGTTACGGCTGTATGGAGTCATTTTGATAATATAAATCTTATCTACAATGAAAAATTTATTTATTTATCCCGTTCTGAATTGGATGGTTAAGTTTTATTATTTTCAGAGATCTTAACTAATTCAGTTTCACACCTTAGTTTCAAAATGAGTTTGGCATTATCTTACTTGACCACGTCTATGACTTGAATTTTGAACCATATATGTTTAATGGAATTGAAACATGCCTCCGTATTCCTTTTCACTTTAATGGGATTGAAACATTCCTACACATCCCTTTTCACTTATCTTGAAGTAGCTAAAGAGTGTCAAAATTTGATACCTTTCAATTACCTAGTTGGTAAAGAGGCGTTCGTCAAAATTGGATTGAGAGGAATTGGAAAATGAAACATTCAATGGATGGAATGACCATGTCATTTACTACTCTTACACCATAATAGTTAGACTTAGTGCCAGGAGCTTCCTTCCGTCCTCCTCCATGAGACCACCTACTTCCAACTCCCTGCCACATCCTCCATGAGCCACCTACTTCCAAAACAAAACGTGAAGTAGTGGGCTTCATGGGACAAGATAAGCCAACGCATGATGACGAAACTAAGTAGTGCCCATCAACGAAGAACCGATGCCAAACCTATATACAAAGAATAATCTGAATACGAACCATCGCCAGACGTATATACATAGAATAATCTGAATATGAATTGCCAAACTTATATACATAGAGTAATCTGAATACCATAGGCATACAGATATGATTTCGTTACTTGCAATGTTCAATTCAGAGATTGAATTCTCATCGTTGGAAGTCACCCGTGCTTCCCAGATTTGATCTTCAGATTACCTGGAATTCTGCTTATCAATTGTGTTAGCATTGGTGCAACTGATCACAAGCTGAAGGGAATCTGCAAACCAGAAAGCAGAAAATATTTCTATATCTTAGCAGCTGATCAAATCCCTCATCGTTGTAACAGTAAGAGGTTGTAAAATCCCCGCACAATCCCGGATCGATTGCTGTCTGACAGTACAAGGGCCTATGACAAAGTCCAAAATGAATGAAGATGCACCCAAGTCTAGACCAGAGTCTGCGATGCTGGTTGCCAATAAATGTTCTCATGTCATCTCGAAGTCTTATTCTGCTACCAAAGATGAAGGAAAATCAAGCCAATATTCGCAGCACAAGAACATCATCACTCCAACGATCCGTGTTGTGTATGTTTATGAACCCAAGATCATCAAAACTGACCCACAAAACTTTCGTTCTCTTGTTCAGAGACTCACGGGGAAGCCTACCAATAAATCTAAGGAGAAGAAGAGGCATATGAAACCCAGGAGTCCATCTTCTGAGGTAATCTCTGCAGAAGTTGGCCCAGAAAACCTTGATGTTACTTTTTATAGCAATGATCAGCTGCCTACGGGGGAAA
>ML779948.1:224851-260783 GCA_009831015.1 Picea engelmannii
TTTTGTAACGGGTTTTGGGGACACTTTTCCACTTTTTGTAATGGGGATAACCCTATTTTTATTTATAAATATGTAACAAAGGATATAGGGGGAAATTAAAGAGTAAGAATGTGATATCATACATAGGTTTCAATTGATTTTTGGGTAAGAGAGTCGATCAAGAGAATATCTTTTAGTATGGCTAAGGAGTGAACTCGCACTACAACATAATGAATAGGCAGGGTTGGGATGATATTATTGTTTCATATTTTGTAGCACAGTGCACATTTGTAAAAAACTATGAATGGATAATATAAGAAGTTAGTTGTTGGGGACGTATCCCAAGTTAGGTGAACCATGTAAATATGTATGTTATGGTGTTTATATTTTTTCATGTTTTATGTTGAATGAATGGATCATATATGGACCCCTTTTACTCCTACTACATTGTTTATGCTAATTGTGTGAGTCATTCTTCCTCGAATCTAGCCTCAACAACTTGGGCCTTATTTACCCCCACACTTACCCTCTACCATCCTAGTGGTGTTTGCCTTGAACCCACCACCTATAATTAGGTTGAATATGATGCAGTTATAGGTTTTTTAGTTGATGACCTTGATCATTGCATCCCTAACCTTCATGTTTTTTTAGATTCCCAACTTCTTGTAATGTAGTTGAATGGTGTGTATCATGTGCACCACCCATGTTTTTCTAGGAAATGTGTACATGTTCAAATATTGGTGTGATATTATCAATCCATTACATTCAATCATGTTTCTAGAAGTCACAATCATTTTGTAGACAACATGCAAACAACATCGTACACTAGCATTTACAACATGGATCTACAAGATGATAACCATTTGCATCATTTCTAAACTATCACACATGCACATCAGTTCATACCATACATTGTACATTTTTCATTCATCATCACACACATGTATATATGTGTCCATCATCATATTATGTATTCAAAAAACCAAAAATAACATAAGTTGTATCCTCTTGTTTTAGAATTTTGGAAATAAACCGTGTGTGGAGTTTCTGAAACCCCCAATGTTTCGACTAGATACTCCACCCATCATCAAGGTCTGTTGAAGCAATGAGATATGAAAAGTGCATTGAGGTAAGGGATATATAAAGGTAAATATTAATATCAATGTTAGGGAAATTGAACAAACCATTCATTTATAATTTAACTGTTGTAAAATAATGAGAAATATTTTGTTATTATTAATTAATTAAATTAATGTATACAATTTATTAAGTATGTAAATTAAAGTATAAGTTCAAAAGGATTAAAGTTCAAGTGAAATTTAAACAAGAAAATTTAAATTAAAATACTAAAAGTATGTTAAAATATAATGAATCAATAATCATTATTGAATAATAATTATATAATTCATAATAATAAAAATTAAATAAAAATTAAATAATTATAGGCTAGGAAAATAAGACACAAATAATATGAAAGAAGAATTGAGAAACGAAAAGATCCATGAAAAATGAAATCTCAAATTAAAGTATTGATTATACGAGAAAATATTTTGACATAAGCGGGGGGGTGTTTTACATAAAAACAATAGAAGAGGAACTAGGGAGGAAAAATAGACGAGCAAAGGGGGGAAAGGGGAATCCAAAGGATTTTTAGTTTTATTTCTTGATGTGATGAATGACATGATTCCAAGATTGGATGAGTTTATACCATCTTCATGGTTAAAATTGTTAGGATGTTTTTCAATTTCGAGAACTTCACGTATGACATGAGATGAGTAATAGAGTGTGGAGGACAAGATTTGGTTATGTTAAAAAAACAAAATTGTTTAGAATCGAAAGAGTGTTAAACAATAGTTGATTTAGAGATGTGATTATGGGTTGTATCAGATATGTGCTCTTTGAGACAGGATTTGAAGCATCCGTCGGTTTTTCCAATGTATGATTTTCCACATGGGAAAGGAATATGGTAAACTACGCGACCAAGAATTGGGTAATTGTTTTCCTTGGGGCCTTTGAAATATTGTTTGAGGGTTTTGAAATTCTTGAATATGATTTTGATATTATTTTAGCAATAATAATGTATATGTAATGAGTAGTGTCTTGGATGTATGGAAGAGATATGAGAGCAACTCTATTATACATCTGGCATGTCCATCACATGATGAATAATAAAAAAACTAGGGAGCATCCATCCCCCCTCTACTACACATCCCCATTGGATGGTACGATATGTAATAAGAGCGTCATGTTCCCTTACGTGAGGTCTCATATGACTTGCTCCTACCCTCTGTAGGATGGAGCACCACTTCGATCACACCTTGACACAATAACCTATATATTGGTCATCCATGATATGGGACCCACACTTTTATACCTCTATTAGAAAGATATATGACCTCCAACAGAGGTCCCCCATCTCCGCCTGCATATGACATCCCCCCTCACTCAACCCTAGTGGTCTAAGTTTGGCACATGCATTATCCTCCCTTGTTACCATCTGTCTCACTGACCTCATCGATGATTTTCAAATTTCACACCCATATATTTTCAATACCATATAGTGACATATTTAAAGTCCTACAATAAATATATACCATAAACACATACATATTAGGCCTTACCATTAGTTCTTCATGCTTCTCACACTAGAAAAAGTAGTTTTGGATCTCCCTGGTAGTTGATTCCTAAATACAGATAGCCCTTGGTCACCATCAATATCTACTCCCAATGATGTAATAACTAGAACCATAACACATTCCCAACTTCATCCCCGCACCTCTCGAAAATAAATCACACCATTGGTGCATCTAGGCCTCATGTGCCCCTCCATCACAGATGTGCACATGTGGGCATGGTGTCGGAACGTACTCAAAGAAGAAGGAACAAAATACTATCCCAAAGATATAGTTCCCTTCTCCTTCTCTCCAACACGTTGTCAATTGGTTCTTAAGAACCATAAAAAATGTATGTTCCCACTCAAAGTAGGCACCCTGTAACACCCTCTTGATCACACACATCTTCCATCTTGTTACCTTCTGTATAGAGTGAATCCCTAGTATAATAATCATCATTCTAGAAACTCCTTGGGTCTCTATTATCCTTATGTTCCCCACATATATTGCATAATCATGAATGAAACTTCCATGAGTATAATGGTGATCTAGGAACTCCTTTACTCACCTCCCATGAGGAAATATGGGTAGAGTATCCAATACCACCGCTAGTTGGGGTAACCCTATGAGAAAGTATATGTCCTACATGGTTATCTCCAGAAAATGACCATGGAATGTAATTGCACCATCGTCAGGGTCTTAATGCTCCACAATTCATGACATGATCCCTTCTCCTACTTGCATTAACAAATTCTTAAAGTACCTGAGAAACCCGTATTGTCCTAGTGTCCTTCACACGACCATATATCCTTGCACTTGAGCTCAAATATCCTCAATGTATTGTTCTCTTAAAATTACTCTAAAATCTACCATACCTACACAAAAACACCTTTTTTCAAGTCCTTTTCACTACTAAAATTCATTATTCAAGCCTCATCTTTATCCCACATTAGATTAGAGGCCACCTCTCCAATCTGATCTGATTTGACCAAACTAGTCCAACACACATTTTCCCCATTTAGTGCATTGTAAAATTCCCTTAATATGCCTTCTACTACATTGACCAACACATTGTTTGGCCCAAAATTTTTTTTGGCCATCCAAATTGGGACAGAATGCCAAAATAGTAAAAAAAACATCGAATCTAGGAAAGCAATTCGACAGAAATGAAGATCAGAAATACCACCAACATAAGGCTCAAATCACCCGTTTTTGTTGGTTGAATCTCTAGCAACAATATTAACAATATTTAGGTCCCTCTCCTCCTCTTCATGTTCACTCTCCACCATTAGTTATAATGAATTATAAAATTGGAGGGAAACTCATGTAATAGAAAAATCCCATTTGTTTTTTTTTGTTGCAGGATCATCCAAACTCTAATTGATGAGTCATTTGTGTCATTGGGATTTTCTTTTCGATATTTTCAAAAGGTCACTTTTAGTTTTTTGAAATTAAAGATTTCATCTAGAATCTATTCTCTTCTACGATGAGTTGTATTCCCCCTCCATAGAATGTTTGTCCTTAGTTGGGGCCATGATATTTGCATACCACTTTTCCCCTTGGTTGGGGGCATCTGTATTTTCCCTCCTATTTATATATATTGTAATTACTAGGAATATTTTTATCATGGTTGGATTCATTCTTGACCAACCCCACCAACATTCTCAGGAAGAATCCTTCCTCTTTTTCCCTCTTAGCCAACCTCAATGGAATTTTTGGGAGGCCTTTCCTTCCTTTTCACTTTATATTTGGCTCCATTGGCATTATTAGAATGGGTTTCCTTTTAATCTATCCCTCCTATCTATCCCCATTGGAATTATTCGGAGGATTTTCCTTTTAGTTTATCCCTTCCTATCTAGCCTCATTGGCATTCTTAGGAAGGGTTTTCCTTTCATACTCCCCTTATAATTATCCTCACTAACATTATTAGCTGGGTTTGTTTCTTTCATTTTGTTGGGCTCCCTCCTAACCAAGATCATTTGAATTCTCAAGAGGGTTCTTTTTGTTTGGTACCCTATTACTCGGGTTCCCTCCTGACTAGCCTCATAGACCTTTTCAATGGGCCCCTATTTTCTTGATACTTCTCAACCCACCTCATAGGAATTCTCCAGATAGATTCCTTGGGTTGTGTTTCTTTCATGTCCAACCCCATTTAAGTTATCATGAATGATTCCCCTTGTTATCACCCCCCTTGATCAACCACAATGGAATTCTTAGGGAGCATAGTCCTTGTTGTCATCCTATGAATCAGTCTCATGGACATTCTTCGAAGTTGTCTTTGTATTCCCATTATCTTCCATCCTCCTGGGAATTTATAGGTGTGGACTTGTGTTTTGACTCTTCCCTCCTTACCAACTCCATTGGAATTATTAGGTGGGATTGTCTTGTCATCTTCCTCATCTACCTAGCCTCATTGAAATTATTAGTTGGGTTTATTTTTCTCCTCCCAACCAGCCCCATTAGCCTTACTAGGATGAATATCCCCTTCTCTCATTTCTTCCTAGATATTCCCATTCACATTACTAGGAATGTTTTTCCTCTTATGTAATCCCCTCCTAGCTATCCCCATTTGCATTACTAGGAAGACTTTCCACTTGGGTCATCTCCTACTAGCTAGAGTCATTGGCATTCCTAGGAGGAATTCCCCCCTTTTTATCCCTCTTCCTATCTAACCCCATTCTCACTCCAAGGAAGAATTCCCCCTCTACTGATTTTCTCCCCTCACTAGGATTCCACTTGGCCACTATTTTTTTAAACACATTGGTGAGTAACATTGTATTTATCACACACTCATTTCACCCCTTTGCAACATCCCTTTGTTTCCCTTATTCATAGGACCTGAGATGAGTCACCAATCCATGAGTTGTACCCATCACATGTTTCCAAACTCTCTATATGTAGTTTTCCCACTAACACATTTGACCAACATTATGCGCAGTCACCCACCATTCCTTATAGGTGTTTTATGTTTCTACTAGATTAACCATGCATTTATGCTTTGAATAAGGGAAGTCTTGATTCAAAGTCTCTTTTCCTTCCACCTATCCCCTAGTGTCAGTTCCCATCAATAACATCATTCTTTTCACCTCATGTTGGTCCCTAGGTTGGATTAGAGGATTTTTACCTTGGATCCCTCTTTATCCTTGGTGCATTGATTGTCTCTCATGTGCTCTAATTCAACTTATTTTCGCACATTTCATATTCTTATACTTGATAGTTCACTGATCCATTTCTTGATGCCATCATCTAGAGCATGTGTGAGATGTTGTTGACCTTAGGAGGGGGTTTCCATTTAGGTACCCTCCCACAGGTTCCTATCTCAATACCTACCTCCAAAGTTATGGCTTCACAGGTTGTTCTTTGAATAACGGACCTACATATACTCCTTCACCATTGGGCCCCGATGGAATTTTCCATATCGACATCAAAACTTCTATTCTAGGGGATAGTCATTTGTACCATGGTACCTATCCATCCCATTGATGGTTTACCTTTCCCCACACTGAGAGAGTCCTCATTGCTCTCAAAATTGGTCGGATCCCATGTCCTCACAACATTGAGATTTGTATAAGAATGTATGATCCATCCTCATATGCAGTTCCTCAGATTTTCTTGGCTCTATCCCACTGTTCTTAGAGCCCCATGCTGAACTTTCCTTTAATGAGCGCATGACAGATTTGTCGAGTCCCATTTCTGTTCAGTAGGGATAATCAGGTTTCTTCCACCCCCTTCCTTCAGCATGAGGGGGCATCCATTCTTATGTACTTACTTTAGTGATAGTTAGGATCCACTTCATATTCTCCCATTCATATATATGTATATGATGTTGATTTTATCCTGTTGATATAGTTTGGCCATCTTTTCCAGCACCATGTTGTATTTGAGACTCCTTCATAGTATTACTATTTGATGCAATTAGTTATCTCAATGAGTATTGTTATTCCTACCCGATACCATTGAGATCATGTAGCTACTCACTTGATGACCCTTTGTTGATAGGTCTTATTCTGTGGCCTCTTTGCCAGTTGGGCCTCTTTCTTTTCTTGTGAATTTTTTCTCATCTTCAACTAACATATATCTTAGTGAAAGAAAACTATAATGTATGTCGATCATGATATTCACTCCTAACCTCACACATTAGGGGGCATATTTTATCACCATTTATTCACACCTATCATAAAAGGCTAATCATTAGTGATGTGCACCATCATAGTCCACATATGACTTGTCCTATACACTTTCACACCTTTGTTTTGCTGCATAACTTAGGAAAGCACTTTTCCTATGTTATTTTCACTTAATTAAATCCATAATCCCCTTTTATAACTTACTCCCCTCTTTATTTTATTTAAATTAAAGGTAAAAATCAATTAGTGGATAACAATTGATTTCGTAAAATAATATATTTTATCATTTTGACCATATCAATGATAACCACTATTTTTTGTATAAAATAAATAGAGCCATTCCATTTCCACATGAATTTTCCTTCGGATTACTAAAATGTTGTCAAAGTTTCCACAAACATTTTAGTTCCATTACACATTGTTACTTTCAACCAAGAGGAGAAGCTTAGCTATTTTTCCACACATCGGAGAAAGAAAGAAGAACCCTCCCATAGAAGGGTCACCAAGATATATTTGTATTCATCGGTCTCTTCTTAGGTGTATTTTATCTGTACTCTAGTTACTCGGCACTAAATATATCATATTGATTCTTTATATCTCTTGTTATTTAGGAATATTTTATGTTCAATTTTTTATTTTTTTTTTGAATAACGCAGATCTGAAGATATTTAATTAATAGAGAACTAGGGCTTTTGGTTTTATTTCCCACTTTTGTCTGTGATTTTGAAACAATCACAAAGTTTGTAGATCTGATCACCCTTGCTACATATTTGCACCAATAGGGGGGACCTACTATTGAGAGAGATAGAATAGTAATGTCTATGGATGGATGGAACATTTGTGGTGTACATCTAGTGGGTGTTTTCATTTAACATAAGTGTTCATTATGATATGTTCTTTTATGATGAGTATTATGTTGTGAAGAATTACATTTATCTATGTTTATGTCATTACACATGGTATTGCATGTTGTTAGGATTATATATTATATCATATGCATGGCATATCATAGATTGGTATCAAATCCCTATTTGGGCCTAATTAATCATGGTATCAGAGAATTAATGAGATACATTTAAACAATTTTGAGATAGAACTTGTACAAAGTCATAATTGTAGTAATTTTGTAATGTCACCCAAAGGTGGGGTCTAGGTATGTTACAATTGCATTCCCTTCCCAATTAAATATTCAACATCTTTTTGGTTGAGGTGGGTTGGGAGGATTCTTATTGTAATGTTTAGTTAGCTAATTTTATGTTTATTTTGAATATTGTTTTGGTTGCATCTTAAGATCGGACGTATTCCTAAGGTTTATCTTTATTAGCATATTCTTGTGTACTAAAACCATAGAATTCTTGAGGTCCAATGTCATTGGGTAATTTCACATTACTAGTTTCCTATGTGTGAGGTGGCAGACAATTCACAATCCATTAGGAAATTCCAAGGAAAAAGGGGGAGAGCTTTGTGAGGGTTGGCATGATACTAACATGGGCTTGGAGTGAATAAAGAAGGGGGTGTGACTCGAGTAGAAAGGCATCAAAGGGCGAAGATCTTCATTCTTCACTCAAGCAAGCATTTGAGTATGGGATGAGATTATTTCCTTGAAACATATATATTATGTGAGGATGTTAGAATATAATATTTACTTAAATCACACTTAGAAAAATATCTCTTATGAAAATTTTCCTTATTTGTACCTCAAAACAAATCAATCTTAAAAAGGATTCTTAGATATGTGTTAACTAACCCTTACAACTTGTTTATTATATACTTTGAATGGTTGTTCATGGATCACATTAGTGATACTAGGTGCTCCATACTGCTAACACACCTCATGTTAGAGCCTACATCATAAATGAGTGTAATACACATATTTATACATCTCTCATTTGAATAAATATATCACTATTAAAAGAATTGCTAAGTGAACTTATAATAATTAAAAAAGTCCATGTAAAGAAAAATCATCAATAACTACAAAGTAAACCCTTCCATTTCACATAATTCAATTAAGACGATCTACATCAATAAATATAGTTGATACATTAATATAGCTCATACATTTGATAAAATGATTTTTTCATTAAGTGGATGTTGGAATAATTAACTCCTCCTTATTTTGTGTTTAATATTTGATATTCTTCATCATAAAATATATTAGTTATTATAATCTCTAAATGAACCATTTGGTTACAAATTCAATATTATATTTACATATTATTTATGAATGAAGTTAAAAAATTGTTTCAACTAAATAATTTGTATGACTAAAATAGCCTATCTATCTTAAACCTATAATTAATATATTTGTATTAATTAAATAATAAAATACAAATAAATTTTATGTGTGAAATGATTTTGTAAGTGTGAAAAGTTAGGCTCCCAACCATCATTAGTTTACAAGTTCTACCTCATACATTTGACATAATGGTTCTTTCATCGAGTGGAATGTTGTCTTCCTTCAAGGAGTAGGCTCCCAACCATCATTAGCTTACAAGTTTCTAGACCATATCGTACTATCACCATTACATGTTACAAGGAACACAATTATTTTATATTTGAATATTTAAGTCACTTTTTTTTTTATAGCTCTTAATATTTAAGAGTTATAATTAATAAATTTATGCTTAAGTCAGATATGTGTAATTAATAAATGTAATGTAAGTTTAAGTAATGGATGCTATGTAAGTTTAAGTAATGGATGTTTGGTTAGTAGCAAATTCACTAAATATGAACGGTCAAGGTACTAATAGCAATGAGTTTAAAGTCATTTATGATTGATTAAGATATTTGATTATAAATTTAAATAATTTTATAAAGTTAAACTTTGTTATGATAATTTTTTTATTAAAAAAAAAATAAAAATAAATTATTATTAGTGAATAACTTTAACCCGTTATTACAAAGATGTATTACAGAAGTGTAGACAATATTTAAACCGTTGTTTAATATCATTCGTACTCAGGTTAAAAATTCAGGTATTGTGATTGGGTTGAAGCCTCGCTTCCTTTTAGTTTTTCCATGTTTAACATTAACTTTACAAGTAATTGACTTTGGTACCGAGGTCTGTGCCCACTTGTTTATCACCCAGGTTAACTTCATATATATTTTTGGTTCCTTTATCCGGCACTTGTCCAATTTGACAGTTTGAGTTATTTTACATAAGAAAATCTAAAACTATTAAAATTTGACAATTAATGTAATAAAAATGCAATATTAATATTAAAATTTGACAACAAATGTAATAAAAATGCAATATTTTTCATTTACAACTAATGTAATAAAAATGCAATCTTGTGCATACACAACTAGACAAAGACCTTTAAAAATGATTAATGAGGATTTTTCTCATGTGCACGATAGAGGGATGGGAGTGCTCCTAATTTTAGAAGTTATTATTAATAGTAAATTATTAGGCCAAGTTAATTATTAATAACAAAGATATAAATACTTGAATTTACTTTCAGAAAATTATTTATGTAATGAATTTGTGCACTGGATATTATTTTTCAAAATAGAAAAATCTCTGGAAATTAAATTATAATGATAAATAGTTTTATTTATATATAAATTAATAATAAATATATCAAATTAATTAATATAAGAATATTTATATTTTAATTAATAAAAAGTATTAAATTAATTCATATACTTAAAACAATTAAAAGTTTACAAATTTGGTAAATAAAAATAACTAATTATCAAATAAAAATTTGTAAAAAACATTAAAAACATATCAAACAAGTGCAACAACTTTAATTATAGTGTATCTTCAATGGAATTCAATGTGAAGGAAGTTCAAGTTAATCCCTAAACTATAAGTAGTTACAATAAAGTAAGAATGTAGTTAATAATTATAAAGTGCTAGTTATTATCTCCATTTCCAAATTTATTTGACAACACTAGACTGCGATACAATTATTGTTCACATAAATATATTCATTTCCAAATCTACTAGGCAATGACTAAGCTACCATGTTACCATTGTTCATATAAAAGAATAAATATGTTTATAAACAAGAAACATCTATATAATAAATATGTTTATAGACAAGAAACATCTATATGCAAGTACAATGTCTCCGAATGTTGTATACAACTCAGTAATGAGTTGTCAAAACTTCTGAGCAGATTCCTCATTCTAATAATGACGAAGTGACCATTATTATATCATGACATAGATTCGTATTATAATGATCCACTTGGTACAGAAACGTGCAGATCATAAGGCCTTACGATACTTGTTTTCTTAAACCATGTTCTATATTCGAGATAGATACTCATGCGTCGGTATTTCAATGTTGTTTACAGGAACTTCGGAGCTACGCAAGCTTACGTTACAAAAGAAAATAATTACAGTACAATTTTGACTTAAACAGGAATGACCAATAAAAGTCAAGCAAAGACGTTTGCATTTTTTAAACTCACAATATACAGTGACCAGCAATCTTTAAACGCCATACAAATGAACAGTAAGAGAAATTGCAATCAAGTTTTGACACGACACATATGGCTATCGCCCGCCATTGACCTATGTTATTTAGCATTTGTTGTTACGGCTGTATGGAGTCATTTTGATAATATAAATCTTATCTACAATGAAAAATTTATTTATTTATCCCGTTCTGAATTGGATGGTTAAGTTTTATTATTTTCAGAGATCTTAACTAATTCAGTTTCACACCTTAGTTTCAAAATGAGTTTGGCATTATCTTACTTGACCACGTCTATGACTTGAATTTTGAACCATATATGTTTAATGGAATTGAAACATGCCTCCGTATTCCTTTTCACTTTAATGGGATTGAAACATTCCTACACATCCCTTTTCACTTATCTTGAAGTAGCTAAAGAGTGTCAAAATTTGATACCTTTCAATTACCTAGTTGGTAAAGAGGCGTTCGTCAAAATTGGATTGAGAGGAATTGGAAAATGAAACATTCAATGGATGGAATGACCATGTCATTTACTACTCTTACACCATAATAGTTAGACTTAGTGCCAGGAGCTTCCTTCCGTCCTCCTCCATGAGACCACCTACTTCCAACTCCCTGCCACATCCTCCATGAGCCACCTACTTCCAAAACAAAACGTGAAGTAGTGGGCTTCATGGGACAAGATAAGCCAACGCATGATGACGAAACTAAGTAGTGCCCATCAACGAAGAACCGATGCCAAACCTATATACAAAGAATAATCTGAATACGAACCATCGCCAGACGTATATACATAGAATAATCTGAATATGAATTGCCAAACTTATATACATAGAGTAATCTGAATACCATAGGCATACAGATATGATTTCGTTACTTGCAATGTTCAATTCAGAGATTGAATTCTCATCGTTGGAAGTCACCCGTGCTTCCCAGATTTGATCTTCAGATTACCTGGAATTCTGCTTATCAATTGTGTTAGCATTGGTGCAACTGATCACAAGCTGAAGGGAATCTGCAAACCAGAAAGCAGAAAATATTTCTATATCTTAGCAGCTGATCAAATCCCTCATCGTTGTAACAGTAAGAGGTTGTAAAATCCCCGCACAATCCCGGATCGATTGCTGTCTGACAGTACAAGGGCCTATGACAAAGTCCAAAATGAATGAAGATGCACCCAAGTCTAGACCAGAGTCTGCGATGCTGGTTGCCAATAAATGTTCTCATGTCATCTCGAAGTCTTATTCTGCTACCAAAGATGAAGGAAAATCAAGCCAATATTCGCAGCACAAGAACATCATCACTCCAACGATCCGTGTTGTGTATGTTTATGAACCCAAGATCATCAAAACTGACCCACAAAACTTTCGTTCTCTTGTTCAGAGACTCACGGGGAAGCCTACCAATAAATCTAAGGAGAAGAAGAGGCATATGAAACCCAGGAGTCCATCTTCTGAGGTAATCTCTGCAGAAGTTGGCCCAGAAAACCTTGATGTTACTTTTTATAGCAATGATCAGCTGCCTACGGGGGAAAGCAGAAGTACAAATTCTTCGACTGAGGATTGCTTTAGTCACTCTAATGGATTCCATGACACTGACATAACTTTCCCCAATGGATTCCATGACACAGACATAACTTTACCCGGTTTGGGGTATCACGGAGTACTGCATGATATTCCTCTAGTTAGGAATAATTCTCCATTTTGTAATTTGTTTGATCAAGCCGGGGTTTATCGATGTACATGAGAATTGCTAAATGGTTGGTTCAGTGTCTGGTTGGTTTGAGAGGACGTTCTTGTATGTGCTTTATTTGTAAAATTCTAGTATATTTAATTACATTTTTAATTAGTTAATTAGTTAGTTTACCATTATAGGAGTTAGTAATTCTTTAACTTCTTGTAATCATATTGTATAACTATACATCTTCATCTTAATAGAATACACATCAATAATACAGTAGTAATTTGTTGCATCAAATCTAATAATTTGTTGCATCAAATCTAGTAATTTGTTACATCAAATCTATCTCTACTTAATCTTTTCAATATCCACCGAGCTTTAAGTCGTCTCGAACTAAAAATTGGCATTTCAAAATCCAAAATCCACTGAGCTTTAATTCGTCTCCAACTAAAAAGTGGCAGTTTGTATTCGATGTAAAAAAAAACAGTGATTATTTGTTCACTTTGGGAGCCTGTGCAACTCCGATATGATAGATTTGATTTTTTATATATTGTTCTCATTTCGATCTCGTAGGATCTGAACTTTCCTGGAGATCTCCAAATTCTTTTGATATTCAGAAATTTTTTCAGACCAACTAAATTTCTGCCTTCTTTTGTTGGTTAAAATTTGTTTATGTGAAACGTTTATATTGGTCAATCTTTTAGTTAAGACAGTTTAGCGTGAGGTATTCAGGGCTCCCATGTGCATGTTTTCTTCATCGACGTATTGATTCTCAAATTACAGTCTGAACATTATGGGAACATCAATTTAATACATTGAGGATGAAATTGTTTATGCATTTAGAGGACACGTTCACAATGTATCCTATGGATAAGAGAAGTTGGGAAAGACACTTTTGTTATTGGCGTGAAATGATTTAGAAGATAGTGGAGAAACACAGGTCGAAGGAAGCCCATGACCGATAGGAGAGTTATATCGAATCCAAAAGGTTCAGATAGAAACTACTATTATCGTCACATATTATTTTTATAGATCAACTCTTAATTTCGAGTTGCAGGAAATTTGGAAAGGGTTTCAAGTTGTCTTGTAAAACACATGTGCAAATCATAAGAGACAAGTTTATATTATGCACAATAATATAGTATTTAAGAGTGTATTTCAAACAAAGACAAAATGCGAGTAATATCAGCCAAAATCATTATTCATAAGTATTTATAAATATACAATAAAATCAAAATATATATCAGCGTGGTAATTATTTATTTTCCTATTTATATATTATTTATTGTCAATATATATTTTTAATATTGAATATATATAAGGTTGTGTTGATTACAAGTTTTTCTTTCAATGATGATTTTCATTTAAAGCAAGATTACTTAACAAATCATATTTCACAAAAAAAATCATATGTTTTTATTAAACTAAACACACATATTTATATATAAAGTTTTATTGAGTAACATAATAAATTTATGAGGAAATTTCAACCCCACACACATAAATAGGATCTAATAATTAGAGAAGATATTTTACATTTAACTAGATGTAACATATCCAAACCAATCTCTAATGTAAGCATCATTTCCAATACCTTCATTTAATGCTTATATCACTAAGAACAATAATCAAATAAACACATTTAAAAAAAAAAAAAATTGTCTAGTGTGGTCTTAATTAGCACCTCTATCCACTTTTGAATTCTCATAGACTATTTTCTTTCTCTCCCATCTATTCGAACTACCACTTCATCCATTAAAGATCCATTTTCTTCTATTAATGACATATTTATAATGACCATACTGATAACCATTCTATTGATATACTCTCATTTGTTAAAGTACATTGTGTGTCTATATTCACCAGTTTTCTAGGAATATACCAAATCGTGACTCCTTCCTAATTGAAATAGCACGTTCTTGGCAGCTCTTCTGGACACCGAGGCTGCCAAAGAATATTCTCCACACATAATCCGCGACAATGAAGGCTCCTCTTTTCAAAGTTCGTGGCTCCTCACAGCAAAACATATGCACAATTTAAAAAAAAAAAAACTCAACACATGCCCATTCTAATCTACACACTGTAATATCTACTCTACATATTTTATTACATATTCTAGGCTTTCCCATTACGCTCTGATATCAACTTAATAAATCATATTGCACACAAAATTTTATATTTTTTTATTAAATTAAACATACATATTTATATATATAGTAAATTTATGAGAAAATCTCAACCACACACACATAAATAGGATTTGATAATTGGAGAAGATATTTCACAACTAACTAGAACTAACAAATCCAAACCAATCTCTAATACACAAGCATTAATTCTAACAAGATTTAAGAAGGATGTTGCACTTAATTTTTCTTTTTCCATATATATTAAGTTTGTAATTTATTTTATAAGTTGAAGATAATTGAAATGTTATTCCATTTTATTTGAGTATTAACAAAGTTTCTTAAATCATTTTACAATTTCAAAGAGTCTTAATTGATATATTTATTTGGATTTTAAGTATTTTGAAAAAAATCCAAATTCAGTATAATCAATTATATTTACATAACTAAGATTTCCTCTAAGTATTTGTATATAATTCTTTACCATCTCTACAAATGTTTGATTTTTATAGAATTCATTCCCTTTCTACATATTAGGTTCTTTCCCATTTCCATTTTGTTGTATTACATTTCTCGAAATAGAATCTTATATTTTCTTATAAGACCATTGCAAAACCCACATTTATAGAAACATTTTCTATACTTCATTTTTCATTCTTTAGTGGTATTAATGTATAGCTCACCCATAACCTTCTTTATTAGTTCTAATTCCTCTAAAAAGTAAGTGTAATAGCTCACCCATAACCTTTTCTATTAATTCTAATTCCTCTAGAAAGTAAGTGTATTTGAGCATGATTCAACCTTTGGTTGCTCATAGACATTTATGTTTACCAAAATAGGGGCATGTTGTAAATTACAAGGTCATTCTCTAAATGGTCCTCCAAAATTGACATCAACCAATAACAAGAAACAAGGGACTTCAACCACATGTCATGTTTCTGACTTATGAACTTTGGCTTTGGGCATGTTTCACATTACAAGGTGTTGAGACCATTTCCTATTTCTGAGTTTCCCTCCCCTTTCTATTTTCCCAGCTTCTTTTTTCCATTTATTTTTCCTCTTCTATACTCACCCAAATTCCCATTTTCTTTTCTCCCCTCTATTTTTCCCTTTCTGATTACTACACTTAGTCATTTTTTCAAAGTGGTGCATTCACAGATATTCATCTCCATCCATACTCTCGTATCATGAGTCTGACCGACTAGCGTATTATTCTATACTTAACCGTTTCTGCAGTCGTGGGTTTGCAGGTTCAAGCTTCCATATCTCATGTTCCGCAATATCCATTTTTCACCCAAAATATCTGCAATCAACATTTTGACCATCAGACTCACTGAGCTACTAAGTATCTCATCTCTCCTGTATTGAGTCTGACCAACCACATTACAACACTTAGCGTATTTTCAACCTTTCACAACCACAGGTTCAAGGGTTCCTGGGACATTGGAGGGTTCACAAAAACTCCCAAATCCTGATAACTCTCGTCCATCCTCGCCATCCTAGTGATTTTCCCAATCCTGGACCTATTGCCTGATTTCTTGGAGAATCATGCAGCCATCCATCAAGACATTACCAGGTTACAAGTCAACTTGTTCAAAAACCCCTTTCGAGAAATTGCTTGGTTGTTCACCAGGGTGATAGGACAAGAAAGCACCACCAACATATCTTGTATGATTCTTTTTGTCCTATATTTTACTGTGAAAGAGCAAGCCATTTTTTATTGGGGAAAACGGATTTCCATCAAAATCTCTTCCCAATTGGCACAGTACAAAAAAGATAAGAAATATTTATTGCTTCTTATTTGGTGTTTGTGATAGAATATTGCTGTCAATTTCCTAAATTGTCTATCTGTAATAGGGTGAACTCTAAACTTGACCCAATTAACTTTTGGTACCAAGCGTTGTGGAGACACAAAGCTTCTTTACATTTCTATGAAGTTTTCAATGATTTGGTCATGGTTTTTAAAGGATTGTTGTTCAAAAAAGATAACCCTAGAACATTCGACCAAGCAAGTAAATTACTGGATAAAAAGGGGACGTTGGAGAAAGTGGAAAATTATAATGTTATTAGGATTTTCGGTTCTAAGGAAAATCCTGTCTTTCTTCCATGCCATGTGTCTGATAAAATGTTCATTACAGAAGTCACAAGGAAGTATAATTTCTAGATGCACTTTTTTCATGAGAAACGAAAAAAGCAATTCATACCCTTGCATTGGAAAATTGGGGATTTTACATTCAAGAATAATCTTTTTTTTTATGAATTTGCAAACCACTTCCACAATCTAAATCTCAAATTTTTCGAAAAGATAAAAGGGTTTGACATTAACGGAATTTTTGTGGAACATATGCTAGCAGTGGGATTTAGCAATTCATTTATCCATACTATTATAAGTGAAGAAGAACATAATAACTTGGGCACTCCTACTCACAATGTTGGTGACTTGGAAACGGTACTCAGTACCAATGAGTTTTACAAGCATAAACGAAGGAATCCTAGCAAGAAGAGTGCCCAGTCCCCGACTATTACTCCTAAAACTACGACATCTCATAGTAATGCTCCAGTGGCCCACCCATAAAGAAAAGTGACCACCAATAGTTCAAGTGGAAGAGGAGAAAAGAACCACCCGCTGGGAAAAATTGAGAGCTTACACAAGATTCCTCTAAGAAAAAAGAGGAAAAACATAGTGCAACAGGAAGAAGACCAGCACATGGAGAGTGACATCAATAGCTTCTCTCTTGAATATGTGGAGCTCGATGCGGATATCGAGAAAATGTTTCCCCCACTAGATCATTCAGGGAACACGACTCACTAGAATCCAGCATTGGAAATCATTGAGAATGAAACCTTCAACGAAGAAGATTCATTTTATTTTCAGAGCACAATCTTTGACAAAGAATCCAATAAATTAATTATTGAGAAAAGTGAGGTAAATAATAAGAAAGGAAAATTTCGTTTAGAGGTTGACCTAAGAGATATGCGGTCTTCATAGATTTCTAGAATTCATCTAGAGAAACCGATGATGCACTGGATAAATCCATTGGTGGTATTGAAGCGGAGAACACGGAATTGAAGGAAATGATCAAGGAATTGGAAGACACCTTAATGCCTCTTACACTCCTTTCCAGTCCTTTGACAATCATTAGACCCACCATGCTCACTGCTAAATTAAAATGATCCTCAAGCTTACTTACACCAGTCACAAGTTATGTGGAGAGAAATATTAAGAAAATAATGGCATTGATCACAGAGTCTTGGAAAATTTCGAAAAACATGGTTTATTTTGGCTCGAGGACACATGCCTTCCATGAGTATTTGCAAGCCAACCTCAAAAATGAAAAGGGTTTTTACCTTGATGTTTCACTACCCATTGGAAACAAAGTTTCCAACATGACAGAGCTAAGGAGAAGAGAGGAGGATCCTCCCTCTCCAAGTTGGATAAAATAGTTGAATGTGTGCTGGAAAGAAAACATAAAAAACTTTAATGATATTATTCAAGCATGCAACCAAGCTATATAAATAAGGGAAGAACTATTCAAAAGGCTCACGGAGGTAGACCTAGCTGGAAGAAATAATGAAGTCCAAGACCCCAAATTAATCCTCAACTTGTTGTTCCTAACAAAGCAACAGTTTGATGACAAAGTTGATGTTTTTAAAGGGTTGTTATTTGAAACTTTCTATGGTATACTTGAGTAAGGATGTAGAGAATTGGCTAGTGGACTACTCCATGAAAAATCAAGACATTGAAGAAGCATTACATGGCATTTCCATTTATTTGAGAGACTTGGAGGGCAAGTCGTTCAACATCAAAATTCAGCATGAAATCAACGTGGCACCAATGAAAAGTTATATTGAATAATGGTTTAAGAAAGCGATCGAAAAATAGACCACTGAGGGGAAAGCAACAGTTGAGACGGTTCTTGTAACTGTTAATGAAGACAATAAAAGGACACCAATAAGAAAGTGAATATATGAGATACCATCATAGTAAGTTTATGTTGATCACATCCTTCTTTTCTTTATCATGTCCTTCATCCTGTTATTCCACCTTCTTCACTAGAAAGGTTTAACCAAAGATTGATTTACTCATATTTTCATCTTACCAGGTCTTGTTGTTCTTTTACCACTCGCCATCTTCCATCTACAAGATTAATTCTTGTGTATATTTTCTTTATGGTCCACGGGAGCCCCAATCCCAATCTTTAAGACAAACTCATTTTAAATTTCAAATAATATGTAACAGACTATATATTTTTTAGAAATTTCAAGAGAGTTATTTCGGAAATAATATCGACTGTAATTTGTAACCCAGAGTTTTGAATACAAAGTATTTTAGGTTTATGTATCATTATATTTATTTGAACTACCCATATTCACTTTGTTAAAGTTTTCTTATGCATGTGGATCATCTTTTTTTTTTTTTATGTGATCATGAATATTTAGTCAAACTATGATCGATGTGAGGAAATTTTTTTGTTTTTCTTTAAATGTGTGAGTGTGCTTGGTTCTTGGTCCTTTCCTAGGAACTTTATTTTAAAAAGAAAAGAAAAAAAATTCCTTTTATTTTCTTGCAATATTTATATTTCCTTGAATTACCATGACGAACTTCTAACAAGTTCCATATTCTGAATATCTATAATCCCAAGAAAATCTAAAATTAAAGAGTACCACCTCTAAAACGTAGGGGGATTTATATTCTCATGAGGCTGTCATTTTGGTCCTAACAGATTCAATCTTCAACACACGGTTGATCTCTAAATTCTCCAAAATTTTCATCAACCAATGACAAGAAATGGGGGCTTCAACAACATGTCATGTTTCTTTTTTAACTTTGGCTTTGAAAGTACTCTTCTTTAGGTGATTCTTTGTACTCATTCCATAATTGTATTGACAACATCCTTGGTAAATAATAGTGGCCTCAAGGTATACATATTGAAGTGGCTACTTGGTCTCAACAATTTAAGATTCACTATCCACCAAAGTGTCATCTTTCTCTATAAGGTGTCGTCCAATTCTATCATCATGCAATTCTCTCAAAACCATCTATAATTGAATTGTCTTGTTTTCCAATTATGGTTATCTCTTCCTAGAATGATGTAATACTCTCCCCGCATTCCACAAAAACTGTAATTTTATCTTCCTTGTTTTTCCTTGCATTTTATCTCCTTCAAACATTTTGCGCATTTTCTTTAGGTGACTTCCACTATAGACTTCAAGATCCTTTTGTCCTATATTTTTATTTATACTAGTCATAATTACCTCCATTTTCTCCTCTATCATTGAATATCATATCTAATGTCTCAAAAATTGCATTCTTTAACTCATACTATGACCTAAAAAAAATTCCATTGGCCTGTTATACTATCATTTCCTGCACCTCTTCTGAAAATATATTGTATGTTATTTTCAAGAATAAAAAATAGGGCCATGAAAAAAATTGGTACTATATCCTACATATTGTAGCATCCCTTGTTACCTACATTAACAAAAAATTGCTTTGATACCATAATGTAATGTTCCTTGTTACTAAACTGCTTCTGATACCATAATGTAACATTACCCAACTTACTACTGAACAATGCTACTCCAAAATATAGAGTGCATATTCTACTCTATAACATTAGTTTTCACAGTACTACTTGAAGTAACATTCTTAACCCCAAGCTGAGTCGCACCACATAAATTTCCTCATCTAACATAACTTATAACAAATGAGGTAACTCAATACAACTGCATGCACAAGCGAATCTAGCCTATATGCGCATGAAATATTTCCTTGCGCAAATGGCCATTCTCATCTCGGCTCGAATATTCATAAGGATTATCATAAGGTTAAATCAACAAGAATAACTAACAATAATTCTCATACGCATGCATGACTACAAATACATAAAATCAACACCACACTTACATGTGCAAGAAACATTATACAAAATAACAACAATTAGTTATATGCAATGACATAAAAGAATGGAACTCATAATAAAAATAGATAATTAAACACACAATAAATGAGACAAGCATATGTAGACACTTATATTTGATTAAATGTCACCAACTACATGTAGAATGCAGACGTCCCTCCCAACCATAGACTTTGTTGCTCATAAGCTTTGAGCAATAGGTCACCCCAAGATGGAGCTTAACTCCACTAGGTAAAAAGGGTTCCTAATGACATGTTAATGTCTAATACTCGAAATAACAACTCAATCCCAGGTGCCACTACTGCAACAATTCTACAAACCCTCATTCCTCATGCACCTATTACATCCAAGGAAGTGTTCCCCTTCTCTACTCAACAGTCCCTCGACTATCCCACTTCCCTTCCATGGTTCCAACAATAGGCCAGACAAGAAGTCTTAGAGCCTTGCATATAATACCAAGTGCACCAGGGAACAATCCCCAACAAAAATCTCACCTAGAGAGAATGCTCATGGGCCTAACAAATCACCACTTCAAAAAAAAATATCTCACCTAAAGAGAATGCTCACGGGCCTGACAACCGACCTCTTCGACAAAAAATCTCTTGTTACAATACAAAAAAACCCCTTACAAGATTTTCTCTGCAGATAAGGTAATAGTTGTATATTGTAGATGGTCTGACCCCCTTTAGCACATCCAAAAAAAATGAATGATCTCCCCCGATAATGAGTCTTCCCGAAATACACTGAGGATAGTAATATATATTGCATGCCTTAAACTAGACACTTGTCACCTTTAGAACTAGATTTAGCTACTTGGTGACTCGTTCCCATCCCTGGGAACCTAGGACAAATAATTATTCATAACTTGAACACTTTTCTTAAAATATTAATAAAATATTCCCTATGACTTAAATCCCCCCCCTTCCCTTTTTTTGATGGAGATAACACCCTGTCTCTTTTTGTATGATATGTCTACGCAAAACAATGTAATATTATTAAAATATTGAGTATGATTACACTTTACCAGGATAGGTGCACTGTCATATTTTTGTCCCAACTAACCAACCTCATAACCACATAACCTCTGTGACCTCAACACACACACACAAATAACTCATCTTCATACACAGTTTCAAGTAATCCTCGTGCACTTACTCAAGTGCACACAACCCTGTGTAATGGTGCACTCTTTCTTTGATAACAATCCTTGTGCACTACTTATCTGAGTGAAAATTTAAAACTTGGTGTGAATGACTCACCATCCTATATGTACATTAAAACTTAAAATTAGTACCAACGAATCACCAGCCTATATGTACAATTACAAATGGTTGGGCTTAGGGACATAACATTCCCCTCCCCCTTATTTATGTATCTTCCTCAGTGCATCATATACACATGTGCATACAACATTTAAAAAATATTCAAAAAGATATAGATACTCTAACCACATAGAATCCATTGGAACTTTACTAGCTCCATGAATCGATCCTAGAGTTGTTTGATTTTTTGATCCAATATGCAAAATGGTCACACTTAAAAATACCCTTCTAGCTCCACCTGAACCACATTCTAGTCAATAATATGATTAGCATCACGTACGTACTTTTTAAGCAATTATACATGGAAAACATTATGAACACAAAAGGATGCAAGAAATGAAAGCATATATCCAATAGGACCAATCCTCTCTAGGATTTCAAATGGCACACAGTAGCGCGTTGCCAACTTAGAACAATTTCCCAACTTTAAGGAACTGCGTATGGCTTTAACTTTCAAGAACACGGTGTCAACCACTTTAAACATTATGTGGTTTCTTCCTTTATTTGTGCATCTTTTCTTCCTATCTTGGGAAGCCTTTAATTTCATCCTTATCTTCACCATCTGCTCTTTCATTTCCCAGAGAAGATCTAGCCCAACCATTTTGCAGTCTTTGTCCCAAGTCTTTGGCGTGTTGCACTTTCTACCATAAAGTGATTCAAATGGGATCATCTTTAAATATTCTTAATACCCATTGTTGTAAGAAAAATATACCAAGTGACGATAGTCTTCCCATTTGAATGGTTTATCCATCACATACATCCTGAGCATATCTTCAATCACCTGATTTACTCTCTCTCTTTTTCCATCCTTCTCAGGGTGATATTTTGTGCTAAAGTTCATATTTGTCCCAAATCCTTTGAATAACCCTTTCCCAAATTTCGATGTTAAATTGGAATATCTGTTAGACAGAATTGTATTAGGTACACCATTCAACTTAGCAATTTATTATATTGCAACAATGTTGGTTTCCTTATGCATTGACTTCACTGGAATAAAATGGGTATCTTTAGTAAGCTTGTACAACACTACCATAATAGAATCATGTTTCTTAGCAGTCATAGGTAGCTTAGTAATGAAATACATGGTCACCACTTCTCACTTCCACTCAGGAATTCACAAAGGATGTAGAAAACTAGTTGAATGTCTATGCTTAGCCTTGAGCTTTTGACATTCAAATAATATAGAAATAAAATCAACAACTTCCTTTTCCATACTTAGCCAATAGTATTAATTTTTTACTACTACAATTGTCTTGTGGTAGCCTATGTGTCCTACATAAGGAACTTTATGCATCTATGATAATATCATACTTTTCAACTCCTGATTATTTAGCACATAGAATCTACACCTATACATGACGATTCCATCCTCTTTTAGCTCATAAACTTCCAATTTCCATTGTGACATACCTTGTTGTAAATCCACCTTTATGTCCACATAACGTTGATCTGATTTAGAAACCTCTAAAATTACATTTCTCAAATTTGATTTGTACATGCTAATGGTTATAACATGCATCTCATGCACCCTCCTATTGACTACGTCAACCACCTTGTTCTTTTTTCCTCTGATATGCTTTATTTCTAAGTCGTTCTCACTAAGGAATTATTACCACCCACTTTATATGGAATTTAAATTTAGTTGTACAAACAAATACTACAGACCACTATGATATTTCCTCAACTCGAATATTTTCCCATGATATAGTGTCGCCACATCTTCAAGGCATGCATCATGGCTTCCAATTCTAAGTCATGAGTGGCATAAATCCTTTCATTATCTTTTAACTTTATTTATTCTTAGCACACCACATTCCCATTCTGACTAAGGACTCCATCGACCCCTTCCTTGCATGCATCCCTGCACACAACAAAGTCTGCATTGGGATCAACAATTCTCAAAATTGGTGCACTTGTCAAAAAACTTTTCAAGTGTTGAAAACTCCTTTCACAATAAGAAGTCCACCCAAATCACACACCTTTCTTTTGCAAGGATGTGATTGGGTGAAAAAATTGTTATAAGCCTTCAATAAACCTTCTTTAATAACCTCCAAGTCCGATGAAGGACCTCACCTCTTTGACATTTCTTGGTGTCGGACATTCCTCAATGGATTTTATCTTTTTATGGATCGACAACTATCCCTTCCTTGGAAATGATATGACCCAAATAATGAATTTTTCACTGATAAAATGAGCACTTGCTCAATTTTTCATACAACTAATGTTGTCTAAAAACTTGTAGCACCATCCTCAAGTGTTTCTCATGCTCTTCTTCAGACTTTTAGTAAATAAGTATGTCATCTAGAAATACAATGACAAACTTATATAAGTAACTTCTGAAAACAATATTCATCAAACACATGAAGACAGTTGGTGCATTTTACAATGTGAATGTCACCATTGTGAACTTGTAATTTTTGTACCTTGTTTTGAAGGCAGACTTGTTGAGGTACTCTTACTTAATTCTCACTTGGTGATATCCAAATATGAGATCAATCCTTGAAAATATTCGCATGCCCCTCGACTAATTAAAGAGGTCATATATCCTTGGAAAAGGATACTCGTTCTTTATTCTTACCTATTTCAACTTCCTGAAGTCGATACAAGGTATCAATGTACCATCCTTATTCTTTACGAAAAATACTAGGGAACCCCAAGGAAACCAATTTGGGCATATATACCCCTTCTTGATAATATCTTCAAGTTGCATCTAAAACACCTTCATCTCTGGCGTACTCATCCTACAAGGAATCGTTGATACAGGTGTTGGTACAGACATCCGATTTATAGAGAAATCAATATCTCTTTTCAATGGAAACCATGGTATCTCTTTAAAGACATCCTCAAACTCTTTCAGTGTTGTGCAGTCTTCAACATTTGGCACTTTATCCTTAGGTGTCTCCTCCATGTGTGTTGCAAATAAGTGGCATCCTTTCCAATAGATTTTCTTCAATTGCAAGGTTAAAACTTCTCTGATAGGCATAGCTCTTCGAATGACTTCAACTATTATTACGTATCCTACCTCATACAAGAAAGTAAATGCCTTATTGTAACAATCTAGAACAACATGATGTTGGTCTAACCAATCCATACCAACGAGAAAATCATACGAGCCCAAAGTTACAATATTCAACTAAGCATTTATGCATAGTCCATTAATTTCCATTGGACCTCAGTTACCTATGAATTTTAACATGTTCATCCTTGATGAATGCAACATATTTTAGGAGCTCTAAGAATCTTCTTTCATACGCATCTATTGTCATACTCCCAATCTTGAGTTTGATGAACTCCTTCATTTTCTTTCCATATTGTCGCTTGATTAAGTATTTATTTTTAAAATACCTCTCGAACTCCCTCAAACTAACATTATCATAAATGTGTTGCACTTGCAGGAACTGATCCCCCCACATTGATACCTTTCCTTTTAGCTGATAGATGGAAATTCTCCCTTCTACTTGTGTAGAATAATTATGGAATTGGAAGTACTTCCTCATACCTAGCAACCATGCCTCCACATATTCATCCTTCTTGTGTTCCCCATCAAATCTAGGAGGCTTGATCTTATTCATTCCTCCATGTAGTTGATTCACCCCGGTCCTCCTCTTATGCTTTATAAGAGGAGATGGACTTGAGATACTACATGCTTTCCTAAATGAATTATTTTGAGAGTGGTGATACCTATCAATGCTTCTTGTTTCTTTTCTTTTCTCATCAGGAGACCCATGACTTATTGATCTACTTGACTCTATCTCCTTATCCATTTTATTTTCTATTTTGTCCACGCTTTTCATCAACTTGATATTCAAGTCATCCTGTTAATCCCTGGATTTCATAAGCCTTCCATTATTAGCTTTATATCTTTAGACATATTTTTGCATTCCCTTTATGGTTTCTACCAAGTTTATGCACTCCTCCTTGGATTTTGTACCATCAACACCCAAAACGACCTACAAATCCATGAATTCATCACCCGGATTGTAATTTCTCCACACATCTTCCATGATTTTGATCTTCTGCATCGATTTCGTCCTGATCTAATCGCTGATAATTATGCAAAATATGTAGGAAACAAGATTTTTTAGAAGAATTCATGAGATAACTTCACGAAAAATAGATAATATTCTAAATCCCATGCACACTATTATTCAACACGTATCAATGTGAAATGTCAATATTTAACATACACACTACATAGCACTATTTCAGATGCATCAAAAATATGTTCTTCACAACCTCAAACTTTAGTGTGCACACCCACGCCTCATCATTTACTACACATTTCTAATGTCACACCTTGAAATTTCCATAATTTAGTGTACATACTTGTGCATTCTTGCACGATGGTCATGCTATAATTTCAAATTCAACCACTTACCAGTTTGAATTTTTCCTTAAGTATGAACTCGACCCATGTAGGCTCACTTTTGAAACTATAGCTCTGATACAATAATGCAATGTCCCCTGTTACCTACACTGGAAAAAAATGCTCAGATACCATAATGTAATGTTCCATGTTACCAAACTCCCTATCATACCATACTGTAACAATATTACCCAACCTATTACAAAACAATGATACTCCAAAATATAGAGTGAACATTCTACTCTATAACACTAGTCTTGTAACATCCCACTCTTGTGCGCACATGATTTGAATTATTATTTTAGGACACTTGTGTGCAAGTGATCCAGTTTTAGTATATGGTTGTTTGTTCTCTTAAGGATTATTATGATGATGTTGATGATTATGATGTTATGTTATTTGATATCTATGTCTTGAAAAATGTTATTGATGAGTTTCCCATGAGTGTGCAGGATACTTGAAAGTTTGAGGATGTCAATGGAATCAATGGATCTCCTTGGACTCCAGATTGAGTTAGGGAGTGGATTGTATTGGTTTGGGTATTTTTATTTATGCATATGTGACATATGATTGGGTATATTATGATGTTGTTTATGGATCATTGACAGTGTTTCATTGATGGATGCAAGCTAACGATTGCTTTCTAATCAGACTCACATAAGGAGTAAAGAGGCCATGCACACCAACCAGATATTGAGGGAGAGGTGTGGAAGCATCCCTACCATAGCGTAGTAGCACTCACTCTGTGTCTCAAATTGTAAGTTAACGATTACCGAGTTCGAGAGATCTACGATGTCGTGAGGGAAGACTGAGACAGTCTCTCACGAAGATTCTAAGGGGAAAGCAATAAGGTAGGGTCCTTATTCCTTATAGGCCCTTAGTCTCTCACAAGGTCACATGGATAGGGTATTGACTCCAAGGGTTGGAAAACTACCAAAACCAATCTGTTGTTGCATATGCGATTAGAAAAGGGATTGAAGATGTGATTTTAGTAGGTATGATTCAGATTCGGATACTGGACGACTCTAGGCAGCTAAGAACATCGTCACTAATCTTCTACGACCTCATTCCCAATCTGCTAACCTACTTCAAAGGAGAGTGTCACCCTTGGATCACGTAGTGTGTCTTGAAGGGCACGTCCTGTAAATTAAAATTTGAATCAAATGTGAGTGGCACCCTTGGAGAAAAGAGTGCCTCTTGAAGGGAACGTCATGGTATAAAAATAAGTCAATGAATCTAGGTGGCCTAGAAAAATTGTGCAAGTGTTAAACCTTAAAATCTTGAGCGCCTGTCGAATCAATTAATTGATTAACAAATTACTAAAGAATGAAATTATTAGGCATAATCTGTAATTGTATAAACCGTTGCAAATATAAAAAAACTAACTAAGCCTAAGTCTAAGTTAATGAGAAGACAACAAATAAATTTCAAATCAGATGAAATAAGAAGAAGGGGTGAACCAACTAAAGAGATTAAGGGAAATGAAATAACTAATTAAAATCACATGTGTGCATAAAATACCAAATTAGAAATTAATTCAGGAAGGGAATAAAGCATAAATAAATGTGGAAGCATACAAAGGTATCTAGTCTAGTCTAACTAAAGAAATTTCCTAAATTAAACACAACTAAGTTTTAGAAGGGTGTCAATCATAAAAAGGGAAATAGAGGAAATAAAGGGACATCTAGGAGTGATTTTAGGAACACTTTTAGGTTGGGTGAGGGAAATTGAGATTAAATTTAATTAAATTACGGATTTATTCGTGCAACTAAGGGAACAAGTGACAAGTGTATGGGGGAAATAATTACTAATTAAATGATAAAAAAAGTGAATTAAATGTGAAAATGAAATTTGTCACTAAGAAAAATTCTATAAAGGAAATGACAAAGAGGAGGAAAGGGAATGATTGGTAAGAGTAAGGTTATGCTGCTGAAATTGATTGGTTTTACTTGTGAGAGTTGGGATAATGAGCTCAAGTGAGAGAGTGGTATCTCTACCTTGCGAGGTGAGCTGGGAGCTAGAGAGTTATGGCTGTGTTTGTGTGTGGCCCCTTTGCATCTCGGGGGGGGCTACAGGGGAGAAGAGTACCCCTATCATTGGTCGGGAGGTCCTGATGGGGTCTCAATGATTAGCAAACGGAAGTGAGGATAAGCGCAAGTTCAATCAGAGAATGCTAACAACCACCTACCTCGGCATTGACATCCTTATTGGTTACGGTATTTGATTAGTCGATTCTGAATTTTGTTAAATATTAAACTATATGAATTTATTCGTTCATCTCATGGGACCATTTCTTATTTGATTTTGTTTTTGTCCCTGGAAAACCCAAGCTCTAAATTTAAATGGAATTGGTCTGTGTTGTATCATAAAATTGTGTAGGTAAGATAATCTTTTGGTCTATGTTACATTTCTTCTTTTTATACAGTGATTTAGTTCCCTTAAACTCATCGATTTACTTTTCTTACACAATGATTGGTGTCGCAAGGTCTCAACGAATTTACTTCTTTTTACACAGTGATTTAGTCCCCATAAATTCAACTATTTCCACTGTATTTACTCAACGAATTTATCTGCATTGCTCAACAATTCTTACCTTCTTCTACCCAACAATTTTCCTTTGAGTGCACCTTGCGATTTTTACTGGTGTGTAACCATGATAGAGTCAGATTCTCTCTTTTAACCCTGGCCTTGTCATTTTTCTACCCAATGATTTGTCTCTGGGTGCATCTCTGTGATTTTTATGAATGTGCAGGGAAGGACATTGTTATTATGGTGGTTAGGCTGCTTTTTGGCCCTTTTCTTTCTATTATTCGACTTGTTTTCATAGACCAATCGTCAACCTCCATCACCTATATGTCACTGAATAAGGCCACTTTAGGACAATAGAATATGCAAACACAGACATTACAGATAATTACATTTCCATTATTTTTAGACATTGCAGATAGCATGTGATTTATTTTAAATACCCTAAGACATAGTTCAAATAGTGAAAAACATATATGTATTGCATATATATTAAAAAGTGTGAGTGATAGAGGCTTCTAATATTTCTTCTTCTTTGTCTAAATATGGACCGAGATTCATCTCTTTCACCCTATTAACTAGCTATGTTGCTTGCATAAATCTCCTCACCTTATTTTTATTGCTAGATCTCTTCTTTGAATCAGGATAAGTGGAACACCTAAAGTTATGTAAATCATTGGTAAAATTATGCTTCAATGATTTTGTATATACCAACACAACTGGAAAAAGAGACTTGGAAGGGGAGCCCCATCCACCAAACAGACTCTGAGGGAGCATGGCATGCATTCCCTCTGTGATTTATGTTAATAAAATTTACCTTGGCAAATTATTTAAAAGGTCTGCAATTGCATGCATTCCCTCTGTGACTTTTTTTATTAATAAAATAACCCTTTTGATTTCCTTTAAGAGGTTTTCTTGGCATGCATTCTCTGTGAAATCCTTGTTGGTATCCTATGCAATTATGCCTGCCATCCCTCAATGATTTTCATAACAAACATGTGTTTTTATTTTTTTCCATTCTTCAATAATTCACATAACACACAGGTTTTTTTATTGCTTGTCTTCCATCTATGATTTTCCATAACACTTGATGCTTTTATTTCTTTATTTCTTGAGCCAACCTTGCATTCTTTCCTCTGTGAATTTCTCCTATCTTCCTTCGTGAAATTTTGATTGTTTATACTCAGTGATCTCCCTTACCCGGACTGTACCGATGTGTTTACTAAGACAAGAATCCCTTCCTGATATTTTCTCTTGGTTTAGTGGCACACCATATTAGATTGTCCATCAATCAAGGTCTTCCTGGGAGCTTAGAATCAATGAGTTCGCATGCCCACCATAACCTAAGACTAAATAAATTTTTACCCCATAAATCCCTGACTTAAGATTTCACATCTAGCCTTGATTACTAAACTGAAGTAAAGATGGTTAGGTCATCTTGGTCCCTTAATGGTTGGGTGATGGGTTGAAATCCCGAGGTATTAATTATATTGATTTAATTGATTTTTCCGCTATGTTCATTGAATGGGTTTATTTCTTGAGTAGTGAGGTGTAACCCACCTATCTCATTAAGAAAAACTCCTTTATTATTACCTTACCTTTAAATGAGGGGAACTCATGAGATTAGATATCCTATATTGGTAGCTTGGTTCCTTAATTTTACCAACCCTTTACCTTGGGAGAATTTTGATTTGGTAAGTGATCTCATTTAACAAGTTTAGAAAAAGCAAGGGAAACCTTAGGGGGTTTTTACACCACATTTTATTATAGCTTGATGCTTTGATCATTGACTTCATACCTAGTTTGAGTCATGCAACAACTCCTCCCAGTGTGTGCATGGCTTAAGACGATCACCTTGAGTTTTCATCACCTAATTTGGGTCATCATGCTCTCATCTAGAATATTATAGTAGTACCCTTCGAGGAAGGCTAATTGTATTCTCTAGTTTATCATGACATAGTGAGGAGTTTTATCTTTAAACAAGGTGAACCCTCCCTTTTTATGATTAAGTGGATGTAGTGATAAATGGATAAGTGTATATCTCTACTTATGGCCCATACTGAGTAGGATTGTAGGTTCTTAAGATTTAGAGGGATAGTAACTAAACTATTTATATTTGTCGATGGACTAGAATCAAGTTATTGTATCATTGGTAGAATTAATATGTTGGAGGGAAAAAAAGCTATAGTATTAGCAATGAAGGATTAATGTATGGGTTGTGAATTTTTCCAGGGAATTAATGTGATGCATGATTGATTATGTAAATTGATTTTCTTGTGCCTTTTAATAATGTTCAAGACTGATTGATTGATTGAATAAATAGACGAATCACACGCCATGAAATTTAATGTAATGAATGATTGTTTAGATATTAGACTTCTTACGCGAACGAAATTTAATGTGAATGATGATTGCATTTATGATAATGTTTAAGTGGTTATATTACTTGCTCTATGGACTAATGTGGATGGTTAAATGTTTACGGTTTTGATTACTCACATGCATTGCAATAATGGTGATGTGTGATTAGTTTAGTAATGAAATTTACTCGCGCGCCTTAATTTAAGTGGGCATGTGGTTGCTTTGTAATTATTCTCTTTCTCCTTTGAATTTAATGTTGATTAATGTTGCGTCACAAATTTATGTCGATATGTGACTGATTTTAGTAACTAGTTTCATGTTGTGCTATTAATTAAGTTGACATGTGATTGTTCTAGAGTTGTTTACTCTCACGCACAACGATTATTTAAATTTTGATGTATGATTGATATAGATGATGATTACCATTGCGCCATGATTAATTGATGGTTAGGATTGAATGATTGATATGGTTGATGTGGTCATGATTTTTAGTGGGATGTAGACACCTCCTTGTTCCTCAGAACATTCGCCAGCCCTGAGATCTTAAATGGTAAAAATCGATTAGATCTTGGGCTTGAGAATTTCTTATGTGTCCTGGGGGTCCTAACCTTGCAGAGTAGGTTGGGCGGGTAGTAATTTTAATAATCTTTATTTGGATGATCATTGATTAAATTATTTCAACTTGATGGTGATGTGCTAAGTGGCGATGCTAATTATGTTTATGTGTTTTTATCCTTTTTGTTGATGTGTTGAATGCGTCGATATTGATTTCAATGATGAGTAGCTGGTAATGATTTTACTTATAATGTTGTTGAATTTGCATTGCTATGATTTTTATTGTTGATGCTAATTTCCTAATGTAAAAAAAATTATCTTTTATGCTTCGCCTTCCTAGTCGTAATGAAGGGGTCATTACATATCGTGTTAGAGAGGGTAAAACCCTACGACTTGGGATCATTATGCCTTCCACTATATAAACACTTGATTAATAATTTATCACTAATTAAATATAATTGTGTGCCTGCAGGTAATCATGGTTAGAGGACACCGTAGAGGAAGACGATGTGGTGCTAGGGGAGGAGGCACAACGCCTCCAGTAGCATCCATGCTATAGGGGTCTAACCCCCAAGGAGAAGAACAGGTCATTAGACATGAGAAGATTGTTGTGGGGCATGTGGTTGGGTTGATGAGGTCCTTTCAGAGGATGTCAAAGGCTATGATTATTCGTCTGGATAGAGATGAGGCCAGGGCACCTATACCCCTATATGGTCCATAACATGCCCCAATCGGTACTGGTAGCATTGACAGAGAACTCAAGAAGGTCAAGTTTCCCATGTTTGTGGGTGCCACGGATGGCGTAGCCACCGAGGCATAGTTGGAGAACATGGCGATGTGCTTCGAACTTCGCAACTACACCTCCAACATGAAAGTCAGCATGGCAGTATTTTAGTTGAAGGGGAGTGCTCTTCTATGGTAGAAGACGTGCCTGCCACAATTAAATATGGTTGTCAAAGACATGTCATGGGAACTGTTTGAGGAGCAGTTCCGAGAGAGGTATTTGTTAGACGAATTCATTAAGTGCCAGCTCAATGAGTTCAACACCTTGCAACAGGGCAGTCATATGATGCCCGAGTATGAGACCTGATTCATGGAGCTTCTTAGGTATGCTCCACATTTAAACACCGAAAATATCAAGGTCAACAAGTTCGTGTTTCGCCTTAATGTCAACATTCGTGTGAAGGTGAGGATCCTAATGCCGAAGACGTTGCACGATGTAGTCCAAAAATCCCTCAAAGCTGAGGAAGAGTTGATCAACGGGGTTAAGAGCAGGATGTTGATACTGAGAGGGGGGTGAATCAATATCAAGTACAATTTAAAACATTTTTCAACTTATACTTAAACCATTCAACTATATCCAATGAGCAATGAACAATAGTATAAGAGTTACACCAATACACCACAATACACCATGCACAATATATGAGAAATAATCAATAGTTATTGTTCAAGGAAAGTAATGACTTCCAAAGGTAGCTACAAATTCCAAATGTAAAGGGAGGGATAAACCTCCAAGACAAAGATACAATCCTCCAATATCAAGAGAGATTTTAACTCTCCATCCTTGCCCCTTCCTTCCACCCAAGAATATATGAGAGATAATAAAACTTTACATTAAATCATCACCATCACCCAATCATCGCATAGAACTTGATAATGCTTCCTGAGACTTCTTCAATTTTTGAAATTCTTCTATTCTTGGAGTACTATGATCCTGTAGATAATATTACTCAATGTATTCTCTGAAACTCCTTCAATTTTCACTCCTTGAATCCTCCCCAAAAAGAGGTTATAGAAAGAATGGTAGACTTTATTCAATTCTGGTCTATTCAGGAGAGTGAACTTTCATAGAATGCCCCGCGCTCAATAATTAACATTCGATTATGAAACTCTCACACAAGAAACTACAGTCTGTAGTATTTCCAATGAAATTTGTCCCACTTAATTTGGATTCTTGATGAAGAAATTATGGTTGTTTTACCTGGAACACCTATTTATTGACTAGCTTAAGGACTGGTCACAAACCCTATCTTCCATAGAGTGTATCTCCATAATTGTAGCAAATGAAGAGCTGAAATTTTTACTAGAGGTACCTTGATATGTATTATCAATACCATAGCGATTTCACCATATGAATTGTTCTAGAAAAAAATTTATAGAAAAAATGGTAAGATAACCTGAAAATAACATACCTTAGAACACATCACCAAAAGACTTCATCCTCCCTTGAAATCCAGCCTTCTTTACTTCTTATTTCCTCTGACATTCGACTTGTATCAAAATGAATGTATAATGATGTTTATTTATACCATTTATGTCACTTCATTTTAACATTAGGGCCGACCTGACACTTTGTTATTTTGTAATTCTTTTCTTTAATTATCTTCAGGGCCTACATGTACTTCCTTCTTCAATTCACTTTGTTATCTTCAAAAATTCATTTCTCCTCAACCATGAGGATCCACATGGTGTGCCACATACCACCGAAAACAAAATGATGTATATTATTCATTCATGGGTGTTGTATATGCATGTGCATTTTCCTTCATGTCCAAATACCTTTATCAATCTTGTGGTCCAAAACCCATGACTAGGGTTGACATCAATGACAACAACCAATCTTCGAACAATACCCCCTTTTGTCATTGATGGCAACACTCATGCTCCCCCTATCATCATGATCCCAATTTTTCTCCCCCTTTGACATCAATGGAAAAGGTTAGGGCTGCTCCCCCTGAGTTTAATGGAAAAATGTAACTCTCTTCTTTGGGGCTGCTCCCCCTGAACATGTGGCACTCAATAATACTTTATCCTTATTTTTGGTCTTTGATACTTTTTCTTCCTTAGAATCCTTTTGTGTGGCTTTTGTCTTCTCTCTCTTCTTCATGTCTATGATGTATATGTTGTTTGGTCTTATTGTTGCAGTTGCAACCAATCTTCCTAAGTTATCTTCTCTGATTTTACATTGTCGATAATCAAATGTAAGAGTGTATCCTTGATCACACATTTTACTAACACTGAGTAAATTATGATTCAAGTCTTCAACCAATAGAACATTCTTTTCTTTTACATTTTTTCTTCCAAGCTCTACTACACCTTCTCCAAGTATTTTGACAGATGAGTCATCTCCAAATGAAACATTGCCACCCTTTCTCTTCAATCTGATGAATTTGTCTTGATCCCCGGTCATGTGTGAAGAACATTGACTGTCTATGTACCATTATCTTCTTCTTTACATTCTTCAGCGGTCAATACTATTCGAAAATATTCATTGTTTGGAATCTATTTCCTTCTCCATACTATGGTTGGCATAGGGACATCTTCATTCATATATCTGCAATCTCGTGCTTTGTGACCAAGATGATTACATTTGTAGCATGCAATATTTTTTTCCATCAATGGGGAAAATGAATTATAACTTCTATTGACAAATCCATGATTATTTCCATATCTTCTATTTACACCATTCATGTTTATTGCGTATGTGTTCCTTTCATTGATTCTGCAATTAATTGCCTTATGTCAAAAAAATTTGCAAGTATAACAACGACCAAGAAAGAAATGTTGATACCCTGGAGTAAGTGGGTTTCTTTGTGATGTAGTCCATCTGGGTTCATGATCTATTCTTCTGTAGTTTCCTTCATACTGATTGAATCTTATTTGATTCCTGAAGGTAGGAGGTCTTCTTGGATATTCATCTCTTTTGTAATCATTCCTTCTTTCTGGTATCCTGGTCCACTTCTCATCAACTGTCTATGTATCTCTTTCTTCAACGTTCTTGTTGGTATTTGCATCTTCTTTGTATGAAGTTTCACCCATGCATCCAAGATGTGTTAAGTCTTTTGGCACTTGAGAGTTTCTTAAGCTCTTCCTCAATGAAACAACTTCTTGTTCAAGTTTCTCACAATCTTCTTCTTT
>ML779948.1:260833-307739 GCA_009831015.1 Picea engelmannii
CTTTGTATGAAGTTTCACCCATGCATCCAAGATGTGTTAAGTCTTTTGGCACTTGAGAGTTTCTTAAGCTCTTCCTCAATGAAACAACTTCTTGTTCAAGTTTCTCACAATCTTCTTCTTTCTTCATCATTTGGACATTCCTTCTCCTATTCTTCTTTCTTCTTCAAGTAGAGTTTTCAAGGAAATGGTTTCTTCTCTTAGTTTCTCAAAGTATTCTAATTGTTTCTTCAAGATTACAACTGTCTTTTCACAACTACCCAATTCACTTCTTAGTTTTCTTTGTGTGTCTTTTAGCTTGCTATTTTCAATTTCAACATGCTTCAATTTTTTAAGATTCTCATCTTCTTGTTGAATAATTTTTTCTTCATGATTTTCTTCTTCTTCATTGGAATTTTCTTCTTCAGTGTCATTTATTTCAATCCTTGGATGAGGACATTCAAATTCAACATGACATACTCCTTCAAAATTAAAGCAAAAGAACTGAGCCTACCCATTTGAGAGAAGGACCCAGAGACGTAGTCCGCCAAGGGAGAACTTTGTTATCAAGTTTTTGTGTTCATATATGATTCTTATGTCTCTTCATTTTGATTTTTAACTTCTTTAATGGTGCACTGCACTTTATTCTCATTTAATGCAATTCTTTATAAGTCACGATGAAAAGATCTCAGATCATCTTCGTATCAGAGCAGTGATATTTGACTTGAATTTTTGAGTGTGAATTCTTACTAGGGTCAAGCATAATCAAGGTGAAGGAACTCTTAATACTTTCAATCCTGAAGTTGGTTGTGTATCTAGAAGGAAGAAAACAGAAGAAGAGGACAAGCATGATGAACATGATAAAAACTTTCACATGGTCTTTTATCGCATGTTAGAAATTGTTGAACGAATGTATGGAGATTACAAGAACAGGATGAAGAAAAAAGGGAAGAAAAATGAAGCACATGCAGATAATGATGCTTCAGTAAACCAATGAGCTAGAGGAGATCCTCCTAAGCCTTTGTCTTCACCTTCAATTTCTAGTTCTTCTTCCTTTGAGCATTCTCATCATTCTCATCATTCTAGCCATAAAGCCTCTTTTAATAAACCATTATTAAAGATTGATGTAAAATTTAGTTCACCTATGTTTAATAGAGATGTTAATCCTAAAAAATTATATAATTGGATCTGGTAGGTTGAAATGTATTTTCATGTCCGAAATATTGATGAAGAGAAATTTAAAGTGCAACTAGTTTCTCTTTGATTAGAAGGTACCACTCTCGTATCGTGGGAGAGCAAGCTTCATGAAAAAAGTAAGTGTGGTAATATTCTTTCCTCATGGTCGGAATTTAAATCATCGATGAGGAAGAAATTTTATCCACTAGGGTATTTAAATAAAGAAATTATGGAATGGAAAACTTTAAGGCGAAGTAAAGGACAAACTATACAAAGTTTCACAGAAGAATTTAGGAAGAAATCTCTTGCATTGAAAATTCCTTTGGATTCTTATGAAACGTTAATGAAGTATATTGGTGAACTTCATAGTTATATTCGACGTACTTTTATCTTGTTTAACCCCACTAGTATTGATGAAGTTTGTGTGCAAGCCAATCACCTTGAGAAAAGGGGGAAACATGTGCAAGAAGATCCCACAAATAAACCTTCCAATTTCCCACAAAAGACTTTTAAGAGGTTTCAAAGGAAGGATAAGAAGGCCTCTACAGTGATGAGACAAGGAGGAAAACCATATTGAACTTATTGCAAGAAGAGCAGTCATGATGAAGAGCATTGTTGGAAACTGCATCCAGAAAAGAAACTGAAACATGTCAGCTGAAAGGGGAAGACAAATATTGTTGCTACATTGCAACAAGATCTTGGTTCCGATTTAGGAGATGAAGGAACGATCACAATAGTTGGAGTACAAGGTAAAGATTCTCTTCATGCTAGTTCCAGTTCCAATGATGAATCTCATGTTGATGAATGGAAGAGGAATGATTTATTTCATATAAGAGTTGTATCTAAACATACTAAGATAGATACATTATTCGATCTGGGTTCCCAAGTAAACTTAAAATCTGAAGCACTTGTCAAGATAATGGGTCTTGAAACGAAACCACATCCGAAGCCTGATCCTCTTGCTTGGGTATGTGATAAAGAAAAACTTAATGTCACCAAACAATGTAGGATCAGATTTTATATTGCTTCAAAATTGATTGATGAAGTGGATTTGGATGTTGTACCACTTGATATATGTGGCACAGTGTTGGGAAGTCCTTATCTTTATGATAGAAAAGAATTCTTCTTTCGTCGTGAGAAAAAATGTCACCTTACTAAAGGGGGAGTGTAATATATTGTTAGATATCACAACATGAGGGTAAATACAACATTTGTTAGTGTAGGTCAAATGAAAAGACTCAAAAACACTAATAAGAGATATGTACTCATGATCGTCAGAGAGAAAGATGTCGAGACATCTGACGCTTTCCAAGGGTGTGATCCATCTCATAAAAATGAATTAATTCATATTGTTTCTAAGTATGATGATGCTTTTTAGGAACCATATGGATTACCTCCTAAGAGGGAAATCCATAATGAGATACATCTTGAACAAAACTCTCCTCTGCCTAATGTGGGCATGTATAGGTCCCAGGATGTCAGTTGTGGAGATGACAGAGATCAAGAAGAAGGTACATGGCTTATTGGATCAAGGGGTCATCAAGCACAATTCATATCCTTGTGTTTCTCTAATCATGATGATGCCAAAGAAGGATGGCACATGGAGAATGTGTTCCGACTATTGGGCTTTAAATAAAATCACGTTAAAAAATCGATACCCTCTTCCTCGCATAGATGATTTACTTGATCAATTGAAGAATTCTTTCTATTTCACTAAGTTGGATTTGCACAATGGATATCATAAAATCAGAGTCGCAGAATAGGATGCATGGAAAACTTCCTTTGAAACCAAAAAAGGATTATTTGAGTGGTTAGTTATGTCGTTTGGGCTTTGTAATGCTCCGACAACTTTCATGCGCGCGATGAATGATGTATTCATGCCTTTCCTAGATGACTTTGTGATTGTATATTTATACGACATTATTATTTTTAGAGGGACGTGGGATGAGCATGTGAGTCATGTAAAGCAAGTATTGGATACTTTGCAAAGGGAAAAGTTGTATGTAAAACTGTCTAAATGTGAATTTGGCAAGAATACACTTGTGTACTTAGTTCATATTGTAGGAGGAGGAAAATCGAAAATTGACCCTTCCAAAATATATGTAATTGTAAATTGGCCTGAGCCAAAAAGTGTAAGCGAAGTCCAAAGTTTCTTAGGTGTAGTCTAATATAGGAGGAGATTCATTCCCAACTTCTCCTTTATAGAATCTCCTTTGCATGCCTTGACCAGTGGGGAGGAAAGAAACACAAATATTTCAACACTTTGAAGGAGAAGATCAGTACAACACCAGTATTAGCACTGACGAATCTTCAAAAACCTTTTGAGATCAAGACAGATGTCAACAGATACACCATGGGTGTAGTATTGGTGCAATATCGTAAGCCTATCTGTTACCACTGAAAATTTTAACCAAACTATTGTTAACTATCCTACATATGATAAAGAGTTGTATGAACTAGTCTAGATCATAAATAAATCAAAGAACTACTTGTTAGAGAAGGAAACAATCATACATACAGATCACCAACCCTTACATTATCTTGAAGCACATACCAAATTGCAACAATATTGACACTACAGGTGGATGGGTTTTCTACAACAATTTCTCTTGGTAATCAAGTACAAGAAGGGTACAAGTAACAAGGTAGATGATATGCTTTCTAGACCTCCTATTGTTGCTTCTATTGTTTTGAAGAATACTTCTTTGTCTCATGATATCTATGTAGAAAAACATTCCATCGATGAATATTTTGAATAAGTATATGTGAAGATAACCCTTGGTGCACAGGTAGAGAACTATTGTCTGCAGGGAAAATTAATCTACCATCTTGGAAAACTATGTATTCCTACGAGTGAATGAGTTGATGTAATAAGAGAAGCTCATACTTCTCTTGTGTCTAGGAATTTTGGGGTAGGAAAAACTATGGCTCATTTACATAGGTTTTGTTACTGGCCTCAAATGAATGAAATTGTAACTAAATATGTAAAGGGGTGTGTGATATGTTCTACTTGTAATCCCACTAATAGAAAACTTGGGCTATACTCACCACTTCGTATTCCATCCCATCCATGGGAAAGTGTCTCCATGGATTTTGTAGGGGGTTTACCAATGACCAAAGGGGGTCATGATTATTTGTATGTTTTAGTGGATAGGTTCACCAAGATGTGTATATTGATGCCATGTAAAAAGCAGATCATTATTGAGTAGACTGCTAATCTCTTCTTTTAGCCTGTTTGGGTTCACTTTGGGTTACCCACATCCATCGTCTCAGATCGAGATATTTTTTATTCCTTGGGGACTTTTGGACTATATTGTGGAGAAAGATGGACACCAAATTGGAAAGGAGCATTGCTTTCCATCCACAGATTGATGAACAGACAGAGGTGGTAATTCAAACAATGGTACTTTTGCTTCAAGGCTACTGAAGCAAGCATCCCAAGTTATGGGATTAACAGATACCCTATGCACAACATGTATACAACCGAGATTTACATTCATCCACTTAGAGTTCACCTTTTGAGACATGTTTTGGGTACTTACAAAAGGTTTGTTTGGAATTGATGTATGAGAGAGATGTCGATGTAAATGAAGAACGAATAGAGGACAGATCCCACAAGTTCATCCAGAGGATCCAACAAATACACCAGGAAGTGAGGGAACAGTTGGAGAAAATTCAATCACAATATAAAGATCGACATCCCAAGCACAGGGTTGATCATCAGTTCCAAGTTGGAGATCGGGTATGGATTCACCTCAGCAAGGAGAGGTTGAAGGGTGAAGGCAAGAAACTCAAGCCCATTCATTATGAACCCTTCACTATCTTGGAGAAAAGTGGTACCAATTATTTTCTTCTATATATTCCACCTTACAAGTAGATTTACTCAGTTGTGAATGTTGAGAACTTGAAACTTCTTGAGCCTCCCATGATCATGGATCAAGATGAGGAAATTTCAATACCTTCAGTTAATGAGTTTTCATCTGAGTACTTGGATGAGCTACAAGAAGATATCATCCTGGACAGGAGGAAGAGGACTTCATGCAGGGGTGATGCTGATTATATTTGAGTAGGATTAAAAGGAACACATCCAAGAAAGATGAGGTGGATCGAGAAGGACAAAGTGAGGGGATCCTTCCCTCACTTACCAGTTGATTGATGAAATATTTTGGTGGTCCAAAAATATCTCATTGGGAAGGCATGATCCAAAAAGGATCCAGAGAAGGATAAGAATAACTCATAACTCATAGAGGCAACTGAGAACGCTCAGAATGGCTCCAGTAGATAGAGAAAGGGAAAAAATTCAAAGTTCCCCAAAAATAGTGAAAATGGAATGATCGCAAAGAGCATGTCACAAGATTTCTAACAGTGAAAATGACTCGTCAAACAAAGTTACGGATTGAAATATATTCACGGTCAAATTTTGGTCAACCTAGTGCAGTCAGCAAGGGATGAGTCAGCATTCGTACTACTGACATCGACATCCTATGGATGATTTCATCATCCATATAGTGCACATGGAAGAGTATGGAAGTGACACATGGTATGATGACATCAACATGATGGCGTGGCATCATGAGAGGCTGTCGTTTGTCACTTGATTATTGTATTTTCATATCGATCTGTGGACAAGTCGAATCGTGCCACGTGGAAGTCTGTATGGTCCATATGACTTACGTGGCATGTTGTCATGGTGTGATGATTTGGCAAGGGGAAGCATGGCCCAATGAGGGGCCACAGTGTGGTAGGCGGGAATGCCCAATGACGACCCGTGAATGCATTTCCAAAACAAAAATTGGCAGGTCCGCCAAATCCGGTGGACCACGCTAACTTTGGCAACCATTTGGAAGAGATTCTAGCTACTCCTTTAAAGTTAGTGGTAGTTCATTTGTATTGGAAATATATACAACCAATATACCAAAAACAGAGTAAGTGGGATTCGACCCCAGAACCTTCGCATATGCCAAAGCCTTAATACATCCACCCATAACCACTATGTCACGGGTACCTCTTAGTACATCCGCCCATGTTTATTATTAAAAAGGTGCAATATGCCCAACTACGGGAGATATTCATGGAATGTACGACTCGCGGGAATAGATTTTGAGGTGGTACAATCATTATTGCAGGTTGCAAAGGGCACAAAAATCGAGACAAAATTCTTCTTGGGCCTGGGAGTGCCAGAGTCAGATCGGAGCATGGAGACAATCATATTTGGGTAATTTGACGCCATGAATTCAGTGGTGTTGTCTGTTTTCTGATCTGAGCATTATTTATGCAACTTGATTTCAGAATGAGGTATATTTATATATTTTCCAAATTCTTTTGTTGAGTTAATGAAAGATCCTACCCATTTTAGAGAAGGACCAGGAGAGGTAGTCCACCAGGGATGAACTTTATTATCAAGTTTTTGTGTTCAGTTCTGATGCTTATGTCTCTTCATTTTGAGTTTTCCCTTTTTTAATGGTGCACTTTAATTTATTCTCATTTAATGAAATTCTTTATAAGTCACGATGGAAATATCTCAGATCAAAGGGTCCTCAACAACCCAATGAGAAGAAAAAAGGAAATGGTAAGAAGGGCAGTGGGGGTAATAACAAAAAATATGATAAGAATGATGAGGGGAAGAAATATGAAAAAAGGAAGGTGAAATTTCTTTGCAAGATTTGTGATGAAGATCAACTTACACATCGGTGCCCATGGATAGAATAATCCCAACGTCTTATAAAGTTGAATCAACAACAAAAACCTATTGTGTTGAAGAATCCCTTTCCACAAGGGAATAAATTGTAGGGTGGTTCTTCCAAATTCAACCTGCAAGGGGGAACTCCAAGTGTGCATTCATTTGATGGATATAAAGGGGTAGTGAATATTCTTATCCATTCAAAGCTAAAATATGCATATTTGTCGACGATATATTGGAATTATGATAATCTACGGTCGACTAATAAGGGTAAGAAGGATTAATAAGATTGGGCCCCTGTTCACATAGAGATTCCTAAGAAAGAGACAACAAAACACATACCTAACGGTGTCTATAGACATAAAATGTATAACCCTAATGTGAGATCCACCCCCAATTATTTGATTTTCTAGGATTTGGCTCAAACACCATGTGCAATGTCTACTTTGGAGGTGCTCCAAAGTTTCCCCTCACGATGCACTGCATTATTTTTTGCCATAGGAGTTGTTGATTCCTCCAGTTAGATCATAATGAAGTTCAATGATATTGAAGTGAAGCCCCACCTTCCCTATCATGTAGCTTTCCATATTGGTGTTTTTTTCAACAATCTTTTGGTTAAGAGAACCGTTGTTGATGATGGTGCATATTGTCCTTGTCATGTTGGAAAGCTATCGGTTCTCTTGAGCTTACCTCCTCTTCTACATTCTTCAATGCCTTCTATGGATGATTTTTTCAACCACATGGTGTTATTCCTTCTTGTCCAGTTAAGTTAGGGGGAAAATACTTTTTCATAGAAGTTGAAGTAGTTGATGTGTGGCTCGACTATAATCTGTTGTTAGGAATAAGTTGGACATATTCAATGATAATTGTTATCTAGAGTATTTTGGATTATATTCTTTCCCCACGAGGGAATAATTGTAACCATTGATCAGGTGGCATCCAACCTTTCTTATGCAGAAGTTATCCTAGGCTCCACTGTCCCGTGGATCGAAAACTCTCATAAAAAAAATGAGATTATCAGTTATGGAATGTATCCTTTTCTTATGGGATATTTTGATTCTTCTGCATCGATTTCGTATGTTCATTCTACTTAGGTCGACTTCCACTGAGTTCTAATATTTATGTCTATTAGGTTTCTTTGTTTAGAATGTCGTATATGCATGATCCATGCATGCTACCCTCACCATCTAGTTCGGTTGAAGGTTGAGTCCATGAAGGGAAGGTCAAGCCCTTATCTACATCTGAAGTATCTTATCAAGCCATTCAATGGGCCACAATAGACCCAAATCAAAATCCCTTGATCACGGAGGAGGATGATATTTGTCCCAAGCTTGTTTGGGCTCAAAACTCTTCAAGCTCCCAATAATTTTTACACACCGTATTTCCATCATATGAATATATTATTGAGGCAATGATCGGATCTGAAAGGCCATGGGGGGATATGCATCAGAGACCATATTTCCTCCCTAAACTCGGTCACATGGAGAATGGAGAGTTTAAGTCAAGTATCGTTAGAAATTTTTATAGGACAGTCAATCACTTGGCCAAATATGGTGTCTGCGTCAAAGGAAATATGGATAATATATCAGAGATGACATCGATCAACATATCTAGGAATCCTGATGTCGTTGAAAATGTACTCATCACAGAATAATGCTCACAAGACGAGATTTTTCAGTACACGACACCTTTTACATATTTTTGAGAAGTGGTTGCATAATCTTACGAGGAAACACCTGGCATCGAACCTCATATACTTCAACACGAAATTAGAACCTATGAAAATGAAACGCTAGTTTGACAAAATTTGAGACCTATAAACCCTAGGAACCTTGCAGAAATCAAAGAAGAAGTGGAAAATATACTTAACGCGGGATTCATATATCCTATTCCTTTCAAGGAATGGGTCTCCAACCCAGTTCCAATTGATAAAAATTAAGGTACAATTCCTATATGCATGGATTTCCAAGACTTAAATAAGGCTTGTCCCAAAGATAACTTTCCAACGCCATTCATCGACCATATTTTAGATGAGTGAAGGAGAGAAATATTTTTGTTTATGGATGGTTTTTTTGTTTATAACTAAATTGATATTTTTCCAGAGGACCAACATAAGAAAACCTTTATATGTCCTTAGGGAACCTTTTGTAGCATACACAGCCACCCGTAGGCTGGGCACACTAACTTCAAGTCCCTTCTCTGGACTTCTTCGACCCCTGTTCTAAATTTAAATAAAAATGAGGCATGAAATAGTATCATTCATTGGTCAAGAATCATGATAAACATAAAAACAATGAAGCATACAACATGCACAACAATAACCAACAAGCATGCATATTCTAAAGATTGAATCCAATGAAAAATAAATACATAGCAGAATAAATCATACATATGTAAATAATACCATAACATAGAGGAATTTTCTTTAATAAAAGAAACCATCGATTGGATATAGACCAAGGACATTCCACCCAACCTTAGACACCATTTTTCCAAGTCTCAACAATAATTCCACCATCGATCCAGGGCTATGAATCCACAAGGATGGTTTGAGAGTGTTACTCGGGTTCCCAAACTAGTCATCACTCAAGCCCTCATAGGCTTTCCAACATCCACAACAAGCCAAGTACCCAAATATCTTCTACCCATCATGTACCACCCAAGAGAATGGACCCTCTCCCTTCTTTGTTGTGCAGTCCCTCAGGTTTTCCCTCTCCTTCTAGGGCTCCAGTGCAGCTGGTCCAGAATATCCATGCTAAGACTCTCAAGACTCGTATCTATGAGCAAAGGTGGACACAGTCCAAAGAATATCAGACATGCAAGCCTCAAATCATGGCTAGATTACACCAACAATCTCTACAGACAATAATACCATGGCTTCACTTTAGTACTTTGTCTTCCTTTCCCAAGCCAAGACACGCATGAGGAAAGATGAATGAGTGAAAGAACGAATGGAGTGAAATCTAAATGAGAGGGATAACATTGATCAATGGAGTGAACGAGTGAATGAGTGAGTGAGTGAGTGAGTGAGTGAAAAATGAGTGAAGCGACCAATAAAAGAACAAGAACGAGAATGGAAGTGAGAGAGAGAATGAATGAACAAACTCCCCAACAGACTAGGGATAGGTTTAAGTAGTTCTTGAGAATCAAAAACCTCATGGCCTTCCCCCAAGAATCTCACATAATCTGTTTCCCCCATTAAACAAAATGGGTAATCAAAAAAAAAAAATAAGCACTTATCCCCTCAAGCCCCCTCTCTTGTGGAATCATAGCCCCTCGATAAGTCTAGTCCTTTTCTGTCTAGCAGCCAACAATGTATTTATTAATAATAATGATAAAAACATTACATTTATTAGTCACATTGGCCTCTTTTAATTTTTTTGGTACTTTGGCCTCTCAGGAATTAACAAATACAATATTTAATATGGGGCTCAAAACACGGGGTGTTACATCCGCTCCCCCTTATTTTGGCACTGTCTTCAGTGCATATACAAAACAGGAATCAAATTCCAAAATTTATTCGAAAAACGGTGGGTACTCTACTCTCATGGAATATTCATGCTCCCAAGTAGCATATTCAGGACTGCAGTAGGTCCACTGAACTTTTACAATCTATATAGCTTGACTCTGGAGCATTTTGACTTTTTTGTCCAATATTCACACTAGCTGGACCTGAAAGTATCCCTCTATCTCTACCTAAATCAAATCCCAATCAATAAAATGGTTAGGATCATGTACAAATTTCTTTAGCAACGAGACATGAAATACATTATTCACATTCATGGAAGCAGGCAATGCAAGCATGTATGCAACTGGCCCCATTCTAGACAATATCTCAAATGGACCACAGAATCTAGCTGCCATCATTTTAGAACTTCCCAACTTCAAAGAGATATTCTTGCACTTCACTTTCAACAACAAATGCTCCCCCACTTTAAATTCTCTTGCTATCCTATTCTTATCTGCGTAAACTTTCTATCTATTCTGAGTTGCCTTTAAATTCTGCTTAATCTTGACCATCTGGTCTTCCATTTCCTTAAGCAACTCTGGCCCAAGTACCACTCTATCTGTCGGGTTGTCCCAACTCACTGGAGTATTGCATTTCTTACCGTTCAAAGCTTCAAATGGGCTCATCTTCAATGAATCTTGATACCCATTATTATAGGATAAATCAACCAAGTGCAAGTAATCTTCCCACTTAGATGGCTTATCCATCACATATATTCTCAACATGTCTTCAATTACTCGGTTGAATCTCTCTGTCTTCCCATCTGACTGTGGATGGTAAGTTGTGCTAAAGTTCATATTTGTACCAAATCCTTTAAATAATCCCTTCCAAAAATTTGAAGTAAACTTTTTGTCTTTGTCTGAGACAAGTGTCCTAGGTATCCCATGCAACCTATCAATCTCCCTCATGTAAATTTGTGCAATATTAGCTACTGTATGTGTTGTTTTTACGGGAAACAAATGAGCATCCTTTTTTAGTTTGTCAACCACTACCATGATTGAATTGTGTTGTCTTGTTGTCCTAGGTAATTTAGTTATAAAATCTATGGTTATCACTTCCCACTTCTTCTCTGGAATTGGTAATGGCTATAGAAAACCTCCTGGGTTCCTATGCTCAGCCTTCACTTTCTGACATTCCATACATCTGGCGATGTAATCAAAAACATCCCTTTTCATTCCCTGCCAAAACAATTGGCTTCTTACTGTTGAAATCATTTTCTGGTAACCGAGATGTCCAACATATGGAACATTATGCATTTGTTTTAATACTAGATTCCTAATTTCTCTGGAACTAGGAAGATTATTTTTATGCATAAGTGATTCATCTCCCTTCATCTCATACTCTTTCATTTTTTGTTGTACATCTCCTTGTTGTAATCTTTCCTTTACATTTAGGTAATGTTGATATGTAACAACAACATCTAAAATTTTTCTCTTCAAGTCTGACTAATGCATACTAACAGTTGTAGCATGCAAGAGATGCACTCTTCTACTAAGTGCATCGACAACTTTATTTTATTTTCCTTTGATATTCTTGATATCAAAGTTGTATTCACTTAAAAATTCCATCCATCTTTTTTTTCTGGCATTCAAAGTTGGTTGTTCAAAAACATACTTCAGACCACTGTGGTCTGTTCTCAATTCAAATCTCTTTCCCATGAGATAATGCCTCCACATCTTTAATGTGTGAACAATGGAAGCAAGCTCCAAGTCATGTGTGGCATATTTCCTCTCATGTTCCTTAATCTTTCTTGACTCATAACCAAAGACATGTCCATTTTGAGTGAGGACTCCATGATGTCCTTCTTTACATGCATCTGTACATACCAAAAAACTTTCATTTGGATCAGTATTCTTTAAAATAGGCGCACTAGTAAGTAATTCCTTCAACAAATTAAAGTTATCTTCGAACTCATATGTCCATTCAAATTTCATTCCCTTATTTTGCAAAGAAATGATGGGATGAACAATCTTAGAGAACCCCACTATGAATTTTTTGTAGTAACTAGCTAACCCCATAAAAGATTTGACTTCTGAAATATTCCTGGGTGTTGGTCATCCTCTAATGGCTTCAATCTTCTCTAGATCCACTGTTATGACTTGTTCTAAAATAATGCCTTGTTCTAAAATAATGTGTCCCGAGTAATGGATCTGTTCTTGGTAAAAATAACACTTACTCAGCTTGGAATACAACTGAAGTTTTCTGAGCACTTGAAATACCAATCTTAGGTCATTTTCATGTTCCTCTTCATACTTGGAATAGACAAGTATGTCATCCAACAATACTATGACAAACTTATTCAAATCATTTCTGAATATGCCATTTATTAAGCACATAAAGAAAACTGGTGCATTGGTCAGTCCAAACGACACCACTACAAATTCATAATCCCATACCTGGTTCTAATCGTTGTCTTATGGATGTCTTATTCCTTGATTCTTACCTGATGGTATCTTGATCTTAAGTCTATCTTTGAAAATATTGTTTTCTCCTCTTAGATGATCAAATAGGTCATCAATTATGGGTAGAGGATACTTGTTCTTCAAAATGGACTTATTCATCTACCAAAAGTCAATACAAAGCCTCAAAGTTCCATGTTTATTTTTGAAAACGAGTACTGGTGCTCCCCAAGGTGAAACACTTGGGCATATGTACCCTTTCTTTAGCAATTCCTCCAACTTCATTTGTAATTATTTTAACTCTAGTGTACTCATTCGGTAAGGTTTTTTGACACCAGGGAAAATACTGGCACTAAATCAATAGAGAAATATATCTCCATTTTTTGTGGCAACCTTGGTTTTTCTTGGAATACATCCTTAAATTCTTTTAGTACCGAGAAATATTCAAGGCTTGGCCCCTTTGTCTTTTTTGTCTCCCCCACATGGGATGCATACAATTGACATCCTTTTCTGAAACATCTCTTCAACTGTAAGGATTAAATCTCCCTTATAGAGATGGGTCTTGGAATTCCTCTCACAGTGCTTTGTTTTCCATCTCCATCAAGGCATGTACATTTCTTGCTATGACAATCTAGGACAACATGATGCTTGTCCAACAAATCCATTCCAATTATAATATCATAATACCCCAATGGTACAATATTTAGATCAACACTAGTATTCACACCATTAAGACTTATGGAACAACCTCTCACCATCTCATGGATTCTCCTTTTGGTTCCAATGGCTATCTAAACCAAACTTGATTTACCAAGCTTACTTTTCTCCAAATGTAATCTATCCACTATTTTAGGATCAATGTAAACAATGACTTTCTCTTGAATCAATTAAAATAGCAACAAGATGATTTATGATCTTACCTTCCACCTTGATCATGTTGGATTGGTATTCTGATTTTCGATAATATAAGGACTCATAAATTCTTCCCATGTATTCTACTATTGTAGCCTCTTAGATGTTGTGCATGGTATTCACTCTTTCCTTTCTATGCGGGAAATCCTTCTATGAGTGATCTTCTTTGCATCCCCAACATTGGATTGGTGGTCTTCCCCTTTTTCCCAAGGACTCTTATTTCTTGGATTCATCCTTGGCATACTAATATTAATGATTTTTATTAGGATCATTTCTATTAAAAGGAGGTCTGAATCCATTCTTCCTCTGATCATACTTCTCCTTATTCTTATCCTTCCAATACTTTTGCATGGATTCTTTTCCCTCGCCTTGCTCATACAAGTACTTAGCTTTCCTGATGGCCTCAGTCAAGGTCTTGGGCTCATCATACCAAATATTTTCTTTACAAAAGGCTAGTAGCCCACTCAAAAACCTATGTATTTTTGCACAAACCCCCTTTACTCTGAAGGGACTCTTGGCCTCCTGGTCTAGGATCGATTAAGTCACCGAGACGAATGTCTCCTTAGGCTCCTAATGGGAACCCTTCTAACTTGACATAGTCCCTTCCTTCTTCCGACGCAGGTTGTGTGCCACCCACGGGCCCTCTTCTTAGCGCTCTTCAAATATTAATGCCAATGATTCTAGCTTTCTATGCTAGGATCCCTCTTTGATGTGACCACGGGATATGACCGTGGGCTATCCCCCTTCATGAGTTCGTACTTCGGATCTTTCGTGAACTGCTTTTTCCTTTTTCCCCAATTCCCAAATCGATGAACCCTCCAAGACCAAATCTACAGTGCATGTTCCCCTCACAATCAATGACTGAGATTGAATCGTGAGTTCTGAATTTGCGATTATTATCTTTTCTCAAATCTTTCCTCCCAATTTGAGAATCAGTGAAGTGTTGACTTCTCACCACGTATCCTTTCCCAATGGTCGACTAGGATTGCTTCGTCTCCCATATCTTCGGGTATCCTCCTCTTTAGATTTCCTATGAAGGGTTCTTCCTTTGAAATATGTGGATCTCCACCATGCATATTCCTAGATTCAATGGTCCATAATTTCCCCACAATTCTCCCTTCGCGAAGTTTGAATTTCTCTTCTTGCAATTCTTCTGAAGCCCGAATCCTCGAACTCTCTGATCTTCCTCCACCTATCTATCTGGGTGATGGTCGATTTTACAGTCTTTAGGACTTCAGCAAGTCCTCAACCCCATTTACACACTTAGAACTATTTTCCTTTTCTAGATTGAGGCTATTCTCGAACTCCTTCTGCACTCCTTCCAGATTTCTGCACAAACCCTTTGGTGACTTTGCTCAACTTGAGAACTTTCAAGGTTTTGAGTCTCCCTGCATCCTTTAGTGGAATTTCTCTTGCCCTCCTGGAAACTCAATGCCTTTCCTCCTAATCTTTGTAATATGAACTTACAATATCCTTGGTGCACTCCTTACACTTGACTCAGTTTTTCGACGACTTCTCGCTTGGCCTTCCTGAAGGGTTTAAGGTATCTCCTTTCCTTTGTCGATGCACTCTTCCAAATCCTTCCTTCCTTAGAATGTTTAGTAATTCTGGGGTTCTCTTAATATTCCAACACTTCCAATCGTGTTTCTCCTATACTCTATCATACGTTCTCTATGCCCTCTTGGAAGAGTGTTTCAGAGTGTTCACTAACTCTGAACTGTGCTTTCTCCTACACAGTCTTTATTTCCAAGGTACTTAACCACCTTGAAATTTATTCCTGAGTCTATGAATTAACCTGGTATTCCCTCATAGAATTTTCTCTTATGACTCCACTGAGTTCAAACACACACTCCTTGCATCAGTTCACAAATTTTCCTCACTTTGTCGTGCACTCCTTGCACTTAACCTAGAGAACTAGACTTAATCCAACACACTCACAGATAGAAAACTGTATCTATATCCCTGCAGATGATTTCTAACATTCATCTACAATTCAAATGCATACAAATGACATTCATCTACCAAATATCCATACATCCATTACAAATAAATTTATAAACAGGAAAAACTATCCCTTTTCTATTAATGGCAGAATGTCAATTTAAAAATGTTTCAATCTGGACTGCAACTGAGTCTCGGATCTCTATGTTTCTCTCCCTATCTCCTATGCATCCTATACTTGTCTCTTCTACCTACTCTACTTTCAAAAATACAATATTTTTATAGAAGAGGGGCTCGATGAGCTTCCCTCCAAGTTAAGATAGTGGTTTCAAATCACCATTCAAAATGCTTTTCTACTGAGGCAAATTACAACGATGGAAATATGCTCCAAATCTGATGCAGATCCCTCCTACCATCAACCACTTAATGGAGACCTTGTCTTCATCTTGTGTGAAGGCACAACTTGGCTCTTCCAACTTGTCAGCATTAATTGCCTTGATTACGCCTTAGATTATCAAAGGAAAAATGAGAGGGTCATGCCTCTCCCTTCCTTGAATGTGCACGATGTGTGTAAATCGATTGGTGCATGCTAAGGTGGAGCGATTCTTCTGCATCATATTTTCACCTTCTCATCATTTATGAACCCGACATACTTTAATAACCCCAAGAACTAATTCTCATATTCTTCCATAGTCATGCTTCCCATCCTGAGTTCAAAGAACTCTTGCATTTTCTTGTCATAGAAATGCTCTGAGAGGTACTCCTTATGGAAATAATTTTTGAACTGCTTCCAAGTGATCCTATTCTCATTAATATGTTCAAATTTCTTTAGTTGATCCCACGACATAACAACTTTCCCATGTAAATGGTAGGTGTAAACTTTGGCATCTAGGTTTGATGAGTAGTTATGCAATTGGAAATATCTCCCAAGTCCAAGCAACCATGCTTCAGTATCATATTCCCTTTCCCTTTCACCATCAAAGGATGGTGGCCTAATCTTGCTCATCTCTCCTTGCAAAGTGTCCAATTCATGCCTTCTTTTATTTAGCGCCTAATGGAAGACACTTGTGGACTACTTATGGTGTCTACAAATGCATAAGACCTTCTTACTGAGTAAGGAGATGAGTGATGTCTATGAGCTCTTCTAGCACTCCTATAATAACCGACTCTTCCATGATCATCTCTTCTTTCATGATACCTGTTGTACTCCTCTTGCTTTGAGCCATTCTTTGTTTGCCCCTCCAACTAATTTCATCTCTACAACACTCAAGCATTTATATGACTTTTCTCTCTCATCATCCTCTCATTGTTTTCCATGTAACTCTGCACTTCTATTTTTAGGCTTCTCACATTTTCTATCAATGCTTCTTTCTCCCCTCGACCCTTGTATAAATTGGATTCTACCTCTACATTACCAAATCTGATATTCTGACCTTCGACCTCTTTATCATGGCTGGAGGCTCGCTCACCTTCTTCCATTTCTCAAATACACGTTCTGATCTAATATGTTTAAACCCCTTAATTCTGAAAAATGTGCAAGTGACCATTTTGTCAGAGTTAAGCATATGACGAACAAAATTATCCAAACAATGATATAGGTCCTTTCAATTCATGAAGAATATATATATATATAGATAGATAGATAGATAGATAGATAGATAGATAGATATATAGATATATATTAGTATGCATCATATAACACTTCCATTTTATCCTTAGGCCGATACAAGATTCAATTTTTCATAGGCACTTCCTTTGAACCCCTTCCCCAAGTGACCACAACTCAAAACCGTGGGCTTAGCACTTCCTTAGAACTTTTTTGTCTTTGAAAACCACAATTCGGCCAGTAGCCCCCTTTTACTTAGACGGAAGTCTTATACAACAAAGGGAAATGATAAAGCACTTAACAGGAGGTGCTTATCTGAAGCTTTGGGACATCGGGGCTCTGGGTCATCCCATTTCAGGAGTTTCACCTTCATCACACTTCATATTTCCCGAATGTCGAACTAGAGAATATCCCAAACAAAACCTTCTTCGGATCTTCGGGGCTCTGGGACTTCGGCCTTCGGATTTTTTTACAACAACATACTCCCTTATCCCCGAGTGTCTAATCTCTAAACTTCTAGAGTCACATCAACAACTACGCACCAAGGGTAATACATTGAAAAATTATGGATATGACATGTGACCCATTCTACGGGTGACACGTGTCAAGTCATAATTGGTACAAAAGGTCTATGAATATCACAAAATAGGATGACATGTGCCATGCATGAGGTGGGTCCATGTCACCCTCAGTGACATCCACATGTCACATCACTTAGACACTCGATGACTTAAGCTACTTCGGTATTTGGTAGTTTTTTCTACCATGCACCTCAAAACTCATGAACGTTGAACTAGAGGACTCCCGGTCTATCTCTTTCTAGAGCTTCAGGAATTTGGGCTTCGGTGGACTTCACCACATAACATTACAAATCTCCTGAACCAATGATCTTCTGAAATGTGCTTCTTCAGAGTTTTAGGACTCCGAAACTTTGGGTCTTCGGGCTTCGGAGGATTTTTCAACTCCATCAAATAATTCCTTCAAATGCTGAACTTCTGAACAATCGCTAATCTTTGGACATGTGTCCCCTAACCGATAATTTTCTATATTGACTCTGGACTTTGAGCCTTCAGAGAAAGCTTATCCAAGTGACATAAGGACTAAAACTCCCAAATGTTGAATACTTGATAATCTGTAGACACACGTCCTAAACAATGGATGGTCATGATTCGATCCGCTGTTTGAGACTTCGGGAGATTTTCTTCGTGGAAGCTTAAGGACTCACTTATCTCAGAGTGTCTAACCTTCGAACTGCCATGAGATCTATGACTATGCTCGCTTGCATGCATATTTGAAAGTTGTGAACTGATCTTCTCCACTGTGCCTCACCTCTTAATCTGTGCCTGATCCAATGACCCAGATATATCCTTGGAAAAATACAACGGTCAAATACTCCTTCAAGTGATTGACGACGTAGATTCACTCCGAGACTTTGCTTCTTTAGGGATTTTACCTCCTTTTCATCAAATACTTAACATTTGTCGAAGCATTGAATTCCAAAGGAATCAAGTGCTTAATGACCCTATACCTTCTCCAGATCCGATGACTACGAAGGATTTGTCTTCTCCTTAACAGATCCAACAGTCCAAATCTAAAATTTATCCCACAGTGGAGATCATTCCCAAATTCAAAAGGGATAGTCATGATCCTTCAATCCCTTACCAAGGATATTTGATGCTCTGGATTCTGCATGATCTCTACAACACCATTCCTCCTAAGCTTCACGACTTCAAGGTTATAAGTCGATCTCAACCATGAGATCTTGTCTAAAATATCTTTCCCATTTTGGCCCGGTGTCTCAACCTGTCACTCTGATACTAATCTTTAGCGTACCCAGTGATCCATAGGCTAGACATGTTAATTTCAAGTCCGTTCTCTATACTTATTCGACCCTTGTTCTAACTTTAAATAACAAGGAGGCATGAAATATTCTCATGCATTGATCAAGACTCATGCTAAACATAAAAACAATGAATCATACAACATGCACAACAATAACCAATAAGAATGCATATTCTAAAGATTGAATTCAACGATAAATAAATACACAACGAAATAAATCATACACATGTAAATAATACCATAACATAGAGCACTTATATGTAATAAAAGAAACCACTGACTAGCTGCAGACCAAGGACTTTCCACCCAACCGTAGACACTGTTGTTCCAAGTCTCAACAACAATGTCACCCCTAAGTCAGGGCTAGGAATCCACAAGGATGGTTCTGGAGTATTACTTGAATTCCCAAACCAGTCAGCACTCAAGTTCTCACATGACTCCCAACACCCACAACAATCCAAGTACCCAACTCTCTTCTACCCAACCTACACCACCCAAAAGAATGGACCCTGTCCCATCTCTTCCACTCAGTCCCTCAGGTTGTCCCTCTCCTTCCAGGGCTCCAATGCATTTGGTCCAGAATCTCCATGTTGGGACTCTTAGGACTCGTAGTTGTGAGCAAAGTTGGACAAAGGCCAAAACATCTCAGACATGCAGGCCTCAAATCATGGATGAATTATACCAAGAATATCTACAACCAACAATACCATGGCTGCACTTCATAAATTCATCTTGCTTTCCCAAGCCAAGACATGCATGAGGAAATATGAATGAGTGAAAGAACGAATGGATTGAAATCTCCATGAGAGGGAGAAAATCAATCAATGGAGTGAACAAGTGAATGAGTGAGTGAGTAAGTGAGTAAAAAATGAGTGAAGAGACCAACAACAAAACAAGAAGGAGAACATGAGTGAGAGAGAGAATAAACAAATGAACCCCACAACAGACTCGGGACAGGTTTAAGTAATTTTTGGGAATCAAGAATCTCATGGCCTTCCCCCAATAATCTCATGTAACTAATTCCCCCCATTAAACAAAATGGGTAATTAAAAAAATGAAATAAACACTTAGCCCATAAAGCCCCCTCTCTTGTGGAATCATAGCCCCCTTATAACTCCATCCCTTGTCCATATAGCAGTGAATGATGTATTTATTATTAATAATTATCAAAACATTACATTTCTTAGGCACAATGGCCTCTTTTAATTGTTTTGTCACTCTGGCCTCTCAACAATTAACAAATACATTATTTAATATGGGGCTCAGAGCCCAGGGTGTTACAACTTCGCTTAGAACAAGATCCCCTTTGGTCTTAAGAATGTTGATGCTACATTCTAGTGGGCCATGAAGCATATATTGGAGGCATAATTATATGATCTTACAACTCATTCGTAGAAAAGAGCCCAAAATATATTACACTTGTTCTTGATTTTGAACGATGTTGTTACTACCAGATCCGATTGAATATACACAAGTGTATATTTTTCACAACCTCTGGTCATCTTCTTGGATTCATTGTTTCGAAGAAAGGGATCATGGTTGACCCTTTAAAGGATGAGGAAATAATTTGGTTTCCTCCCTTGCGTACGATTAGACAACTTCAAACCTTACAAGGAAAGGAAAATTTCGTTCAGCGTTTCATGCCGAACTATGTCAACATCAAGAAAGGATTCATGAACCTTTTGAAGAAAGGGGACCCATTTTATCGACTCCTTTGTTGAGTCCCCTTGACTACAATCGATATTTCTTGTTACATTTGGTAGCAATCGAATCCTCGATTGGCATGGTTCTTGTTCAGGAAGATGATGAGCTATAGAAGAATGCCATCTATTATTTAAGTTGTGTATTGATGGGTCCTGAAATTAAGTATTCACACATTGAAAAGATGGAACTGGCAGTGTTTCATGTTTTCAAATGACTTGGACACTATATTCTGTTGCACAATACAACCATTTTTGCCACCGTTAATCCATTCCAATACGTTTTGACTAGGTTAATTATTGGCGGGAAGTACAACAAATGGATTTTTGTGCTCCAAGAATTCGATTTGGATTTTACATCCGCGAAGTCCAAGAAGTATTTGTTCTTTGTTGAGTTAATGTCAGAGTTCCCAATTGAGAATGAGGAAAGATAAATGACAGACTCATTTCCGGATGAGAATATTTTTCTAATCTCTTCATCTGACCCATGATATGGAGATATTCTTATATATCTCCAGAATCTAAAGTTCCCTTGAAACTATTCAGAAGACGAGCGATGGAGAATTCATCACATGGATAAAAAATACCTCATTATTGAAAACACATTGTATCAGTGTGGGATGGATTCGATTCTTCATCATTATTTGACTTTTGAAGAAGCAAAGGTTGTGTTAAATGACTCCCATAATGGATCACGTGGTGCTCACCTATCTAGATTGGTGAAAACCCAAAATATTTTATGAGATGGATTTTTTTGTCCCATGATCTTCAAAGATTGTATTGAGGTTGTCAAGAAATATCATTCATGTCATATATTCACTAAGAAAATGTATGTGCATCATGCTCCCATGTTTCTCGTTATTACTGTTGGCCCTTTCACGAAGTGGTGGGTAGATTTTATGACATTCCACCTAATTTTGGCTAGGGATAATCATTACATTATCGTGGCCATCGAATACTTCACCAAATGGATCGAGGCTATGCCAATGTTCTCTAACTATGGGGAAACTGCAACACTATTCATTTTTAATCAAGTCATAGCTAGGTTCGGGGTTCCGAAGGATATTGTGACTAACCATGGCAGTCACTTTCAGAACCACATGATGATATACTTAGCATCAAATATAGGTTTTAGGTAGGATCATTTGTCTCCCTACTATCCTCAGGCCAATGGTCAGGTTGAAGCCATAAATAAATCATTAAACATGATATTAATAATAACGGTTAACTTATCCCAAATTAATTGGCACTTGATGCTATATATAACATTGTGGGCTCATCAGACCTCAATCAAACTACTACTAGTTTTTCTCCTTTTCAACTCGTCCATAGAGTGGAAGAAGTTTTTTCGATTAAATTTGAGATCCCTTCACTAAAAATCGCGGTCGAGCTCCTTCCTCATATGACTCAGCTTAAGGAGCACCTAGTTTATATTGAACATATTGATGAGAAATTTCGATATGAAACCTTAGCAAACAAGGCATATAATAAGCATGTTAAGTATTAGTATGATAAATCTATTTGTCCTAGGGTTTTCTCGAAGGGAGACCTTGTATTGGTCTATGGACAAGACAAGGACCCCTTGGGGGTAGGAAAATTAAACCCCATGTGGTACGATCCATATGTCGTGCAACGATTGTTGGAGAAAGGATCTTATGAGCTCACATATTATGAAGGTAATGTGTTTTTGGAGCCCATAAATGGGCTCTATCTTAATTAGTACTATGCTTGAGCCCGAAGGCTCGAGCATTAGAACTTTTTGTAGCTATTGGCTATTTTTCACATAGTTTTGTATAGAAATTTTCTCCTCCTTGTTGTTTTAATGATTGGTCTACTTCTACTATGTGGAAGATGCCTGAAGATTCATTGGTCTACTTTGGATTCATAGACTATGCTAGTCGCCATACTCAACATTTAGCATCCATTGTGTGGTTAATCTATTTTTCTTCCAACCAGTTGGTGTCTGTTGGAGGTGCATGTCTCGGGGCGAATACTAACAATTTCACCGAGTATAGTGAAGTTTTTGAGCTTTTGAGATATGCATTGTCACATGGAATTAATGACTTTCAAGTTTTCTTATATTTGAAGTTGGTGGTCTCGCGTTTTAATGGTCTGTATTGAATATGTGATCTAGTGTTCTTATGACTTTTCCTTAGGGTATGTCTTCTGGAACGTGCATTTGATGTTATTACTTATGAGAATGTTCCTAGGAGAGATAATGAACTAGTTGATGCCTACACTAATTAAATTTTATATTGGCATTTACATCACCAGTAACATAAGAACACACATTCACATGTAAAAATTTTCAATTGCAAGTAAAATAAATAAAAAATATATAACACACAAAAAAGATAGTGTATATATATAGATATATAGATATAAGATCCATAAGTACCAAAAGTGGGGCCCCTAGCACCTGGATGTCAAATAATTTCATATAACTAAAACAAAGTGTGCTATAAGAACATATTGTATCTAGGCCTAAGGTCGGTGGACTCTATCATAGAAAACTATGACATTTTCCAAACGCCAGAATAGTCTAACCCATGGTCTTGGTACCCCCACGACATGGTGTTGCATGCCTCTAGGTAGGTCATAAGTAGTCTCCATATAAATGTTGCGAGTGAGGGCCTCAAAGTTTGTTCCCACACTATGAAAGGTCCTATTTGCATCATCACTATGACCCGCCTCCTATCTTCCTTGTCGGATGTGTCACATTAAATTATCCTACCTCAAAGGTTCTCTATATACATACAATCTAAAGTACTTATCAGTATGATGGATCTCACAAAAATATATGTCTTCTTACCTCTCCATATATATATCATATATATTCGAAAAATAAAAAATTAAATAATGTAAAAACAAATTACCTATATCTCGTGGCTTGTCCTTAAAAGGAATGATGACATCATTATTGTCAATAAAGTTTATTCTAGCATAGAGAAATCCTCGATTAATTGATTCTACTGCTCCCACCGATTGAAAAATTCATCGTCATACAGGTTGGCTAATTGAACCCCTCCTAGTCAAGCTACCAACTCTCTCCATTGGACCATTGCAAGCCATGTTTGTAAGTGTCCTCGTACAGATGTCCTCAGGCTCATCACAGGAACCCTTTCAATGAAAAAGGTTCACTTGACATTGTCGAAGCCAAATTTATTAGTTTTCCTGAGCTTGCAATGGGTAAGTTGAGACTTCATGAAGTTTAGGATTGTCGTACTCCAGTTGAACATTGTGGGTCTCAAGCATTCGACCCCATGTTGCATTTGGGCCCGAGAAGCCAAATGCAATGAGTTGGATCCTACGATCTGCACCATAGTGTAAAGAATGACTCAAAGGCTCAAGTTGGTAACATGCTTGATGGGAACCTGAGACACACTCTTCTTAGTTTCAACATCACAATACTTGTGGATATAATCATTGATAGTTATCCCATCTCCACCTTGAGTTTGGAAGTTTGGTACTTCCCCTCTCTTAGAAAAACTAGTGATAAAGTAGATATCTTCTACAGTGATTGTCAATGATTTCCCTGCAAGAATAAATTCTTCAACATCAAGGTGCCAATAATCAATCAAGACATTTAGTAATCTCTATTGGGACCTCATTCCACCAATTTGAAAAAACTTATACATGACACATGCATGTAATTATTTTTTTTCATAGTCATCGTCAAAGACCACTCGGTCCACTTCTTCATGTTCACACTCTCTACTGAAAAAACATCCTGTCCAATTTAAGGAGAATATTAAGTTAGTATTTTATTTTTCAAAACATTTTTGGGAATCTGAGAGCGTTAGTTCTAACTGTCATGGATATCCACAACTGGTGTTTCTACCAGCTACAAGCATTCGTGGGTTGTGATAAGGTAGCTCGCAGATGCGTGGAGTCGATTTTGACAAAGAAAGCTCAAGCCCAATTTTTCCATGAAAATGACCAAATGAAAAAATGGAATTACATGATACGGTGTAGGAACTTACTTGGTCCAGGTGGCAAAGGATTTTGTTGCTCCAATATCCCCTTCTTCCCCTCCATTATGACTATGAATATCGATGTACAAAATGTATATTTTATTTATTTATTAGGAAGTTAACGTAATCACGTAATTGATAGCAATGGATAATCGCAACAATATAAAAAAAAATGACACAAGATAAACACATCAAATGAAATATTGACACATCATAATTAATCCATACATAAGAGAATTCACAAAGTTCATCTGAAAGAAACATCATTATCAACCAATCATCATTTATCAAAAGAAAAATACCCACCCAACCTATCCTTCATGGTTAGGACCTCCTAGACACATAAACAATGCTCAAGCACAAGATTCATCAGATTGATTTTGACCATTTAAGGTCTCAGGGTTGGCAACTTTTCTGAGCAACAAGGGGGTTTCTATATCCCACTAACCCAATCAATCTGAAATCAACTAGATCAATAAATCAAACTAATCATGAAATCATGGCACAAAAGTAATATAATCACTAATTCAACCAACATCAATATTAGTATAATAGTGCAAGAGAATCTAATTTTTAAAACGATTATACTTCAACTTTATCTAAGGGCACAAGAGTAAACCATTTACATAACCAATCCTACCTCACATGAGTTCCAAGGCGTAAGAGTAATCATACATTTTACTTCATGGTGCAAGGAATATAGCTACCAAATGATCATACACTCACATAATTAATTGTCGAACCCTGTGAAACTTGGTAAAGTTATAACTTAAACAAACATTGAGTAATCTACGACGATTTGGCAATTGCTAAAACACGTTATAAAATACTACAAAAGAACATGGTGATAACCACATAAGCAATTAATTCAACATAATGAGTTAATAATCGAGTAACATGAATAATGATGGTGCACCCTAAAACTAAAATACCAAGAAGTTCTAAACTTGTCCTATGCCATTGAATTTTAAAGGACGCAAGGTGTAAAGGTGATGGCGTCTATAAGTACTACTTATTCTGAAATTACCCAAATACTTTTATTAAATCAGGGGATGTAGCAATTCCCCCCAAAAATGAAGGTTCTCGGGTGTCATGCAATGCCATTTTATCAACATATCATTATGTTCTTGTCATTACAAATTCTATGGGATACATATATCTTATATTACCATTGAACTTTGTTTGCATAAGGTGCACTTCTTTTGCAATAAATAAAAAATGATTGGAAGGGAATTTTTAATTAAATATTCATTCAATGTTGTAATTGGAGAGAGTTGTTGATATCATCTTTTCCTTTGCAAGAAACTCTATATTTTGCAGGAAACTTAATCTTACCATATTAAGATGATTTAAAAATATCGAAGAGAATGAAATATACTTTCGATATAAGATATTTCTCCTTGGAGAGTAGGATGTTCATCATGCTTGTTGGCACAGGGGCAGACCCAGGGTTCAACGCTTCAACATCACCCCAACAAAACCCTAACTACCAACCCTTTCGGCAACACCTGTGAAGCAGATGAAGTCTCACCCGAGGTAGAGGCAAGGGGGTTGTAGGACTCAGGTGTCTACAACCTAGCTAGGACACAGATATGTGATTACAACATTAGCACATCTCATTAACTAAGATCTAGCATTCATTTACCATCAATAGAGCACTAAGTAGCCATACATCTATCTAACATATATAAATTTCAGTGCACTAAGAAGATAAACACATAACCGACATGGACAATTATTGCAAAAATCACTTCAACACAGGATATATGTGGTTCACCCCAGTGTGGGGCTACGTCCACTAAATCTTCTTCTTCTTTATTAGTCTCCTTCAATCTTCTTACAGGCACCAAGCCACAGAGCCAACTTCGCACTGGACATGTGATCTGTGCACAACGCACTAGATCCACCTTCCTCAAAATCAGGTCAAGGCGTAGAGGCTTACATAGTCTGTCTACACAAAGCCTCTTACAATCACTTGCACCTAGCCCTGCAAGTCTTAACATATTCTTGCACGAAACAACTAGTCATGCACTAAGCCGATTCTCTTATTTTCTTACATTGCTTAACCCCCTATTTATACATTTACAAAAAGGCCTAAACGTGGGTAAAACCCATGGGCCAACATCCCATACTCATTACATAAACCCTTAAAGCTTGAAAATTCTGCAAAATAAGAGGGATCTTGCAATCTTCTCTTTTCCTGGGCGCTCCATCTTCGACCAGCCTGCCAAAGTCCCAAAATTGGTCAAACATGACCAAATTTTCCTCAAAACTTCGCCGAGGGCCAACAGGCCCCCAACACTCACCTGTGACTCGTCCCGAGTCACTCTGATCTAGGAAAAACTTATTTGAAGGCCTCGAGCTTAGCTCAAGCTGCCTTGAATTGTTGCTTCGCTAGAGCCTCCTGCTCAATGAATTCCTGAATGAATTGCTCGGTGACAGGACCTTCCAAGAGATGTTCCATTGTCGCAACCAACTGGTCTAGCTGTGAGCCTTGTCCTTCAACTTCTTCAAAAAGCATAAAGGCTTCGTCCTACACTGGCTCAAATCTCTATGTCACTTCCATAACCTTGCTCTGGATAGCAGTGACCTGTTGCTGGAATGCACACTACTCCTACGATCTCTTCATATTCTCAACTGCAGGAAGCAACTTCATTTTTTCTTGCACGGTAGACGCCTACTGCTTCGCCTCCTGGAGCTATGCTTCCAATCTCCTCAACTCTGGATATTCTACATGGCGCTCATAGGTCTACGCACTTCAATCACTTAATTTTTTACATTATGAGGCCAATGCCCTGATTCTTTCTACTGCATTCCTAGCAGCTTCTTCCCTCTGATCGCGCACTTCTTGTAGAGTGTTAGGGACTGATCAGAGTTCTAGCTCCATTATCCATGCTTGAAGTTGTTGAATGGATTCAATGAGCTTCCCCACTTGTATCTCAGTTTACTCTGGTTCCTCCTCTACCAAGCCCAAGATAGAGCGAAGTGATTTAGCTACTACCTCTTTAACCAGAGTCTGATTTGCAAGCAGTTGGTATTTTTCTTTTTACATCTTCTGTTTGTCCTCTTCGAACATCGGCCTAATGTCATCTTTCTCTTGCTGCACAACTCGAAGTTGCTCTAATGCCTCCTCCTTTTCTTGCTTCATTTCTTTTGTAGCCTGTTCCTTTTCTTCTTGGGCTCGTTGAGGTCAAGTCTCTATCGCATCTGCTAACCTTGGCAATTGGGTGGGATCATCCCCCAATTCTACACTTTCTGTTGAAGATGGCCTAGTAGGAACTGAGTGGCTCAAATGGATAGCTCGTTGGATGTCCTTGAGCTCCTTCTCTATTATGTCATATATCGACTCCTGCTTTTCTCCATGTCTCTGCAAGATGTCTTCTAAAGCATCTTCTACAACTGTGATGATGAGCTCGATATCGTCCACTGTGAGTACATTCTTCGATTGAGTCTTGTTGGCGCAAGCCTTCTTTCTTGCTGAAGGTTTCTCCGCGGAAACCATCCTTTTCTGTGATGCTTTTGCTATGGTAAGGAGATCCTTTGGCGATAAGGATTCACCTTTATCTTGATTTTCTCCTTATTCCCCTTCTTCCTCTTGGTTTACTTCGTCTCCTCCTCCTCTTGCAAGTGTGTGAGGTGTAGTTTCCTTTGATGCACTGTCCTTCTCATCGCTTTCTATGTCCTGCAGTTCCTCCTTATTCTTATTTTTCTTTGCGTTTCTCATTCCATCATGTTCGACCCAAGTGACTAATGGACTTCTGATGATGTCGAGGGAAAAGGTCTCTACATATTCGACCGACACAAGGAATTTTGTTGGCCAATCCTTAGTGATATCCTCCATGTCTTCGTCCTTCAATTTATAGTAGGACTACAACTCATCCTTATTTTCATCCCTGTACGCAATGATGTAGATGAAGTGTCGATCTTCGCAGAACTTCGCTAGCGGCCTATACTGATGGAGTGTATTCAGTGTCATTTGGGTGAATGATTCAATGGCGTGCTTTAGTTGTAGGTAGTAAGGATGAAAGATAGTTTTAGAATTCCATTTCCTCACCATATCACTCATGTAACACATGGTGGAGAACCTCACGGCCAATGGTTCTGATGGCTCAACTTCAGGGAAGGCTACTCCTTCTGACATTTTCCAGGCGACAAATGCGATTAAAATCAGTAACCAACTGAAGTGAAACTCGTATCCTTGGTATTGTGCTTCACGACAGTCCTTCTCCAACTCATTGACGAGGTAACTTGCCCAACTCATCTGCATTACTTCGACACACTTCCCTCCAAGGTCGAATATGAACCCTGTGACTTGTGTCAGACGGTTCTTTCAGAAGAACTTCCCTGCTATTCGCTGCAAAGCAAGGTGTATTCCACCATCCTGGATGGAGGCCAACTTGTATCCTCACTTCCCCTTCTCCACATCGTCATAGTCCTCCTTGATGCGCTGTTCCAGGGAGCGATATGACGTATTCCCTAGGTAGAATTTTTGAGGGTCCTGTCCTTGCATGCTCAGTCCTGTGATCGAGTGGATCAGCACTGGATCCACAGTCACACGCCTATCAATCCACATATACCCTCCATGATAGCACGATAAGAGGTGTTTAATGCAAACGTTAACCTCCTGATGTCAACCAAAGTGGGGGATATTCATTAGGTTCAATATCGTGGAGCACACAAGCTCCTTAATCCACGGTTGGAGAGCTATCTTGGGCTTCCTCCCAGTCATCTTCATGAGGTACCTATGAAGCGCGAGGATCGCATAGTTATTTAAGTCTCCGAGGTTGAAGTCATTGATATTAAGAGCTAGGATCAGTCCCAACTGGAGTCCAACTGCATGTATCCCCTTCAGGAGGTACTCAGTGATCAACGTGTACTCAAAGTCATGTAAAACACGGTCACAACTAACTGCACCAGCCAACGGTGGTATGTAGTCAGGAAATACCATCGGGATCTGCTTCATGCTAGCCACATCATCATGGTGTTTGCTTATTTTCTCAATCTTAGATCGGCTAGATCGACGTCCAATCGAGGGGGATGCTTGCAATTCGCCCATCGACGATGTATGTATTCCTACAAACATTACTTTCTTAGCCATGAGGTCTATCAAAATCTCTTCTACATACTTCTCTAGCGCGCAATGCTTGCCCGACATTCACACTTGTAATCACGGGGATCAAGTAGGAAAACAAACAAATATGATAAGAAAATGGACGATGATGTCTAGACAGCTCAGCGTGGTATGTGATCACTTCTTTGTTTTAAAAAAGTGGTCTCGGTGCAACATACGATGGATTGTATAAGAAACATCGTAACAGATTCCTCCAATGGGTCGGACTTCTTCAATCAATACGAATCGGGTCGTTATGGCATGGTCCCAACGGTCCAATGGCGATATTTCCGTTAATAGCTGTGTTTCTAGCCATTTTGGAGCATTACTCTAACGGTTGGGATGCCTCCAATGGTCATATAGCTTCATCATGGTGAAGTTTCATTCTGTGCAGTTCTTCTATTCTGAATAGGTTCAAGTTCTACAATCCTGCCTTCTACAAAGTCATCTCTGGAACTTCCTGCAGTTTTTCTAACTTTGTTTTCTTCTTATTGAGCTTTTTGGCCTTCTTTCTTGTGATTTGAGTCTCTGGATTCTTCTTTCCTTCTTATTCTTATCTTCCCTTACTGTAGTAACTTCGCACTATTGAGGGTCTTCTAAAGGGTTCAAAGGTAATACCTCTTCTCTTACTATTTCTAGGGTGAATGCACTTCTTCCTTACATGGGCAGGTTCTTTAAGTCATCTTATGTTCTTTCAACTTTGACAACTAATTCTTTGGTCCTCTATTGCTTTGAATTATCCTCTTGTTCTTGCATTAGTCGATCTATTTTTCTAGCTATGAAGTTCCTTAATTCTTGTTTTTTCTGTTTTGTAGCTTCCTCCTCTGCTTTCCTTCTGATCTGGTCCTTCTCAATGTTAGGATATTTAGAAACTTAGGAGTTAGTTAAGATCTACTTGGTCTAATATGTCATTAGGTAAAAGTGTGTTTCTTAGTGTGTTTCTTTAGTATGCATTAGTATGCATTTGTAGTTAAGAAATCCGATGGTCACGATATGTTCCCGACATAGAGTGATCCGACGGTTCATACTCTCCTCGATCTTAAAAGCCATTAATCCATGGATTAACACCCAATTGGTCCATGATATCTATTTAAATAGCATGGAGGATCATTTTCCAATGATCGACTGTGAGAAAATCTCTTGTAAAATCTCTTTGTAATCTTTTTCTTTGCATTAATAAACTGCTCCAAGTGGCCACGTTGGTTGGGGCCGTGGATGTTTCCCCGTAGGGGTTTTACCACGTGAAAACATCGATGTGTTGATATTTGATCTGGTTATGTGAGTGTTTACTGAAGGTGTTTGTCCTCTATTGGAATATTTTTGTTTTCGAACATGGTATCACAGCCTGTTTGAAGACCTACTCCTGTTGTAAATCGAGATCGTGAAGCCGAGTTGCCTCATCTCCATTTTATGGAATTTACGTACATTTATGGGCTGAGAGGACTATTCCATTGCATCTGTAGCACTCATTTCATTTAGGAACACTTTTCTTTTTACTCGAAAAGGTTTATGTTTTCCCAAGATACGACGATTACAGTCAGATCCGGAGGTATAAAGCCTGAATACGCATTTTTTAAATTTCTGCAAAGTTTTATTTTGATTTTATTTCGGTTTGTATTTTTTATTTCTGGGTTGCTACTCTTTTAGATATGAATATTCTCTTTGCCCCGCACCCTGTGCGATCTTGGAAAATCAGAAACAGATAGGAAAAGGTGCATCTTCCGGGTAAGCTAACCGAGATCTAACCCTTGTTGTCATCGAGAAGCAAATTTTTTTTCTTGTGTGAAAAGAGGTTTTTTTAGCATGCTCTCCAAGTTCGTCTTCAACAACAACAACAAAAACAACAACCCCAATCCTCCTTATGAACATTACAACATATTTTGCTAGACTTAAAACTTTCCTTATTAAGTAAGAGGTCTTGAGTTCAAGTCTCTCTTTTGTTACTTTTTTTGAAAAAGTTCATGCTAAAAATTGTAAAGTGCATTTCACTTCAAGTAAAAAAGTGAATCACTATAAGTAGCTATATATTTTATTTTAGAGTTATTTATTTTGCATGAAACTTTTTTATTATAAGGTAACTTCATTGTAAAAATGATCCCCACTTCTCTTTATAAAAGTGGGTGACTTCATAAAGTAGCTTACACTATCACGTGGTTATTTGGTTATAGTTTATGCCTTTTTTAAAAAGGGCATAACTCTCACATTGGAAGTCCGTTTTCAATGTCATTTTTTTAGAACCGCATAAATTTTCGATATCTTTCCATCCTGATCATTAGTTTCAGTTTTTAAATCCGTATTATTTGCATATTTAATATGGATTCTACAAGTAATGTCTTGCTTACCAGCAACAACTACTTCCAATGGAAATCCCATATGGAATATTTATTAAGAAGTAAAGGCCTGTGTCGGATTACCATGGGAAAGGAAACATCACCCATTGATGATGATAAGAAATCCAAATGGAATAATAGGAATGATGAAGCACGTGGACTAATTAGAATGCCCATCTCTCCTGATTTAAGGTACCACCTTCAAGGAATTGATGACCCCAAAGAAGCTTGGAACACGATTGAATCTGTGTTTGGTAAACTCAATATTATTCGAGCACATCAGTTAGAAAATCAAATACTGACCTTGAGTCCAAGTGATTTTTCTTGCCTTGGAAACTATCTATCTAAGTTTAAAACACTTAGAATTTTATGTGAAGAATGTAAGATAAAAATGGAGGAAGAGCGTTGCATATATTTTATTCTTTCTAAGACAGGTAGTGCATATTCTATGTTTGTATCTACCTTTTATGCCATGAAATAGGCTTTAGGGAAAGCTTGTGTAAAACCCACTCTTGAGTCATTTTGTGCTTCTTTGATTAGAGAGGAACATAAACTTGTACAACTTGGAGTGATCAACACTGCAGGTACCTCCAACAAAGCCTTAGTTGCCCAGCAGAAAGATAAACCCAAGTATCCCAAGAAGCAACATCCTCGCTACAACAAAAAACAACCTAAGGGTCCCAAACCCGCTCAGACAACTTCAACTCCTAATGGTGACAAAGGAGAAAGATATAAAAGTAATAATACTAACAGACATTGCAACTTTTTTGATAAAGATGGTCATGATGAGTCCAAATGTTTCAAGAATATGGCAGCCTTAGAAGTAGTGATGAAGAAGCACAACATCAGTATTGATTCTTCTTCTTCTTCTTCTTCTTATCATGGACATACACTTTTTGCTTCTGGTTTTTCCTTCAATACACCTTCTACTACTACTTCTTCTTCTGATGAGTGGCTTATTGATTCAGGAGCATCTTATGATATGGCTAAGGATAAAGCCATATTTTCTGCTCTAAATGAAAGTAACACCAAGAAAATATTTGTTGGTGGTGATAGATCTCTTAGTGTTGTAGGATCTAGAACAGTTCAAGTAGAAAATGGTCATTTCAATGATATATTATGTGTTCCAAATCTTTCTTGTAACCGTCTATCAGTATATCAAATCACTCATTCAGGTGAAGGTAAAACCGTCAAGTTTTCACCTCACCAAGTTCTAATCAAGGATCTAAAAGATCCTAAGCATGTTCTTGCAACTGGAATTGTTGATGATATTACCAGTTTGTACAAGTTTGACAACTTTGGGTCATCATCTTTTTCATCAGTTTTGTTACTCATAGCGATGACTTGAGCAAACTTTGGCATGAGTGGTTTGGTCATCTAAACTATCGCTCATTGCAGCAACTATGTAATCAAAAGATGGTGATTGGTCTTCCGCTTGCTTCATGCAGAGATGGTGTTTGTGTTGGTTGTGTTCTCTAAAAACATCATTGGGACAGTTTTGACAAACGTGCATCTTGGCACGCCTTGGGTCTTTTGTAGCTTGTTCACAATGATTTGTGTGGTCCTCTTTCTTCTCCTTCTTTTTTTGGGTGCAAGTATTTCTTAACTTTCATTGATGAATTTTCCAGACGTACTTGGGTTTACTTCTTAAAACTCAAGAGTGAAGTTTTTGACAATTTTTTGGCCTATAAGGCCCTTGTAGAAAAGCAATGTGAGCATCAAATTCAAAGGTTAAGAATAGATAATGGAGACGAATATGTGAACAATAAGTTTACAAGCTACTGCACTACATAGGAAATCCAAATGCAACACATTGTTCCATATACACCACAACAAAATGGTGTTGTTGAGAGAAAGAACCACACACTAAAAGAAATGGCTAATTGTATGATCCAAACTAATGGATTAAGTCTAAAGTATTGGGCGGAAGCCATCAACTGTGCAAATTACATAGTAAATCACACTCCCACAAAGGATCTTAAAAATATAACATTGGAAGAAGCTTGGACTAAAATTAAACCAGATGTAAGTCACTTCCGTGTATTTGGCAGTATAGCATGGGCTCACATTCCTGATGAGAAAAGGAAAGCATTGCAGCCTAAAAGTGAGAAGTGTATATTTGTTGGTTATTTTGAAGATGTCAAAGGTTACAGACTTCTTCAATCACATTGTAATGAAATTATTCTTAGAAGAGATGTTAGATTTGATGAAAATCTCTTGTCCTGTGAGCCATCTTCGGCGATTGTGCCTTCTTAAGCCTGCGAGCCATCTTCGATGTTTGTGCCTTCTTATGATCTAGTTTCTTCTTCAGATGATGACAGTGAACATGAAAATCCACCTCTTCCTACTCACCCTCCTCCAGATGAGTCCTTTGAACCTGAACCAACACCAACTCCACTGCTTCCTAGATGGGTTTGTTCAACATGAGAAGCAGCTCGTGATCTTGTCGATGATCCTTCAGATCAGCGTCAAACACGTTCACAGTTCAAGCGAGCCTCTTCTCTTTTGGATCAAGTTTCATAAACTCATGATCCAGAGACATTTGCAGAAGCTTCACGTCATCTAGATTGGGATACAACAATCAATGAAGAGTATCGTTCTTTAATGGAAAACGATACTTAGGATCTTGTACCTCTTCCAAAAGGAAGAAAACTTGTTAGATGCAAATGGGTCTATAGAACCAAGTATGCATCAGATGGAAGTGTTGAAAGACACAAGGCTCGGTTAGTTTCCAAAGGATTTTCCCAAGTTGAAGGAATTGACTATAATGAAACCTTTGCCCCTATAGAAAAAGTGAATTCCATCTGCCTTTTTCTTGCCCTTGCTGCCTCACATAAATGGGAGGTCAATCAGATGGATGTTAAATCCGCCTTCTTGCATGGAGATTTGCAAGAAGAAATATACATGGAACAACCTCCTGGCTATGTCCAGAATGACTCTAGCCTTGTTTGTCGCTTCAAGAAATCTCTTTATGGTCTCAAGCAAGCTCCCTGAGCTTGGTATGCCAAAATGGATAGCTTTATTATTGCCACTGGATTCTCTAGATGACATTATGATCCTAATGTATATACTAAGAAAGTAGGAATACATCTCATAATCCTTGTCCTTTATGTTGATGACCTTATCATTACTGGTAGTGACTCAAAACTTTTAAACCATGTGAAAACCAACCTTAAGAATAAATTTGAAATGACAAACTTAGGTTTTTTGCACTATTTCCTTGGTCTCCAAGTTTTGCAAACCAACGAAGGAATTTTTCTTTCCTAGTCTAAGTATGCTTGTGACCTTCTTCGTCTCTTTCACATGTACGATTGTAAACCAACCCCTTCTCCCTTCCAGTCTGGAATCAAGATTTATGCCACCTGTACTTCTCCTGAAGTTGATGCCACCCTGTAGCGTCAGTTAGTTGGTAGCCTCTTATACTTCACTTATACCCATCCTGATATTTCCTTTGTTGTTGGTCTTATTTCCCGATATATGCAAACACCCCATGAAAGCCATTGGAAAGCAGCTAAAAGGATACTTCGCTATGTTCGTGGTACAATTCAGTTTGGGATACATTATAGTTCAGGGGGGACTCCTTTATTGGTTGGTTTCACTGATTCAGATTGGGCCGGTGACCCTGATGATCAGAAATCTACTGCAGGTTATGTTTTCAGCCTTGGTTCAGGACCTGTCACTTGGGCCTGTAAGAAACAATAGGCTATTGCACTTTCTTCAGCAGAAGCAGAATACCGAGCAGCGGTAAATGCAAGTCAGGAATCCTTGTGGCTTTGACAGATCCTTTCAGAGTTTGGATTCCAGCACCAGCATCTGACTAGCCTTTGTTGTGACAATCAGAGTGCCATCAAGCTCGCTAAAGTCCTAGTTCAACATCAGCCTAGCAAACACATCGAGCTACACATGCACTTCATCAGAAAGCTAATTCATGATCAAGTTATTGAAGTGCTCTTTTTCCCTACAAAAGATCAGGTTGCGGACATTTTCACAAAGTCTCTTACAGAAGCAAAGTTTTCCAAACTTCGATCTATGTTAGGAGTTCAAGAAGTTTTCATTAAGGGGGATAGGCTTTAATGCCTCCTTCCTTCTCTTATTGTGTCACTATTGTAAATCCTTCAGTCCTATCTCAAGTTGTTCTTAAGGGGGGATGTTAGAATATTTAGACACTTAGGAGTTAGTTAAGATCTACTTGGTCTAATATGTCATTAGGTAAACGTCTGTTTCTTAGTGTGGTTTTTTAGTATGCATTAGTATGCATTTGTAGTTTGGAAATCTGACGGTCACGATATGTTCCCGACATAGAGTGATTCGACGGTTCATACTCTCCTCGATCTTAATGGCCATTGATCTGTGGCTTAACACCTGATTGTTCCATGATCTCTATTTAAAGAGCATGGAGGATCATTTGTCGATGATCGATTGTGAGAAACTCTCTTGTAAAATCTCTATGTAATATTTTTCTTTGCATTAATAAACTGCTTTTTCTTTGCATTAATAAACTTCTCCAAGTGGCCGCATTGGCTAGGGCCGTGGATGTTTCCCCGTAGGATTTTTACCATGTGAAAACATCGGTGTGTTGATCTTTGATCTGGTTATGTGAGTGGTTACTGAAGGTGTTTGTCCTCTGTTGGAATACCTGTGTTGTCGAACACTCAATCCAAGTCTTTCCTAACAAAAGTAGAAAAAAAGCATTGTTCTCAACAAACTTAATGACTTCAAATTCTTCTTCGGCCTATGTTTCATGAGAAATCATAGGTATGTTAGTAACTCTTCCACATAGGGTTATCATCTTTCCTTTAAACAAGCATATCCTTCCCAATGACAGTATCATAGCAGGCTTTCCAAAAATTTCCCAAGTGCTTTCTGGCATAATATTCACATGTGTTTCTTCATCCATGACACAATCTATGTCAAAGTCTCCTATTCTTGTTTCTATGCACTGGTTCTCTTTTAAGATCTCAAGTAAAATGATGTTTATGTGATCATTCAGTGTTTCTTTCATCTGTAATTACATATTCTCTAACTCTTTCTGGTTTTCTAACATATTCATAGTCCCTTGACCTTCTTCATAGTTTTCTTGTCTCTGGTTCATCTTTTTCAACTTTGGCAATCATTCTAGGGCAATCATGAACTTCGTGACCAATAGCTTTACAACAAAGACAAATAGGACCTATACCAGGGCATTCCTTAGCAATATGTCTCGGTCTTCTGCCATTATAACACAATGTCAATCATCTCTTTCTTGTAAATGATCCCCAACCTTTCTTGTACTGTGCACTGGGATCATAGTGATGGACCTGCAATCTGCAAAAATTCTTTCTAGGTTCCTGCATCCACTTGTTAGTCCAAAAATTCTTTCTATGCATGGGAATAACATATCTTTCACTCTCTTTATCAAATCTATTCAGATCGACTCTTTCTTCTAATTGTTCCCTAGTTTTCAAACTAGGACAAAATCTATCAAACATACCTATATTCATACTTTCGAAGAAAAAAAAATCCACTTATCTTACCTTTATCAGAACACAAATCTTTAAGATCTTACCTCTTTTCTTCAGATTCGGTTCCTTTCTTAGCGCCAAGTTTCGTAAGTCAAGTAGAATATTGCGCACTACAACAAGAGATCTATGCATAGATCTTTCTCTTTTCTTCAGTTCCCAACAATCACAGTTTTGGGTCCCGACAACGGATCTATTTATTAGCACAGGAGAAGACCCAGGGCTCAACGCTTCAATAACGCACCAACAAAACCCTAAATACCGACCTTTTTAGCAACACTTGCGAAGCAAATGAAGTCTCACCCGAGGTAGAGGCAGGGGGGTTGTAGGACTCAGGTGTCTACAACCTAGCTGGGACACAGATTTGTGATTACAACATTAGCACATCTCATTAAATCAGATCTAGCATTCATTTACCATCAATAGAGCATTAAGCATCCATACATCTATCTAACATATATAAAGTTCAGTGCACTAAGAAGATAAACACATAACCAACATGGACAATTATTGCACAAATCACTTCAACACAAGATATGCATGGTTCACCATAGTGTGGGGCTACGTCCACCAACTCTTCTTCTTCTTTATTAGTCTCCTTAAATCTTCTTATAGGCACCAAGCCACAAAGCCAACTTCACAATGGGCAGGTGATCTGTGCATAGCGCACTAGATCCAGCTTCCTCAAAATCAGGTCAAGGAACAAAGCCTTATATAGTATGTTTGCACAAAGCCTCTTATAATGACTTGCACCTAACCCTGCAAGTCTTAACATATTCTTCCACGAAACAACTAGTCATGCACTATTCTGATTCTCTTCTTTTCTTACATTTCTTAGCTCCCTATTTATACATTTACAAAAAGGCCTAAACATGGGTAAAACCCATGGGCCGACATCCCATACCCGTTACATAAACTGTAAAAGCCCGAAAAGTCCACAAAATAAGTGGGATCCCGCGATCTCCACTTCGCCTGGGCGCTCCATCTTCGACCAACCTATCGAAGTCCCAAAATTGGTCGAGGGCCAACAATGCTCATTTTCCCTTAGTATTTTTTATATAGGTACCATCATAATAACATGGTTAGATGGATTTCTTATGACAAATTTGGACTTCTTACATGTTGTTAAATACTTACAAGCAATATGGATCTAATTCAAAGGCTCCTAAAAAGTAGGCTTCCTTTAGTAAAGGGATGAACATGATCTTTTCCCACCAATAAGACACATTTACCACACTCTTGTGACTTACAACTCTAGCTACAATCCAATAAATACAACCTTCTCCACACTCTAATCACAACCAAAATTGCTACAAAAATCAAGGATTTTGATTAGAATCTATCATCTACAAGCTTAGATAAATTGCTATCTCTTAAACCATTTCAAGGGTAAAATAATTTTCTTCAACATTGTATCAATGACATTGCAATCTCACAAGAGTAAACATGACACTAAATGCTACACAACATCGACACACTTTCTAAGACCACACTCTAGTGACGCGGGGGGAAAATGGAAAAGAAAGATAACACATACTATGGATTACACTCGTAGTTGTGATACCAAGTGTGAGCTTTTACCTATCTATAAATAGAATAAGGCATTACATCTAGATTTATTTCAATAATATAAGGAGAAACACTAAACTACTATAATATTTCAATACCATTATAAGACCCTTTCCAATAAGCAAGTAACATTGAGGATAAAAGTAAATTCACCTTTCAAGAGGTTTAAGGGAAAACAACTAATAAAATTTTAAAAAATCATGCCCATTCATGTCAATGGGAACGTAAGTGTCCAAACGTTTTAGGGAAAGATTAAGTAATTTCTTGACCAAAGCTTTTGAGAGGACAAGCATGCAAGTAAGGGAAAATCTTTACTACTCTCGATAATTCCGAGAATCTATCATCAGATATGAGACCTCTTGAACGAAAACCATAGAGGGATGAGTTCTTGTGCTGGAACGTAAGAGGAGTTATTCCCTAGGGTCTTACATCGAAATTAATCTGAGATGAGATAGGCTGGCGGAAACTGGGAGGGGATGCTCTAGGCGAGCCGATTCCGTCAAGGGATAAGCCAGGAAAGTGCAATCAGCACTCGAAAGGGTCAATGAAGGAGAAAGACATCGGGAGCACTCAACAATCTAGATGTCAAGGAACGAGCGAGAAAAAGGGCGCCTTGGCCAGCCAAAATTCATTCGAGGAAAGGTATAAAAGGAGGGCGCAATAGCTGTCCCGAAACTTGTCAGGTAGCGCACAGTCAGAGGGTGCACAATCCACCTGGGATTATTTCATCGATGAGCAAGCATGGGCGCACCTGGAAGGCCATAAATCGGTCACGACCTGAGGAAGAGAGGGTGCACATGCCACCCAAAATTCCGTCATGGATAAGCAGGGAAAAATATCAAGGAAGGTTGCACAAGGAGAGGGCGCCTTGGCCAACCAACCTCAGACAAGGTACGGAGTAGAAGGAGGGAAAATTCAAAAACGCAGAGAAATGAATGGTAGCAATCCATGTACAAATTCATTGCAGAGAAAAGCCTTATTCGCTTCCCAGGAATAAATTTGTGGCTGAGAATAACTTCAGTTACATTCAAAGATTTAAATTTGTGCAGGGACATGACTTATTAGCTTCCCAGGAATAAATTTATGGCTGAGAATAGCTTCAGTTATATTCAAATATTAAATTAGTGCAGGGAAATGACTCAGTCGCTTCATATCTTGGGAGGCATGCGCATCCAACAATCCTAGATGAAGATGGATAGGAGTTACAACATTGGTACCACCATCCAGGAAGAACTTATCACAACAAGGGTTACCATCAAAGGAATTATTTTTCACGGGGTCAGCGACCAAACCTGGGGTTAACCATCCTTGCATTCAACAACATATAATAATGGTTTATCCAGTGCTTCACTAAAATTCTTAACATATAGACTTCAACTCTATGTGAAGCCCATAGGAATCCTAAAAACAACTATACTAACCAGCATTTATATTGGCGAAAGGAAGATTTTGTGTAAAAAAAAAATCATTGCAAATTTTATGCATAACATAAACTGTTCAAATTAATTCTACTACTATCTCTATGCAAAACATAAGGAATTACTGTAACCAGCGAAGATAGGCTTGAAGACGATCCTTGGTGACTGACGTTCTCTTCCTTTGTCCACCTGCCAATCATTGAGACTTCACCAGTACCTCCCAGCCAACACTAGAGGTACTCTTCTTCCCCCTTAGCCCCGCGAACTGCAAAGGGGCCACACACACACACAACCATAAATTCCTCTAGCTCTCATCTTGTCTCCCAAGGTAGAGCCACCAGTCTCTCTCAAGTTGGGTATCCCAACTCTCACAAGTAAAACCCATCAAAATTTATGAAGCATAACCTTTCTCACAACCCATATGATCCATTTTTCATCTCAACCATTTGTTTTATAAGAGTTTCCTTAATGACAACTCTCACTTGCACATTTAATTCATGTTTTAATTAGAAAATTTTAGGGTTACTTCCCTCATACACCTGACCCTTTCCCTTCGTTGCACAAGTAAATCCTCAATTTATTTTAATAAATGTCAATTTCCCTCACCCATCCTAAAAGCACTCCTAAAATCGCTCTTAGTTGTCTCTTTATTCCCCTTGTTTCCAATCACTGACTCACACCTTACTAATTATGAGTTGAGTTAAAATATGAATCCTCTCCTAGTTAAACTAGCGTTAACTAGACTCTATATTCATTTCTATGTTTGCACAATTCTTTCCTTCTTTATTTCTTTCTTAAATTAAATTTCATTTTGGAATTTTCTTGCACATATGAGTATAATCTTAATTCTTTAGACTTATTTCCTTTTTCTTAATTTCTCAATTGGTTTTACCTCCTTCCTAAATTAATTTGAGTTAATAATTTATAGTTTAGCCTCTTTACAAGAACATAGACTTAGGCTTAAAATCTAGAATAGGATTAGATTTTGATTGGGGTTACAATCACTAAATTCATTGTTTAATCAATTAAGTAATTCGACAATGCTCAAGTTTTTACAAGGTTTAATATTCTCTCAAAGTTTTCTAGGCCACTTAGATTCATTGACTCAAGTCTAATTCCATGACGTGCCCTTCAAGACACACTTTGTGCTCCAAGGGTGCCACTCGCCTTTAATTCAAATTTTTAGTAACATTACGTGCCCTTCAAGATGCACTGTATGCTCCAAGGGTGACACTCGCCTTTGACTGGTTTTGGTATTTGTCCAACCCTTGGAGTCAACACTCCATTTAGGTGAACTTGTGAGAGACTAAGGGATTCTAAAGAATAATGACTCTTCCTTATTGCACACCCCTTAGAATCTTTGTGAGCAACTATCTCAGTCTTCCCTCACGGCATCGTGGATCTCTCGAACTAGGTAATCGTTAGCCTACAATTCAAGGCATGGTGGGAGCGCTAGTAGGTTGTGTCATGGATGTTGCCACACCTCTCCCTCGATATATGGTTTCTGTGCATGACTCTCTTACTCCTTATGTCAGTCATATTAGCAAGCAATCATTAGCTTGCATCCATCATCAAAAAACTATCAATGATCCATAAACAACATCATAATATAATCAATCATATGTCACATATTCATAAATGAAATACTCAAACCAATACAATCCACTCCCTGACTCAATCCAGAGTCCAAGGAGATCCAATGATTCCATAGACATCCTCAATCTATTAAGTGTCCTGCACACTAAGGGGAAACTCATCAATATCATCTGTCAATACATAGATATCAAACAAAATAAATCATGATCCATCAACATCATCATAAGAATCCATAAGAGAAACAGATAATCATATACTATAACCGGATCACTTTCCCACAAGTGTCCTCAAGGAATAAGTCAATATCATGTGATTGCAAGAGAGGGATGTTACATACACCCCATCTTGTTTTAAACTTCGTCCCGAAGTTGTACAGTAAATAAAACATCTGACAAGATCTATATGTCTAAACTATCAAACAATAGGGAAATTGTTAATGCATATCATATGTGTCCTCCCAAGTAACCGAGTGTGGACTATAATTGTCCCACTAGACCTTGACCTGAACGATTGTTCTACACCATAGTTGTCAAAGGTGATGGTCTAGAATGCAGATTGGCTCCCCCATGAGTGCACCCTTGTCTGACACCGCAAGGAACTCATGTCAATCTCATGTATAGGATCACTAACATAATGTCGCGAAAGAGTTACCAGATAAACATCATACATACACCTCCAAGAATGAGGCAAGGTCTGTTGATAGGCCACAGTTTCCTTCCTTTCAACAACTTCGAAAGGCCCCACAACGTAGGAGAGAGTTTAGCACCCTTTTCGAACTTAATCGAACTCTGGTGCATTTTCACCTACAAGAAAACTCGGTCGCCAACTTCATAGTTGCGGTCAACGCGATGCACATCAACATAACTATTATGTCGATATTGCGCATCTTAATCCTTTGTCTTATCATTTGCAATTGTTCTTTGATTTCTTGGATCATTTCTAGTCCCACCAGGGCCTGTCCTCAAGTCAAACCCAACTCAGTGGCGTCCGACACGATCGCCTGTAGAGAAACTCAAACAGTGTCATCTTAATGGTGCCTTGATAGCTGTTGTTTTATGCCAACTCTACCAGTGGCAAGAACTCTTCCCAACGTTTCTATTGGTCCATTACATATGCAACATATCTTCCCAAAATTGGTTCATTCTTTCTGTCTTCCCATCGGTCTCAGGGTGATATGCGATACTAGAGTTAAGTTGTGTTCTCAAGGCCTTTTTGGAACTAGTCCACAATCATCTTGTACACACCAACCCTCTATAAGATAGATTCTTTTTGGCACACCAAGAAGTATGACAATCTTGCTGACATAATTCTAGCTATGTCTGGGGCCTGATACGTCGTACGCATGGGAATAAAATGTGCACTCTTCATCAGAGTTTCAACTACCAAAAAAATTGAGTGATGCCTCCTTGTTTTCAGCGGTAATCCAACAATGAATTCTATCGAAATGACCACCTATTTTGATTCCATAATAGTGTGTGGTTGTAGTAATCCTGTCGGATGCTTATGTTCATCCTTCACTTGCTGAAATTCTAGACACCTCGCCTAAACCTTCCCTAGATGCGTCTGTGAATACCAATAAATCCATGTCCATGTTGGGGACTTTCAGTATCGACGCTCTCGTCAACAACCCCTTAAGCCTTTGAAATGATTCCACGCACTTCTCAATCCATAAAACTTCTTTTTTTTCTTCTACAATTCCGTGATCATATTTGCTATCTTCAAAAAATCTTTTCAATGAACCATCAGTAATATCTTGCTAAACCCAAACGCTGTGTACTCCTAGTACATTTGCCAACGTAGGCCATTCCATAATAGCCTCTACCTTCACGGGATCCACAGTGTTGCCTTCGTTGAATATAGGCCATTCCATAATAGCCTCTACCTTCACGGGATCCACAGTGTTGCCTTCGTTGAATATAACATTCCCTAAGAAATGAATCCTCGGGAGAATTTCGACAGTTTCCTGTAATTTGTATTCTCGTAAACATTGTAATACCAAGTGCATAAGTTTTTAATGTTTCTCCATCGTCCAAGGATATATCATTGTGTCATCAATGAATACTTGAAAAAAAAATTCCAATTATTCACGAAACACCCCTTTCATCAATTCCTGAATACCCCCAAGGAGTTTGTTCATCCCAATGACAATGGTAAACTCGTACTGTCTGAACTTCACCTTGAATGCGGTCTTAGGAATATCTTCCTCCTTATTTCGTAACTGGTGATAACCTGATCTCAAGTCGATCTTTGAAAAAACCATTGACCCCTTAATTTGATCAAACAATTCATCTAATATCGGTTGTTGATCGTTTCCCTGTTCCATTGATGGTAGTCAATAAAGAGTCTCCACAATGCATTCTTCCTTATGAAAATAACAGGCACACCCCAAGGTGACACACTTGGATGTATAAGTCCTCATTCCAATGAATCCTTCAGCATTTTCAACTCCTATAACTGAGGTGTTGACATCCGATATGGTGTTCTTTATATCAGTTCAATTCTAGGTTTCAAGTCGATCGAAACTCCAGCTCTCTTTCAGCTGGAAACCCGAAAACTCTTCTAGGAACATGTTCACAACTCTCGTACTACCAAAAGGTTTTCTAATCCTTCTTCCACGCCCTTGTCATTCAACACTAAGATTTCATATAGTTTGCATCCTTTGCACATGCTATTTTGAAGTTGTAGGGAATAAATGAACCTCAAGGACACTCCCTGGTTTCCTCCTAAAATCAATCGTCTCTATCCCTCATCATCGGTCCAACTCAATAGCTTTTTCCTACAATTGAGTATCGCATCATGCGATTCCATTCAGTCCATACCGATCACCATGTCATAGGATCCTAAGATCGTGACTTATAGGTTATACTTTTTTACAAATCTCCCAAGTTAAAGCAATAGTTCGTAACCCTTCTTCCAACCTTCTGCTTGTCACCCAAATCCATTTCTACATACCTAAACTCATCATGTTTTATTGCCCTTACCTTAATTATTTTGAGCGATGTACTAGAAATAAAACTCTCTGTAGTGCCTTGATCTATCAAATACTAAAAGTTTGGTTAGTGATGGTACCTGACGTATTGAGCACAGTCGACTAGTGCTCGGCCTGATGGTTATTCACTGTTGCAGAAATCCTATGGACCTTTCTCAAATCTCTAATTGTAGTGTGTCCTGATGACCTGACTGCTTTGGCGCTCTCAACCAGATAGTCTCGTTGATAAGGTGTCTCTCCATCCGGTCTTCGGTCCAGTACTCCTAGTCCCTAAAGTAGAATTTGTTGGCATACCATCCTAAGATCCTAGTCTATTATGTTGAAAAGGCCTAAACAATTGTTGTTGCTGACAATGTAGCTATTGATGCGGTGGTCCTCTATAGGGAGTCCCCCACTGAGGATCCAATCGTCATGGTGTCATGAACGTGGATCCTCTCGACGTATCCCAATACCTTGATGTATGTCGAACTAGTGTATGATGTTGTTGTACACCTAACGTCGTCTGTATAGTCAGTCTTGTAAGATTCCTACCCTATCCCCCGCTGGTCATCTCTTCCTCAACTAGAAGATCAAAGCATCTTCCACCATAGAATATCTCTCCCCTTCCGTTGAAATACATCCATGCAAACTTTCTTATTGGAGGCATAATCTCTAAGTGCGAAGCACATCGCCATGTTCTCCAACCATGCCTCGACAACTATTCCATCTGTGGCACCCATGAACTCGGGAATCTTAACCTACTTGAGTTTTCCATGAAATCCACCACTACCAGGCCTCATCTCTATTTAGTCGATTAATCAAGGCCTCTAACATCCTCTGAAAGGACCTCATCAACCCAACTACATCCCCCATCGCAATCTTCTCCTGTCCAATGACTTGCTCTTATCCTTGGGGGTTATACTTCTCCGGTTTGGATGATATTAGATGCATTGTACCTCTTTCCCAAACACCACGTCGTCTATCTCCACAATGTTGTCTATCCAGGATAACCCGCACATACAATTTCAAATTTTAATTAGCAATAAATTATTAATCAAGGGTTGAATACAGTAGAAGGCGTGACGATCCATAGTCGTGGGGTTGAACCCGCTTTGATACCATATGTAACATCCCCTCTGTTATGACTACAAATATCGATGTACAACAGGTAGATTTTTATTTTAGTAGGAATTTAACATCATCACATAATTGATAACAACACATAATCACAACAATATAAAAAAATCAGCACAAGATAAACACATAAACCAAAATAGCGACACATCATAATTAATCCATACATAATAAAATTTGCCAAGTTCATCTGAAAGAAACAACATTATCAACCAATCATCATTTATCAAAAGAAAACTACCTGTCCAACCTATCCTGCATGGTTAGGAACTCCAGGACACATAAACAATGCTCAAGCCCAGGATTCATCCTATTCATTTTGACCATTTAAGGTCTCAGGTCTGGTGAGTATTCTGAGGAACAAGGAGGTGTCTATATCTCACTAACCCAATCAATATGAAATTAGCTAGATCAATCAATCAACCTAATCATGAAATCATGGCGCAAGAGTAATATAATCACTAATTCAACCAACATCAATATTAGTATAATGGAACATGAGAATCTAATTATTAAAACGATTATACATCAAATTTATCTAAGGGCGCAAGAGTAAACCATTTACATAA
>ML779948.1:352616-386322 GCA_009831015.1 Picea engelmannii
AATAAAATAACATTACTAATCTAAATCACAACTAATGGCCTAAAGCCGACATAAATAAAATAACATTACTAATCTAATATACCCCAATTAAGTGGTAATGAGCCAATATTAGGGCTTAACACTCCCCCACTCCAGGTTGTTTCCATCCTTGACAAAATCCGTTGATCTCCATGGAATCTCTACCCCATCTTCATATCTCGTCACCACTCTACAACTACTGTCTCCTACTAGTGTCATCAAGGAATAACTGTGCTTAGAAATTTTCATGAAGATTCACATATCATCGACTTACTGTTTCTTCCATAATTTGGTATGTCTTATCATTCCTCCATGCATTAGATCCTCATTTGAATTTGGTTAATTGGGTATCTATTCTAATTATCATTCTTATGCCATAATAAATCACATATTCATGCCCAAACACCCTTTTTTGTCCACAAACTTACCACATTCACAACTCTCTATCTCAAATCATTCAAGTACCCCATCTTGCATTCCCAACTGAATTCACCAAGGGACCTCCTCAGGGTGCCCAAAAGGCCTCACTATGCTCAACCGAGACAATGAACCAATGTGTTTTTCTCTAGTTTGAAGGTGAAGGAGGATGGTTGGTTGGGCCATCTACCTCATCTCCAATCTATCTCAATGATTGAGTCACTATACTTCTATGTTATATACATAAGTAGTGAGACACTTGAACTAATTATTCCTTCACACACTTTAATGATTGATTCTAACTCGGGGTCATACGACCATTCATTTTTTCCAAGTTCTCTAGATGAGGAATCAACACATTCCTTAGTTCTCCTCCACCAAGGTTGCTACATCTCCCTCTCGTCCTCTTGGTCAAAAAATGGTCTTTGTTCCTGTTCAACGAACTCCTCCGACATCCTGAAATCTATGAATTTCTATGATATTTGTTGTGATTCCTAATACTTAAAAAAAAAATGCCAAACCATCCACTGCCTTAACTAGATCTACAACTATGTCTTCAACATCGACAATCCTTTGTTCCATCAACATCAATCTTCTTTCATTTTCTATGTTGGGTTTTCCAACCACCGCACCATGTCATCCCAGTTCACCCCCACGAGGTTTTATGCTCTTGCAGTCTGCAACAACCAACTACAAGGAGTTCATCTTCATACCCCCTTCCTTCCTCCTCATTGTGGGAACCAAACATGGATTTTGCCTTGAGAAAACGACTAAACTGTCCATGTGAGTAATGGGTACTGTCATTTCCTTCCTCATGAACTTCTATCCCAAAACAATTTTCAAATCATCCATAAGAATAATGGTGAAAATCGTCCCTCCACACTAGTATCCATGATTCAACAATATCTCATTTGTCATCACAATGACCCTCTCTACACAAAAACATTGGCTTAGGATGTAGTCCAAGTATCAACACAATCTATTATATTAAGAAGTTATGAGTCACCCCATTGTCCACCATATCCATTGTTGACTCCCGATTGAATTCCTCTTGCACATAGAAAAGCATTGTCTCATATTACTCTTGGATCTCCATGGACACTCCTTCCATGAAAACATTCAAGACCCGCAAGACCCTAATATATGATTTGTCTACTTTCTCCAAAGCATCCAACTTATTTTTCAAAGGAAAATTATTTGCATAGTGTTCCTTGGCACAAATCTAACACAAAATAGGATTCTTCTCTTTAGTTGCATCCTTTTTCTTGGCATTATCCTCACTACCTTTAGATGTATTTTCCTTTCCTTTATCCTTCTTCTCCTTACATTTTTGCTTCTTACCTTGGGCATCCTCACTACTCTTAGGACCTATCTTGGATTCACGTTTAAATTTGAGGATTTTTTCCACTACGATGATGGTTGTTGCAAGGGTCTACACATTCTGGCATCGACACTCACTTTGCGCCCATGGTTGCATACCATTCATGAAGTGGAAAATTCGTTTTTCCTCTGACATATCCTTGATCTCCAACATGATCTCTGTGAACACCTTGATGTAGGCTTGGATCTTAATAGCATGCCTAAGAGCCAACTACTGATTCCATGTGATCCATGCTTGGTTTCCTAGACCAAATTGTTCCTTCTAGGATGCCTTTATCACTTCCTAGTTTTTGATATTCTATACGTTTCTTGTATCTACCAAGTCTTCCACCCGGTTCCTCCACCAAATCTTATCTTTTCTTATCAAGAACACTGCAACAACGTTCACATTAGATTACTCCAAAATTATATTCAACTGCTTTAAGTACTGCTCAATTTACCAACATAAGTTTCCAAGAAACTTAGCATTGTGAGTACCATGATATGGCTCAAGTTCCTTTATCTTGAACCTCATTGGCATGAAAACTGAGATCTTTACATTGGCCAAGTATCGTTTCAACAATATGATGTTGTCATCTTGGTCCTTCAACTTATGTGTGATTGAGGTTAGTGCATTCTTTGCTTCCCTTAGTCTATCTTGACTGTAATTGGTCAATGTGCTTTTGATATAATTCATAGTTAGTTGGCACTCTCACATATTCATTAAACCCATGCACCATCCTTCCTATGTCAGTCTCCATTTGTTCAACCTTCTCTCCATGATGATACATTGTGTCTGTCATCTTCTCAACAATCTTCTCCAAGATAACAATTCAATCCTTCATTCTTCCTATCTCGGGCTCTCTGTCGGTGTCACTATTGTCTATGTGTGACCCAACCACGGAAAGGCCTCCAAGTATATTCACTCTACTTGCAATATTTTTGTCCAAGGTTCCCAAGAATTTTCCTGAAGGGCTTCAACAAAATGTGACGATCAACTCTACAATGAAATCTACAACAACTTTTATGATCGTCCACCTTCTCCAAGTGTTCAGTTCACCTCACGAACTTTTCTCTTGGTTTGATCAAGGTGTGCGCAAAGGATTTTTCACAAGTTACTTTTGGATTTCCGAGAGGAGGGGTGAATCAATAATGAGCAAGTTATACCACTTATTAATCCCTTTAACCACAATTTATATTCATTTAACTTATTCAACAATGTTCATTAGTTCCTCATTAATATGTTATTTCATAATATAATATTAACATCCATCAATGCATAATAAACAATAATAGACACATCCACACAATGCACAGTACACCAATATTTTACATGGAAACCCAACGCAAGAGAAAACCATCAAATGATTTTCTAACCATCAAATGATTTTCTTATATGTATTTAAGAATTAGATTTAAGGAAGCATAAACTTCCAATTATCCAGCTCCAACTGGAAGGAGGCTCCAAATCACTATATTTTGAGGCTACAACCTGAGGGAACCTCCAACTCCCCAATATTTTGGCTACAACTAGAAGGAGTCTAAAACCCCCTATGTTCATCGGAAGGTGGCTACAACCACCTATCCTTTCCCCATCCCATCGCCCTGAAATATAAGTGTGAAATGATGAAACCACTACCACACTTTCACTGTGAGATATACCATTGTAAACATGTACCAATATGTGCCAACAACCTGTAACCAATCTGTACCATTAGCATGTAGTAAACTTGTACCTATAATTTTCCTATACCAACAAAAGCCAACAGGTATGTGACCTATCTGTGTTTTATCTCGTGTATGTATGCGACATGTCTATACTGCAACATGTGTATGTACACATCCTATCAATACTACAACCTGCGTACACCTTCAGAAGGCTAGGGTTATCACTTTTCTGAAACTCACACCCTTTTTTATCTCTGTCACCTTAACCTTCAACCTGTCCTAACTTGTACCATTCAACCTGTATTATCAACCATGTACATCAATCACTCACACAACATGTACAATTACAAGTGCATCAACTATGCACATCACAATACCTCATAACCATCACCAAGATCAAGATGTATTTTTTCTAATATATCAAGATTTTTATTCCACACCATCTGTATACCATGTGTCAACAATACTACTATAAAGTGCCTCTAAACATGTACCAAGCATGTACCAATCATATCAGGTGCCTCTAAACATGTACCAAGAATATCACTCAGTAGATAAGATATAATAAAATTGATCTCATACTCAATATCATAAGAATATCATTCAAGCCATGTGCATCTATGTCTCTCTAGTCATGTTCCATACATGTGCATACAATCATAATCATGTGTAATAAACCCTCACATGAACTAGACATCAAACCCTCACTGATATGCAACCTAAAACTAACCAACAAATTCACCAACACATCAAAATAAAAAACACTGAACCATGTACATCGACCATGCACATCAATACTTGTACCTTATACCATACCATGTGTCAACCATGAAATGTATCTCATATATCATATCAAGCATAAAACATGTACTATACCATGTACCATAAGATATACTGAACAAGTAATACCAAAATTATATCTCAACCAAGTACCATCACCACTAAGAGATGTATCCTATGCATGTACTACCATATGCCAAGTTTATATCTCAATAATGTATCAATATCAATGGTAGACCACTAACACAACAACCATACACCTTGTAGTAATGTACCAACAATGTATCTCACACAACATGTACCATATACCATGAAATGCCTATAGTCATGTGCCTCAATCATGCTCCTCAATATCACAAAGATGTAGTCTCATACCACAATATGACAAGCATCAAGTATATTCCAATACCACATAGATGTGCCTCTAACAAGGAACCATAAAAACCATATACTTTGTACCAAGGGTGTGTCTCAATCATGTAACAATATTACCTCAACCATGTACCATCAAGGACCTCTAAGACATACCTTAATCATGTGACATATCGTCCAATATTCAAGCTTCAAACAAATACATAAATGACATACCTTTACTCATGAGAACTTGTAGAATGGTGACCTGGGAACTTGCTTTAGATATTAGGAACCTGGTACTAACATCCACTCAATTTTTTCATGATTTTTTCAAATGTATGATACCTCTTCATGTATAGCCCGCATATGTACACTACCTCTTCTATTGTCATCCCATGTATGCACGCTACCTCTTCTACTATCATCCTACATATGCCTTAGAAAAAAGGGTTTTTTAAGCTCTACAATTCTGAAATTTTCGTCTTCAACCCTCCTTTACAACCTCATACCTGCATAACTTGATGTATCAATGTGTACCTGCAATAGATATTTCACAAAGTAGATATTCAATGATATTCAAATAGATAGGGTTAGGTGCTAATGGGAGTTCCTTGCTCTCTTATTTATACTCTCCAAGTAGCTTCCTCAAGGGGTTACCTTCTAACTAACTTTACTCAACTTCCTTCTTCTAGGGCTAACCCACTTCTATCCACTTGTCCACTTACAACCACTTTATCCACAAATAGTAATCTCTCCACTTCTAGTTGCAACCAACTTTATTATTTAATTAATTTATTTTGCAACAACTTTGACTTATCCATAAATATTAAACTCACCACTTCTTGTTTCAACCACTTTATTATTTAAATGATTTCTCTTTGCAACCACTTTGGCCACTTTATTATTCAAATAATTTCTCTTTGCAACCACTTTACCATAATTAACAAACTCACAACTTCTTGTTACAACAAATTTATTTTTAATTATTTAAATGATTTCTCTTTGCAACCACTTTGACTACTTTATTATTCAAATAATTTCTCTTTGCAACCACTTTACCATAATTAACAAACTCACAACTTCTTGTTCCAACAAATTTATTTTTAATTATTTTCTTAATGCAACAAATTTACCCATGATTAAATCCTAGTTACCATCAATTTGACTAGTACACTTGTTCTAATAGCTTCTAGAATAGTTGACTTCTTTGACCTTCTAGGGGATTCTAGATAACCCATGAGGGTTATCCAAATTGACTAGGTCATATCTCGCCAACCACAAGGAACTACATGGCGTACCACATATCACAGAAAATGGCATGACATGTAATATCCATCTAGAATAGTCTTACCTAAATATTCATTGATATTCATACCATTATACCTCAAACAAACTCGGGTACCTTACCCATACCTTTGTGCTACCATAATTCACTACCAGACTTCTCCAAGGGTTGACATCAATTTCTAAGGTTTGACATAAATATACCATATCACTCTCCAATGGTTGACATCAATGAAAACCAACAATCCAAACCAACTCTTTGAAAATCTCCCCCTTTCGCATTGATGGAAACACCAACATTGATGGAAACAACTAGTCATGACAACATTCATGCTCATACTCCTCATCAATGTTTCTATCTCTCCTCTTTTAACATCAATGAAAAAGGGTATCTCCCTTTAGGGGTTGCTCCCCCTGACTGAAATCTCCTTGGGGATGCTCCCCCTGTCTAAATCCCTTTGATATTTCTCTGTGTTTTGAAGCCTCCGATTACTCTCTCCCCCTTCATCTGAATAATATCTTCCCTTTTTACAAAGGGTGTCACTTTGATGCAACATTGAAGTCATATCTCTCATGCTTCCCTTGTGACCATCTCTTCACCTAGAATCATACCTCTATTCTTACCTCTCTATCCAAAAACTTCTCTGAATGATCTTTCTACCTGTCTTCATTCTTCTATTTCTCTCCCTTGATTTTTCTGCAATATGTCATGTAGATGACATGTAGGGATTCCTATACCTGCTTCCTTTTGGAATTTTTTTCCATTGGTGCTTCTGTGTGTAATAAACTGAGATATATGAAAAGAATTCAAGAATAATCATTCAAATATTCCTGTGTAATTTTTTCAACTAATCAATCTATCATATTGAACTTCTACTAACTGAATGATCTGAGTTTGTCTACTCGAACTCTATAAGTTGTTCGAAAGATGGTTCTCTGATTTGTCTCAGCTACTACATAGACTCCCTATCTAATATTCATATTACCTAGGATTCTCCAAGCCAGATGGCTCAAAAAAATATCCACTCGGATGCGGGCCATCATCATCTTCGTTGGTAGACTCAACATATTTTTGAACTTTGACTTTTTTCTTTGTGTCGGTGGATTCATCTTGCACTACAATTCTTGAAAGTACAATCTATTGAACTTGTTCTTTATTTACATGTCCTTCTTTTCTTTCATTTCTTTTCCAAACCTTTCTATATCTGACATATTCCTTTTTCTTTCTAGATTTGTCTTCTTTTCTTGCTATTTTCAATCTTGTGATCTATGGGACCTAGTCTTTCTTTACCTTCTTTTCTTATTGTTCTTTTCTTTTCCAAATCTTGGTGTATCTAATATCTGTTTCTTTCTTCATGGATGGCACTATTACACTTCTACAATTTCGGGCTATATGACCATAGTTGTGGTATTTGTAGAATTCAATATTCTATGGGGCCACATAATCATTTATTTCTTGAACATTTCTTTCATAAGCCTTGCAATATGCAACCTTATGACCAAAGTTAGTACAATAAAAAAAATGACCATAAAAGATATTTACATACCTGGGAGTGAATGATCTTCTTTGTGGTGTATTCCTTCTAAATTCTTGCCTTGATTGATCATGATCATGATTGAAGCTTCTGTGTATCTTGAAGATGAAGGTTCTTGTTATGTAGTCTTCTTCTTGAGCCTTTTTCACTTCTATAATGTTCGTCTTTAGGGGCTTGCATTATTTTTTCTTCATCGAACCTTTGATGTCTTATGCATAAGTCTTTGGCTTCTCTTTGTTCTTTCTTTCTGGTACTTCAATTGATGGTGTGGATTCTTTTGTTTCTTCAACGTTCTTGTTGAGATGAATGAATTTGACTCTTAGTGTGACAACTTCTTCTTCAACATTTTCAACCTCTTGTACTTTCTTCATCATCTAAGACTTTATGAGAAAATACCACCCCTCTCATAGGTCACGCATATAATAATTTCCAAGGTTTTAATGAGATGAGGAAAAATATAATTTAAGCGTACCTTCCCAGAACAAGACAACAAGTAGAAAATCAATATTGTTTGCAAGTACCATATGATGTCAATGCTTCATAAAACCATGAATTATTGAAAGATAAACAAGATGATGTAAAATTGAAGCAATACAAATATTTATAAAATCAATGTATATTTAGAAACAACTACACAATTATGCCTCAATAATGCTTCAAGAATGACAAGAAATAATAGCCTAAAATTGACAGAGTGATAATAGTTGTGAGAAGCAAAAATGGCAATGTATAATCATCTTTTAATCTTGCTTTTATGATGAATTTGTTGTTGTTATAGATGGTTGTAGTAATATTTTGAAACAACAACAAATTAGTTAGTGAGTTAGTCTAATATAGATTTATAAATAGTTAGTAAAAGTCTTAGGGTATATAGTTTAAGAGTTGTTTTGGTCAATCACTCACTTACAAGGTGTGAACTAGTGCCTTTTAGGTTAATGGAGTCAAGGTTTGCAGTGATAATTCTTAGAGTAAAACAAAAATGATAATAGGTGATCTAAAGGGATGAGTATGATGATTGAGGTGTTAGTAACCTAAGGCCTCAATATCTAAAACCCTAGAAGGAAAAAATTCTAGAAAGTAGGTAACCCTAGGCCCTAGAGATTTCCTTCTTCCTTAAATCAAGCTTGAAATGAAATATATGAAGCTAATGAAGCAATGATACTAGAGTGCTACAAAGGTAGGGCTCTAGTGTATTCTTCAAAAGAGATGTTTTCTGGAAAAATCAAGTAGGTGGAAAATTATAAGGAAAAGGAAAATAACATGTGCTTCTCCCCTAGGGTTTCAAACTAACAATTTCATAATCTTAAAAATGAACAAGTAAATATACCTTAACCATTCACAACAAATGAAAAATTGCATATTTTACTTACTTCATCCAGAATAATCTAGCCAAAAAACCCTAGTTGAAGACTTCCCACCCTAAAAATGCCAAAATACACCAAAAATAGCCTCTCCAAGAAGTTTCACACCACTTAATTTCAACCAAGTACCCTTAAAGAGGGTCAGATTTCAGACCTCACACTTGTGTGAGTGAAAGATAATGAAAAATATAAGACATTTGTCCCTTATTTATACAATAATCATGACCTTTAATTACAATTTAGGTCAAAAAAGGCCAACATAGCCATTTTTCATCAAAAATCTAGTTTTACATAAAATTAACAATTTAAAACCCTAATGTTTCTTTAGGGATGAAATCATGCCCCTCTTAGGGTGATGTTAGGCCCCATTATGGAATGATAGGCCTCAAAAGGCCTAAGAAGATGCCTCACATGCCAGCCAAGCCGTCCTCATGCCAAAACCCTAACTAGATGACATCAAGGCTCAATATGATGAATCAGGGGCCTTCAAGGGCCAACGACATGGTGGAAGGGAAAGACTCCCCTAAGTGAAAGCCTTCCAAAGTGTCTATGGTGGAATGTATTTATTTTTCTCTAGTGAAAGCCTCTGGTGTCTCTCTGCCCCTTTCTCGGGTCACAACATCCATCTGGTGGGATTTTATCCCCATGGAGGTCCGAACTAATGATATCCCCATATGAACCTATTCGTCGAGCATGGTACTGTAGGAACAAAAGGTACACCCTCTATGGGATCATAAGTCACATGGATCATACCAATGTCAATCACGTCTAATAATTAAATTACCCAAACATGTGCATCAAACCCCCCTTTACCCAGACAAAAGCTCAAAGACGTTATGCAGTTTGGGGTGTTTCCCAGGTGAATACCAATCTAGGTTAGGTAGATGTATGAGATGGTGAAGGGAATGCTTGGGAAAGGGGTGTAGTAATAACAGGGAAATGTAGGTCTTACCTATGGGTGCCTCTGTAGAGGGTGAGTTGTACCTTGTCACTGATGCTATTGTTTCCTATACCATTCAATTAATTTTACTCTTTGTCTTATTGTTTTTTCTTTTCAAGAGAATAGTTGGAGGACACTGTCCTAACATGGTGATGATTGGTGACAACGTTACCCACAAGAATTTCATGGAAATGAGAAGGTTGGCTCGTGCTGAGACCCCATTTCTCTTGGCTATGCCACCAAGAGACACTACCCTAGTTTGTCAACCATATGAATGGCAGTGTCATACCGCTACATGCCCATGAACCTAATAGGTCGGCTCATGATGAGACCTCCTATCCACTAACTAGGTCTTGAGTTTTAATTTATTTTGTCGGTCCCCTTTTCTTGCTAAGAAGCCACTTATTTCTTTCTTGGGAATCCCTGGGAGAAGCATCTCAAGGTTTAATTTTGGATTTTAACTTTTTCCAGCTACTTTTACCCTTTGGTCCTTTAACCCCTTCTTCCCACAAGGCAAGGTGTAACCATTACTAGTTTGGAAAAACAAATGCTTGAACCAAGATAGGGGAAAGATGAGAGGGACAATGATGAAAAGTGTTAAGTATAGAAGGAATAGGCAACTACCTTTCATAGACCCACCAAGTGGAAAAGAATCCCTAAGGGAACCAACTTACTAGGGCACTCTGTCATCCCCCCTAGATATGGACAAGTTAAAGAGCATAATTTCCAAGCAAACGTCATGGAAAAAAAGAGAATTCAGTGCACATATTCAATTTTTTTGAAAATCAGAGTGGCACAAACCATGATACCTAGACTCATTACCTCATGGAGCAAGACCCACTGCTACTTCAGAATGAGGTTGATGGGATGGATGATGCTACTGCTGATAGATAGGAGGCATTGAAGAAAAGATGGGCCCTCGAGGGCCAAGCTCAAGTCCTATGTCTACAACCTGTGGGCCACGAGACATAATCTCCTCAGTTATCCCTAGGATAGGGGATAATAGTACATTTTATACCATTTTGTTGTGGCTCGATGGTCCTTGGGGAAGAAAAATACCCATTGAAAATTATAAGGTGTTCAACAAGTGAACTATCCATAATGAACAAGTTTATGCAAAGAGAAATAACACAGAAAATTGATGCAAGGAGAAATACCATAACAAATTGACGCAAGAAAGTGTATAAACTTCAAATTAATAGTTTACAAAAGTTTTAGTAACATAGATGTGTGTAAATATGTTTTATTTTGTCTCATTTATATTTACAATTTTCAAAAGATTTTTTTCCTATTTCAATGATACTAGATTTCAAAATACGCAGTGTTGGAAATTATTTAATCTTGCACTTGACCGTGGTTACCACCATTGAATAAAATTGTGATTCTTCTCCACCACACATATCATAAAGAATTGTTTCACAATTTTTTGTAATGAAGAATTGTTTTGATGAAGCACCTTATGCATTTATGCATTCAAAATTATAGTCATAATTTTTTATAATCAAATCCTTTGATTGTTGTATTTTATAAAACATTGGTCGAATCCTTGGGATTGAGTGTGTTTAGGAATGCAATTTATAATTGTAGTATAACCCCAATGATGGCATAGCATTTTGAGAAATAGAGAGTATTTTATACTTTGTGTAATAACCCATGTGATGGTATATTATTTAATGAGTACATAATATTATATACTTTGTATCATAATCATTGCAAAGGTATATTGTTTAGTGAATGAAAGTATTTTATATTATTTTATATTATTTTATATTATGTATCATAACCCATGTGATGGTATATATCATTTAATAAGTACACAGTATTATATACTTTGTATTATAACCCATGTAATGACATATCATTTTGAGTACATGATATTTTATAGTGTCTTGTGACACATAGGATGGCATATTATTTTCGTGAATACAATTTATACTTTATGCTGTAATACAAATGATGGTATTTAGAGTGGCTTTGTGATGTAAAACCATGGAATATAGGTAGTTCGTTTTGAAGAAATTTATCTATGCATGAAACTGATATTTAATTCATGTTGTTATTCATTGGATTGTAACTATTTAGTGTATTAATGATTAATGTCAAGGTGGAAATCGACCTAAGGTATAATTTTCCATCTTATAGTATGAATCAAACCCATGTAATGGTCACATGTATTATTTTAAAAATATATGTACCATGATCAATTCTTATAGATCTCGTCGTCGTCGTATAAAAATTATGTAAATATATTCATAGAAAAAATAATATATATAAACAAACTTACATAAATATGTTCATAGACAAAAATATGTGTTGAATTATTTTGGTATAATTATAAATAGTAGTATGCTAGTTTTCAAGAAAAATATCATGTATATGTTACTGTTAGTGAAGGTGTCGAGTATGTTAATGGTTGAATTTCCTTAAAAGAATTTATATAATTGTAGAGAACCCATTGTTCTAGTTCTAGTAGGGTATTTTTTCAAAATTTATAATATTAATTTTTTTTTTTTTTTAATTATGAAACTCATTATAGTCTTGAAATTACGACACTTTGCATTAGTGCAAGATAAGAGGGTCCTAAAATTATATATATAAAAAATAGATTGTATATCTCAGTCTCTTATAGTGGCATATAACTTGTTTTGAAAATGATTAAGATGATAAAGAATTATAGCAGAAATAAAAGAGGTATGTATTGTAGGATTTTGATATATCTCGAGACAAAAATATATTAAAAATAGTAAACAATATATATAGAGAGAGATAGATAGATAGATAGATAGATAGAATCTGTTTCCAATTTCATCAGCAATGGATTTGTGTGCCCTATATAAGAATAATGTTAAAAATAGAGCTATTGAGCGTTATTCATAAAATTGAACGTTTTAATGTATTTGTAGACCAAACCACTAGGTTTGTCATCCCAAAATTAGATTTGAGGAAACTAACTCAACAAACACGTATGCAATATTTGTTACTACAACTCGAAAAAAAGTTGAAATGAAAAGAACATATACTTGTGTTCTTTAGGAATGTGAAAGTCTTCCTCAAGAACACGCACGTTCCTAAAGAATATGCACTTAATTGGGAATGTTTGCATGTTATTAATAACACAACATCTTTCTCTCTCCACCACTCTCTTCTAACCTCCCTTTATCTTACCCTCTCTTCCCAACTGCTCTCTCCCTCTCTCTCCCTCACTCTCTCCATCTCCCTCTCTTTTCCCCCTCTTCCCATATCTTCTTGTCTCTCTCTTCCCCCCCTTTCTCTCTCTCATCCATCATTCCCTTCCATTATCTCTCTCTCTACCTCACTTTATCTCTATGTCTTTCTCTCCAACTTCATCCCTCTCCCACCCTCTAATTATATATATGTCCCTCCCTTCCTCTCACACCCTCTAATTATCTCTCCATACCTCCCTTGATCCCTCCCTCACTCCACCTGCACTCTACCTCTATTCCCCCCCATCTCTCCCTTCCTATCACCTCCTTCTCTCCCTCTCTCTCTCACCTCTCCCCCTCTATCTCTTTCCCCTCCTCTCTCCCTCTCCCCTTCTACAACCTCTCTCTCCCTCTCTCTCTCTCTCCCCCTTTTCCCCTCTATCCCTCTCTCCTTTTTCCCCTCTGTCTCTTTCTCCCCTACTCTCCTGCCCACTCTCTCTCTCTCTCCCTCTCTCTCACTACCCCCTCCCTCTCTCTCCCTCTCTTTCTCTTTCTCTCTCTCTCTCCCTCTCCCCCCTCCCTCTCTCTCTCTCTCTCTCTCTCTCTCTCTCTCTCTACTCCTTTCTCCCCCCTTCCCTCTATATTCCTCTCTCTCTCTCTCCCTATATCACTTGATTTCTGTCTCTGCCTCTTCATATCTCCGTTGGGAATTTATATCCCAAATCTACATTTTAATTATCGACCCGAGAGCATAATATTACGAGATGCAATAACTATTTATGCAATATATGTTCAGTAATACTACTAAAATACTTCGATAAAGACATTTGTTCACTAAAATACTTCGATAAGGACATTTGTTCACTAAAATACTTTGATAAAGACAATTGTTCACTTATGAATACTTAATAAAATCAACTTAAGGTTGCTTTTCCACATATCAATCAAAATTTATTTAATATTTATGGCAAGTATTGTATATCATGATATGTGTTTAATACACATCCATGCTATACCTCAGAGGGAATATTGTTTCTTTACCATTTAGTCTATGGATTTGTTTATTACATTCATAGGTAAGAAAAGAGAACACAATATTAAACACAAAGTCATTCTAGAATATTTCCAATTTCTTGATATCTATTAGGACTGCAATTAATTGCCACAAGTTAAAATCTTCTACTATGGACACAAACGAGTATGTTCTTTCAACAATCTGTATGCAATTCGTTTGATAAACTAGTAAAGATGGGCATTTGAATAACTTTGTTATCACACAAAACTTAAAGAACACACAACATGAAATAAACAAAATCGAATCAAACCAAATTGTTCATCATAAGTGGAAATTAATCTAACCAAGAAATACATACCTAATGCACAACTGGTCCTCCTGGCTAAGGCAATGTTGCTGAGAAATTACTAAACTAAAAGATAATAAATATGATATACATAAGTCCACACATGAATTGAGAAACATGCATTTCATATTTAAAACTAAGAACCAAGTTTTATAACATTTTTCTTTAGAAAACATCTAAGGATTGATTCATTCTCCCCATTATCTCTAAACCATTGCTTATATAGTGTTTGTTAAAAAAGTACCTCACAACCCAGAGATTTGAGAATTGGTTACAACAGAAAATTAAAACCAAAAGTTATTATGGAAATAGAGGATTTGATTCCATTAGTCACAGATAAATATATTCTCCTTTCAAATACTTATGAATTTCATGAAATAATACATGAAACTCTTCTTTGTCAGCTATTGATTCCTCTTAAGCCAATTCAACACTTACATGGCTTGAAATATCATGTTATGGCGCTAGGTTTACATGGGAATTGATCCACATTTTTCTTTTCCAAGGTGGCTCTTTTTCTTGTTGCCACCTAGGAACAAACTAAAAGGAAACATACCATGTAATGGACCTTACGATCAAAACCCGTGTGGCAAAATTTCATCTGAAGGTGTGTAGATATCCCAACCATCGACCTTGCTACCAGATCTACAACCATTTACATTTATTACTGAATTATTTAAGGTAAATATGATTTCTTCACTGCTGAAATTAACGCAAAAATAGAAAGGATCTGTTTGTTTGTTTTATTGTTGACGAATGACATGGATCATGGATCATGAGATCTAGGGCATAAGATCTAAATATCATGCTTGAACCTATTTTTGTACTTGGCGTTAACCAAAATTTTGACCATGATCCCATCATTCATGCACCATATGATGAGATTGGAGCTAATCAAATAGTAAGGAAACCATCTCGGAGGATCTAGGAGCAAAACCCAAGTTCCTGATTTGGATTTGGAAAAACGCACATATGCCTTTAAATGATTACGCTACCGGATATGCGCACTATAGTTACGGGAACAAGTTATGGAAACACTTTCAACAAAAACACGTTTCAATTTGTAAATTCATTAAAAATAACAAATTCTATAACATATGGACAATGGTTTACCTTTGGGTGAGTAGGTGTGGAAATCGTGGATAATATAGTGATGAAAATGGTGAAATTCTGAATATGGAGGGACAAGGAGGCAAAAAGGTGCATTAAAAACAAGTCAAAACTGGAACACAACACATCCCCACATCCAGGATAATGTATGTCCGCATGCATCCTTCTCTTTAGGCCTAAAGGCGTATACCTATTGATAATGGGCAGATTTAATAGGTTTTTAGTGCTTAATCAGTTTTGTATGGACAAGATTAAATATTGATGGAATATTCTTAGTCGTCCCAATAAATCAATGGTTGTGATTTCAACCACTAACTTCCTCACTATCCGTTTACATGTTTATTTTTTTACTTTTACTTAATCATATTTAAAATTTACTATAGTTGCTAACTGATTGCCACGTCTGAATGATTAATAAGGTTTATTACTTTCCATTTCTCCAGCTCGTATCCTTTACTCTCCACTTCCTCCACCGTTTTCCCTCCCCCGTCACTTTCATCTCCACTTACTCGACTGTTTCCTCCCGTATTCCATATTCCATCAGGACCACGTTCGGTGTTGATTCCAATTCCTTTGGATATACACCGAGGATTTACTGGACAATCTCAGTAATCGACCTATTAAAACGAGAACCAGCGATTCAGAGATCTCAACTCTTGTTATCGAGCGGAACTCTAATGACTATATATATATATATATATATATGAACCAGGCGTATTATATTCAAACGGTTCGACCTTGACCTGAGAGGAGATTGGGGGCAGCACTATTAAGATATTACGTATGTAATAAGGATGACCCTTATAATTCCAAAGCAGGTACGCTCGAGCTTTTCATAGCGTAAGCAATCTCGGTCAGCTCGGCCTTTAAGTCGAGGGAGAAGGCTCAACCTACATCTATAATCCGGTTTAGGGTCGAGCGCTCGGTTATAGGTAGAGAGCTGGGTCGAGTCCACAGTAATGGAGTCACACAGAAATGTTGAAATTGTTCCAGCGGACACTCATCGGCGGCGTTCACCAGCAGCGGGTGACGCGGTTCACCAGCCGTAAGCTTTTCGGCGTTCACAGCCGTGAGTACTCACGGCTGTGCTAGTATTTTAGGAGAGTCAACAAATATTCAAGTTTTTTTCATTGCATAATACTTTGCATATTTCCCCCACACTTTAGTTATGACATACTTTAGTTAAGTAATGCTGCCTCCCGATCTGGGTCTGGAATGGTTCCAACTGGATCATAAACTCAAACTAATAGCGCTTCTTCCTTTGCTGATGCTATTGCTTAAGCAACTACTCGCTCGGATGCTTCCCGTGCATTACCTTATTGAACCTCTGCCATTCGGTATGGGTCCAGGATCAAGGGCACCTGGGCGTTCATCAAAGGCACCGATTCGCAAGGGGTATGTTCTCTCTGTTCTAAATCAATCTGTTTGAGCTCCCACCTGTATTTCTCCGGCATCCACGCTCATCACCCTCCCTTGGATGGTCCGCCTGGAGCTGTCCAATTTGCCATTCCAGCATACAGAAATGATGCCTTTTGGTGATCGCCCTATGTGATGGCGAAGCGATGGAGAAACGGGAAGCTAGCAATGGAGAAGCTATCGAAAAATAGCGAGTATGTGAGGTCATTTTGCAATCCCTCAATAACTCGGGTTGAAGGCTTGTAGCCCTCGAGAAGACGGCCTAAAGGCTGAAAGCCCCGAAGAAAAAGGATGTATGCCATAACTAAATTGATTTTTAACATTAATTCAAAATATTTTAATTCATCTCATGCTAGATGAGGAATGTGTGGTTGCATTTAAGTAGAATATCCAAATTCAATGTAACCTCTTTCCTATATTTTGAATGCATGCCATACTTTGTCAATTTGTAAAGTAACTCTTTCTTAGAACATAATTTAGTCACATGGAATATGGAAAATATGCTAAATAACTTTCAATGAGGAAGAATCAATTTACATATTGGAGAGATAAAGGAACATGAGTAAGAGATGGTAAATTATGATAATGGCAAGGAAGAGGCACATCTTTTTACATTTCGAGAAATCATAGAGGGTGGGTGTCAAATGGAAGCAATATGATATGAATAGCAAATGGATTTAAAATGTATGAATGATGGTGTAGATAATCGTCATATATATAAATTTTTATATTTAAAATGAATAAAATAAATTGAAATGATGTTTTTATCTTTCATTACTTGTTGCTAGCAAAAACTTTAGATGTTGCATTTAGCCATGTTGAATAGAGTAAATGGACTATGGATTTGGATTTTACTATTATTGTAACATGGAACACGAATACTTATATGTTATTTGAAATATTCAAGTGTTGGAAGAGCATTGGTAATATTGGTTCATAGGTATGGCTATTTTCTTGAATTATTGGTGAGAAGAATTTTGGTAACTATTGAAACTTAAATCCTTGTACATACTGGAATCTACTCTTCTATTTATTGCAATTTTGGAATCCAACCTATGCAATTTTACTCATGGGTTCTTTGATTCAAAGACCTTGCCGATTTTGGTTAAAGAAACTCATACTATATCAACTTGGGATTTGACTAATGACTAATGATCTCTGTAGTGAAGCTGGGATCCGTTTGATAGGAAGGAAACCATCTTGGAACACCTAAGATTAAAACCCATGTCGTTGATTCTAATAGGAAACAATGATGATATACAAACAAACAAGCATGCTACTAAATGTGTCACATTGCTACAAGAAATGGAATGTGGTAATATCATCAGTGAAAATAAATCTTAACTCTATCCATTCATTAAAATAGGGAAATTGAAGCACTAAGACAACAAAAAACCTTATGATAGCATCGAATTTATAAAGCATGGATAATGGCTCAAAAAGAGTGCTAAGGTGATGGAATGGTGAAATATATAACCAAAATAGGGTATCGTTCATGATATATAATGTATAAAAACTCAGGCCCAAGTTGTACTCGTTAGTCACAAACAATTGACTCAAAGCACACATTTATTTTGGCAAAAATGTTTCTACAAGTTTTAATATGAGTTTATTTCTTGAAAAAACCAATATGGGTCTCGATGATTTTTGGTGAGAATGTGTATTTTACCCTGATGCTCTTGCTCACAAAAATTCAAACGAATCCCGATTTTAGATGATGTGTATTTTACCCTGATGCTCCAACTCACAAAAATTCAAAAGAATCAAGATTTTAGATTTCAAATTATAAGAAAAATAATCTTGACATTCTATAAAAACACAATTCTAGAAATTATAAATTGAGTCCAAATATGCTTACAAGACATGTTTTCACATCCCTCCTTGTGTGTTTTATGATTTTTTTCATGCATGGTTACTTCAATGTTTCTATTTGGCACAAAACCCATGTCTCAGTTTTTTTGATTTGGCCTCACTTGCATGAAAAATAATGTGCCAAAAGTACCCTTGGAGAAAATTTCACAGTTCTAAAATTTCTCAAAGAATTCCAAGAGTCTTATGTCGGATGACACTAATTCTACTCATAATTCCAATACTCATGGTTTAGAGGGTTTGCTTCTACTTTTTTTTCTCAACAATCTAACTTTTCAATGAGGAACATGGGTGAGTGATTTTTGAAATAAAGGGAAGAACAATTAATTCGAGGCTCGACGATAGGGGAAATCATGTGGAGTCTTTGGAATATGTGAAAAAATGTGATCATGATGAGAGATGTGGTCATATGTTGCATGATTTGATATAAAATCCATGCAATAGGTATGATGGAAGATCAAAGAGATTTCCTCAATATAATATTCCCATTTTTAAATGAATGAAATAGACTTACGAATGAATTCTTCTCACCTCAATTACCTTTGTTACCTTTCAATGGATTTAATTGTTCCTTGTAGTTATGTGTGTTGAGCATGATATGTTGTAGAATGCTTGAGAGTCTATTGTTTCGCTTTTTTGAATAATTTGATCTAAAAATTCATATAACTTATTGAAATGTTGAGGTCTTTATGCTATTGAGAATGATCATTGTTGGAACTAAAATGAGGAAATTGAGTACCCTTATTTTGGAACAAAATGGTCTTGCACAAGTTCTAGAAACACTACCACCTATTAGACCTTAAACTATCATTAATAACCCTTTTTCCCTAGTGGAGGTAAGCCCAGACTCGGGGGTGACATGTTGCTGAGAGCTTATGAGCAATAGAGTGTATGGTTGGGAGGAACGTCTAAGTTCTGCGAGTAGTTGGTGATATTTCATAAAAGATAAGTGTCTTCATGTGCTTGTCTCATCCACTGTGTGCTTAATTATATATGTTTATTATGAGTTTAAATCTTGTATGTCATTGCATATAAGTAATTGTTGTTATTTTGTATAATGATGCTTGCACATGTAAGTGTGGGTATAATTTTCAGTATTTGTAGTCATGCTAGACTATGACAGTTATTTTTAGTTAGTCCTATTGAGTTAACCTTATGATAATGGTCACGAGTCTCTGAGGCAAACTGATAATGGTTGTGTGGGCAAGGAAATATTTTGTGCACATATAGGATGGATTCGCTTGTGCACACAAATGTATTGAGTTACCTTCGTTTTTATAAGTTGTGGCAGATGAGGAAAATTGTGTGGCACAACTCAACTTGGGGTTGAGAACGTTGCTTAAAGTAATAATGGACAGGCTTGTAACGTTGTCTCCATTATGACTAGGAAGGTGAAGCATAAAATAAAGGTATATATATATTTACATTAGGAAATTAACGTCAACAATAAAAATCATAGCAACGAAAGTTCAATGACATCATAAGTAAAATTGTTACTAGCTACTCATCATTGAAACCAATAACACCGCATTCAACACATCAACAAAAATGATAGCGGAACATAAACATATATAGCGTCACCTCTTAGAACATCACCATAAACTTGAAACAATTTAATCAATGATCATCCAGATAAAGAATATTAAAATGACTACCCACACAACCTACCCTGCAAGGTTAGGAACTCCAGGACACATAAGCAATGCTCAAGCTTAGGATCCATTTGATTTTGACCATTTAAGGTCTCAAGGATGGAGATTGTTTAGAGGAACAAGGAGGTGTCTATGTCCCACTAGCAATCAAGACCAGATCAACTAGATATATCATTCAATCCTAATCATCAATTAACCATGGCGAAAGGGTAATCATAATCTTTATCAATCATACATCAACATTTAAATAATCATTGCACACGAGGGTAAGCAAATCTAGAACAATCACATGTCAAATTAATTAATAGCGCAAGAGGAAACTAGTTACTAAAATCAGTAACATATTGACATAAATTCATGACGCAAGATTAATCAACATTAAATTCAAAGGAGCAATGGAATAATTATGAAGGAACCACACAGCCACTAAAATTAAGGTGCGCAAATAAATTTTATTTCTAAACTAATCATACATCACCATTATTGCAATGCACGTGAGTAATCAAAAGCGCAAACATTTAAGCATCAACATTAGTCCATAGAGAAAGCAATCTAGCCACTTAACCATTAGCATAAATGAAATCATCCATCACATTAAATTTCATTCACGCAAGAAGTCTAATATCTAAAAAATCATTTATTACATCATATTCTCATTGTACGCAAGAAGTCTAATATCTAAGGCAATCATTCATTACATTAAATTTCATGGCGAGCGAGTTGTCTATTTAATCAATCAATCAATAAGGCTTCAACATTATTAAAAGGCACAAGAAAATAAATTTAAATAATCAATCATGCATTACATTAATTCCATGGACAAAATCATGACCCATACATTAATCCTTCGTCGCTAGTAGTATAGTTTTTGTTCCCTGCAAGATATTAATTCTACCAAGGATACAATAACTTGAATCTAGTGCATCAACAAATATAATCATTTTAGTTACTATCCCATTAAATCTCAAGATCCTACAATCCTACTTAGTATGGGACATGACTAGAGATATACACTTATCCATTTATCACTACATCCACTTAATCATAAAAAGGGAGGGCCCACCTTGTTTGAAAATAAAACTCCTCACTATGTCATGATAAACTAGAGAATACAATTAACCTTCCTCCAAGGGTACTGCTATAATATTTCAGACGAGAGCATGATGACCCAACTTAGGTGATCAAAATTCAAGGTGATCGTCTTAAGCCATGCACACACTGGGAGGAGTTGTTACATAACTCACACTAGGTATGAATTAAATGATCAAAGCGTCAAGGTGTAATGGTGTCAAAATAACCTAAGTTTTCCCTTGCTTGTTCTAAACTGGTTAAATGAGACCACTTACGAGTGTAAAATTCTCCCAAGGTAAACTGTCGGTAAAAATAAGGAACCAAACTACCAATCTAGGATATCTAATCTCACAAGTTCCCCTCCTTTAAAGGTAAGGTAATAATAAAGGAGTTTGTCTCAATGATATAGGTGGGCTACACCTCACTAATTAAGATATAAACCCATCCAACAAACTTAGAGGAAAAATCAATTAAATCAATATAATTAATACCTTGGGATTTCAACCCATCACCCAACCATTAAGGGACCAACATGGCCTAACCATATTTACTTCATTTTAGTAATCAAGGCTAGCTATGAAATATTAAGTAAGGGATATATGGGGTAGCAATTTATTTAATATTAGGTTATGGTGGGCATGCAAACTCATTGATGCTAAGCTTCTAGGAAGACCTTGATCGACGTGTAATCTAAGACAGTGTGCCACTAAACCATAAGACAATCTTCAGAATGGATTCCAGTCTTAATAAAATCATGGGTACAGTTTGAGAAAGGGAGATTGTTGAGTATAAACAATCAAAATTTCATTGAGGAAGAAAGGAGAAATTTGTTGAGGAAAGCATGCAAGGTTGGATGAGGAAAGCAAGAAATAAAAGCAACGAGTGTTATGGAAAATTGCAGATGGAAGAAAAGCAATAAAACACATGTGTGTTATGCCAATTGTTGAGGGATGACAAGAAATAAAAACGCCTATGCAGGGATGATTTTAAGGATGGAAATTTGTTTTAAAATATTGAAACCTTGGCGAATCTTACTAATCCTTCATATGCCAACTATAAATGTTTGGCGATATTTTTGTAAAATATTCAAATTTATAAGGATTTTATATAGTTTTTATAAAATTTTGGTGATTTTTAAGGTAAAATAATTTTATCCTATATAATTTGGGCGAATAATTTTTAAAATAGTGAATCTTGTTTTTGGAAAAACCATGGAAAATTAGCCCATGGGAGAAATTTAGCCCCTAAAATCATCCATGCGCCTGTGTGTTATGAAAATCGTTGATGGATGGAAAGTATAATCCCATAGGATACCAATAAGGATTTCGTAGATAATTCATGCCAAGAAGACCTCTTAAAGGAAATCGTCAAGGTTATTTTATTCATAAAAAAAATCGTAGAGGGAATGCATGCCATCGCAGAGATCTGAAAGAGTGCACGAGGGTAAATTTTAGTAATATAAATCACAGAGGGAATGCATTCCATGCTCCCTCAGAGTTTGTTTGTTTGATGGGGCTCTCACATTGAATCTCTTTTTCCACTAGTGCTGGTATATACAGAATCACTGAAGCATAATTTTACCAACAATTTATATAACTTGGGGTGTTCCACTTATCCTGATTCAAAGAAGAGATCTAGCAATAAAAATAAGGTGAGGATATTTATGCGAACAATAGAGCTATTTAATAGGGTGAAAGAGATGAATCTCGATCTATACTAAGACAGAGAAGCAGAAAGATAGGCATCCTGTATTGCTCAAAATTTTTAATAATTATGCAATACAGAGATTTATTTCACTATTCGAATGATGGTTTAGGGGATTTAAAAAAAATCGCATGCAATCTGCAATGTCTAAAAAGAATGGAAACACAATTATTTGTAATGTTTGCATTTTCATATTTTGCTGTCATAAATTGGCCTTATTGAGCGACGTATAGGTGATGGAGGTTGACGACTAGTCTATGGCAAAGGAGTCAAATCACAGGAAGAAAATGTCCACAAACAACCTAGATACCATAACAACAATGTCCTTCCCCGCACATTCATAAAAATCGCAAAGATGCATCTACAGACAAATCACTGGGTAAAAAAACGATAAGTCTAGGGTTAAAAGAGAGACTCTAACTCTTTCATGGTTACACACCAATAAAAATTGCATGGTGCAATCAGAGGCAAATCGCTGGGTAGAAGACGGTAAAAATTGCTCAGCATTGTAGATACATTCCCTGAGTAAATAAAGTGAATTGTTAAGTTCTAATGACCTGAATACAAAATATCATAATAGATCCAAAGGTATATGAATACAATCACCACATGAGATATATGAAACCATATATAAAACCACCACTTTATTATAAAAAACCCTTAGGATAGGTAAACACCATACAATGGATCCTATTATGGAAGGGATTCTCTCCTATTCACTTTCCTCTTCGAGGGGGAAACCTCCTAATAATATTTAACTCCAAATACAATACTTTTGTTCATGTCCCATTACATTTCTTGAACCCCTTTATATCATGTTACCATCACCTAAGAACAGTGTAGAGGAGGAATCTTCTAGAAGTAGAACCTTCTTAGAAGTCCTCTTACATTTATTATATCTAAATACTGATTTATTATACCTAACTACCATATTGGGCCTTATTTAATAATATAGTGGACATAGTCCACCTTGCATTGAATGGCCTCCACTATTATCACTATGGGCCTTCTGAGCCCCCACTACTACCTCTCTATTTACCTAACATTACATCCCTCTTATGAAAGCATTGTCCTCAACGCTTGATGTGCAACCATATACCAGGGTCCCATGGATAATTGTGGACCATAATGTTGAAGAGGACTGGAGAAACAAGGTCCCATGTAGAAAGGAAAGCCACCATGCTGAAGTAGTCCAACCGCCATTGTAAACTAGGGTCCCATGTCCAAGTGTTGATGTGAACTCCCCGTGGAATATTTTGGAACCCATTAACCAAATTAAAATGATGCTCCAAATACGAGCACCTATCATATGGATCCAAATAAGAAGATCCATCCACATAGTGGAAAAGGTTGTACCAGAATCTAGAAGGAGTAATACCACTGTAAAATATGTAGGATGGACACTGGTAATAATCATTAGCTCATGATTTGTCACATTGATTCTTTCTACATAAGGTGGATTAGAGTCATCAAATAAAATATGAAAGTGGCTTTAATACCATAAATAACAACTACCCATATACCAATCATCGTAATCAGCCTCAAAATCATACCAAGCATATATTTCTTGATTATATTCATCCTTGATGTCCGCCATAAGAAATATCTCCTGCATGTTATCCAATGAATCTTGAATACTACAAAAACTATCATAGAGGCCATCTGTGAGGCCGTCTATGAGACCATCTACAAAGTCATGCAATGTGTCATTCAATTGGGCTTTGAATGTTTCAGTCATCTGTAGAATTTCTTTGAGGGTTTGAGAGGAAATAGCCATTGAAAACACCACATATAATATACCAAAAGAAAACTATTAAAATGGTTTATCCAATGGAACTGATTTGGTAGAAATATTATCACCCTATGAAAATTTATGGACTTTGCAGTCTCATAACCATCACAAAAAACCGAAAAAATAGAACAATAAATTACTGCATAAAATTGTGTCTTTTTCTGGAAAAACCCTGAAAAGCTGTTGAATTTAAAATGCTCATAACTTTACTTCCCAGACTCTGTTTCGACTGATTTTTTTTTAAATTGGCTATTTTTTTCAAGAAGAATTCTAATACCCAATTTGTTTTTACAAATTCAGCTCATAAATCTTCATATCAGAACCTAAAGTGCACCACCCTCTTTTTCTTCCCTAGAAAAATTCTGCAAAAAGAGCAAAAACATTCTTCCCTTCTTTGGCCAAGGAAAATGCTTTGATACCACTTGTTAAAAACCAAATACTTGCATACAGAAACACCAAAAATATTCAAAGGATAATATAGAAGAGCCACACTTTATATATCAAACCCTTGAGGTAGGGAACACCATACAATTGATCCTATTATGGAAGGGATCCTCTCCTGTTCACTTGCCTTTTCGAGGGGGCTTCCTCCTATTGAGTTACCGCTCCAAATACAATAATTCTCTTCATGTACCATTACATTTCTTGAACCCCGTTATATATTACTATCATAACCTAATAACATTCTAGAGGATGAATCTTCTAGAAGTAGAAACTTCTAAGAAGTGTTCTTACATTTATTATATCTAACTACCATAGTGGGCCTTATTTAATCATATAGTGGACCTAGTCCACCTTACATTGAATGGCCTCCACTATTATCACTATGGGCCCTCTGGGCCCCCAATACTACCTCTCTAGCTACCTAACACTCTTTTTCTGGTGCTAGTATATACATAATCACTTAAACAAACGTTTACCAGCAATTTAGATAACTTGCGGTGTTCCACTTATCTCGATTCAAAGAAGAGATCTATCAATAAAAATAAGGTGATGATATTTATGCAAACAACAGAGCTTGTTAATAGGGTGAAATAGATCAATCTTGATCCATACTAAGACAGAGAAGCAGAAATATAGGCAGCCTGTATCACTAAAAATTTGTAATATATATGCAATACATAGATTTTTTTCACTATTAAAACGATGGTTTAGGGGATTTAAAAGAAATCACATGCAATCTGCAATGTCTAAAAAGAATGGAAACACAATTATCTGTAATGTCTGTGTTTTCATATTCTACTGTCAGAAACTGGCCTTATTGAGCGACGTATAGGTGATGAAGGTTGAAAACTGGTCTATGGAAAAATAGTTGAATTGTAGGAAGAAAAGGGCCACAAACAACGTAGATACCATAACAACAATGTCCTTCCCTGCACATTCATAAAAATCATAGAGATGCACCCAGAGACAAATCATTGGGTAAAAAAATGATAAGGCTAGGGTTAAAATAGAGAATCTGACTCTGTCATGGTTAGACACTAGTAAAAATCACAGGGTGCAATCAGAGTAAAATCACTGGGTAGAAGAAGGTAAGAATTTCTCAGCATTGCAGATACATTCATTGAGTAAATAAGGTGAAAATCATTGATTTTATAGGGACTAAATCACTGTGTAAAAATAAGTAAATTCGTTGATCCCTTGGGAGACCAATCGATGTGTATGAGAAGTAAATCATTGAGTTTAAGGGAACTAAATCACTGTACAAAAAGAAGAAATCCAACACAGAACAAAATGTTATCTTACCTACACAATTTTATGATACAACGCAAACCAATTCCATTTAAATTCAGAGCTTGGGTTTTCCAGGGAGAACATCGATATCAATTAAGAAATGTTCGCATGAGATGAATGAATAGATTCATACAATTTAATATTTAACAAAATGAAGAATTGACTAATCAAATACCGTAACCAATAAGGATGTCGATGTCGAGGTAGGTGGTTGTTGGCGTTCTCCGACTCAACTTACCCTTATCCTCGCTTTCTCTTGCTAATCATTGAGATCTCATTGGTACCTCCCATCAAACTCTAGGGTACTCTTCTTCCCTTGTAGCCCCCTGAGCCACAAAGGGGCAACACACAAACACAACCAGAACTCTCTAGCTCCCAGCTCGCCTCACAAGGTAGAGCTACCACTCTCTCACTCGAGCAGGGTATCCAAACTCTCACAAGTAAAACCAATCAGAATTTCAGCAATAGAACCTTACTCTCACTAGTCATTCCCTTTCTTCCTCTTATCCATTTCCTTTATATAGTTTTTCTTAGTGACAACTGCCATTTGCACATTTAATTGGTTTTTTTTTTTAATAATTTAATGAGGAATTATTTTCCCCATACACTTGTCATGTCTTCCCTTAGTTGCACTATTAAATCCATAATTTAATTTAATTAAATGTCAATTTACCCCACCCAACCTAAACTCACTCCTAGTTGTCCCTTTATTCCCTCTATTTCCCTTTTTATGACTGACTCCCTTCTAAAACTTAGTTTTGTTTAATTTAGTAAAGTTCTTTAGTACACTAGACTAGATACGTTTCTATGCTTCCACGTCTATTTATGCTTTATTCCCTTCTCAAATTAATTTATAATTTGGTATTTTATGCACACATGTGCTTTGAATTACTTCTTTAGATTATTTCATTTCCCTTAATCTTTTTAGTTGGTTTACCCCCCCTTCTTATTTCATCTGATTTGAAATTTAGTTTTTGTCTTCTACTTAACTTCTACTTAGGTTTAGTTATTTTTTTATATTTCCAATGGCTTAGAACATTAGGGATTATGCCTAATAATTTCATTCTTTAGTAATTTGATAATCAATTAATTTATTCGACACATGCTCAATATTTTAAGGTTTAACACTCGCTCAAGTTTTCTAGGCCACCTAAATTCATTGAATCATATTTATACCATGACCTTCCCTTCAAGACGCACTCTATTCTCCAAGGGCCCCACTTGCTTTTGATTCAAATTTTCATTTACACGACGTGCCCTTTAAGAGGCACTAAGTGCTCCAAGGGTGCCACTCGTCTTTGACTGGTTTTGGTAGTTTTCCAACCATTGGAGTCAATACCCCATTTAGGTGACCTTGTGAGAGACTAAGGGCCTCTAAGGAATAAGGACCATGTCTTATTGCACGCCCCTTAGAATCTTTGTGAGATATTGTGTCAGTCTACCCTCACGACATTATGGATATCTTGAACTAGGTAATCATTAACCTACAATTCGAGCCACGGTGGGAGTGATGGTAGGATGTGGCAGGGTTTTTGCCACACCTCTCCCTCAATATCTTGTTTATGTGCATGGCCCCTTTACTCCTTATGTGAGTCTGATTAACAAGAAATCATCAACCTACATCCATCAATGAAACATTGTCAATGATCCATAAACAACATCATAATATACATGATCATATATCACATATGCATAAATAAAAATACCCAAACCAATACAATCCACTCCCTGACTCGATACAGAGTCCAAGGAGGTCCATTGATGCCATTGACATCCTCAACCTGTCAATTTTCCTGCACACTCAGGGGAAACTCATTAATAGCATCTGTCAATACATAGATATCAGATAACATAACATCATAATCATCAACATCATCATAAGAATCCATACTAGAATAGAAAACCATATACTAAAACTGGATCACTTGCACGCAATTGTCCTCAAATAATAAGTCAAATCATGTGAGTGCAAGAGTAGGATGTTACATACACCCCCTCTTGTTTTAAATTTCTCCCCAAAGTTTTACAGTATATAAATGTAGTAATAAAGCATCTGACAAGATCTAAATTTCTAACTACGAAAAAAAAATGGAAACTATTAGCGCATATCATATGCATCCTCCCAGGTAGCCGAGTGTGAACTATAATTGTCCCAATGGACCTTGAACTGATCAAATGTTTGTCGTTGTAGTTGTCGAATGTGATGGTCCAGAATGCGGATTGGCTCCGCCATGAGCCCACCCTCGTCCGACACATGGGTAGGATCACTAACGTAATGTCTCAAAATATCTACATGAAAAACATCATGCATATGCCTCAAAAAATCAAGAAATTCTAGTCGATAGGCCATGGGACCTTTCTTGTCCACAACTTTGAAAAGGCCCACAAAAATAGGAGAGAGTTTATCACCCTTTCCAAACTTGATTGAATTCTTGTGTGGTTTCACCCACAAGAATACTCGATCACCAACTTCATAACTATGGTCAACACAATGTGCATCGACATAACTCTTATGTCGGTCTTGCACTTCTTTAATCCTTTGTATTATTGTTTTCATTTGTTATTTTATTTCTTGGATCGCTTCTGTTCCAACCAAGACCCTATCATGAAGTCGATCCCAGCTCAAAGGCATATGACGTGGTCTCTTGTAGAGAAGCTTGAATGGCGCCATTTTAATGGTGCTTTGATAGTTGTTGTTGTACGCAAACTCTACCAGTGGAGAGAACTCTTCCCAATGCTTCTTTTGGTCCATCATGTACATACACAACATATCTTCCAAGATTTGGTTCATTCATTTTGTCCTCCCGTCTGTCTCTGGGTGATACGTTGTACTAAAGTTAAATTGGGTTCCCAATGCCTCTTGGAAACTAGTCCAAAATAATCATATAAACATTGATCCTCAATCAGATATGATCCTTTTATGCACGCCATGTAATCTCACAATCTCGCTAATAAAAAATCTAGCTATTTCTAGCACCTAATATGTTATACACATAGGAATAAAATGTGCACTCTTCGTCAGAGTGTTAACTACCACAAAAATCAAGTCATGCCTCTTTGTCGTCAGCAACAATCCCACAACAAAGTCCATTGAAATGAGCTCCCATTTCGATTCTAGAATAACATGTGGATGTAGTAATCCTGCCAGATGCCTATGTTCAGCCTTTACTTGCTGACATTCTAGGAATCTCTTCACATAGTTGACTATGTCTGCCTTCATTCCTTTCCATAAGAATAAGGTTTTAAGGTCTGCCCTAATTTTTGTGACTCTTGGATGAGCCATGTACACTTCTCTATGAGATTCGCATAAAATCAAACTTCTCAATTCATCGTTAGGAGGTACATAATTCCGGTCATTAAACCTCATTAATCTATCATTGTCCATAGTAAATCCCTCAAATTTTGGTACCAACATGGTGTCTTGTCCGATATTTTCCTTAACCTCTTTATACCATTCATTGTTGCACTATAAAGTTAGAATCTTTTCTTGAAGATTCATCTGAAGAGGTATCACCAAAAAATTGCGTGGTCTCTAACTTAATGAATTTGCCACTCTGTTTACTATTCCTTTTATGTAGGTAATCTCAAAGTCGTACTCGCTAAGCAGTTCTAACCAATGCCTTTGTCGCGCGTTCAAGTCACTTTGCATAAAAATGTGCTGCAAAACATAGTGGTTTGTTTTCAGTTTACATTTTCATCCAATCTTGTAGTTCCTCCACACTCTCAGGGCATACACAATAGAAAAAAACTCCAAATCATGCATCACGTAGTTCTCCTCATGCTTTCTTATCTTCCTTGATATGTAAGCGATCACTCAACCATCTTGCATCAAGACTTTGCCTAATCCTTCCTTGGATGTGTCTGTGCATACTAAGAAGTCCTCATCCACGTCGGGGACTTTTAGTATCAGTGTTGTCGTCAACAACTCCTTGAGCCTTCCAAATGTTTCCACGCATTTCTCGGTCCATTCAAACTTCTTTTTTTTCTTTTGCAATTCTGTGATGGGATTTTCTATCCTCGAAAAACCTTCTATGAACCGTCGATAATACCCACCTAAAACCATGAAGCTGTGTACTCGTAGTACGTTCGTCGGCACATGCCATTCCATAATATCCTCCACCTTCGTTGTATCCATAGAGATACCTTCGTTGGAGATAAAATGCCCTAAATAATGTATCTTCGATTGATAAAAGGAGCATTTCGACAGTTTCCCATATAATTTGTTCTCTCATACAAATTGTAATACCAAGTGAAAATGTTGATCATGTTGTTCCTTCGTCTGAAAATATATCAAAATTTCGTCAATGAATACTTGAAAAAAATTGCTGAAGTACTCACAGAACACCCCATTCATAAAGCTCATGAATACACTTGGGGCGTTTTTCGGTCCAAATGGTAAAATGGTAAACTCGTAATTCCTAAACCTTGTCTTGAATGCGGTCTTAGGAATTCCTTCCTCTTTGATTCGTAACTGGTGATATCATGATCTCGATTCGATATTCGAAAACACCCTCACGCCATTCATTTGACCAAACAAATCGTCTATTCTTGGCAATCGGTATTGGTTATTGATCGTTTCCTTGTTCAATTGACGGTTGTCAATAAAAATTCTCCATGACCCATCCTTCTTCCATATGAAAATAAGAAGCGTATCCTAAGGATACACACTCAGACGTATAAGTCCTAAGTCCGACAACTCCTTCAGTTGCATTTTCAACTCTTGTAACTCAGGGGTTGACATACGATAAGACATTCTTGTTGTTGGTTTAGTTCCAGGTTTTAGGTCGATGGTAAATTCCAACTCTCTTTCAGGAAAAAAACCTGGTAACTCTTCTGGGAAAATGTTCACAAACTCTCGTACTATAGGAAGGTTTTCTAATCCTTTCTCCATGCCCTTTTCGTTCAACGCTAAGATTGCATATAGCTTCCATCCTTTGTGCATACACTTATGTAGTTGGAGGGAAGAGATGAACCTTCAAGAAACTCCCTGGTTTCTTCCTACGATCACTTGTCTTTGTCCCTCATCATCGGTCAAACTCAATCATTTTGTCTTATAGTTTAATATCACATCATACGATTCCAACCATTACATATTGATCATGACATCATAATATCCTAATATCATGACGTACAAGTTTTTTTTTGTTACAAATTATACCAGGTTGAGGATACAATCCATAACTATTCCTCCAACCTTATGCTTGTATCCTGAAGCCATTTCCACGTAGATAAACTCATCATGTTTGAATGCCTTTACCTTAATTATTTTTAGCGCTGCACCAAAAATAAAGCTATCTGTAGCATTGAGATCTATCAAAATACTAAAGGTCTGGTCAGAAATGGTATGTGACATCTCGAGCATAGTATATTGGTGCTCGACCTGGCTATTATTCATCGCTGCATGAATCCAGTGGGCCTTGCCCAAATATTCTACTATAGTGTGTCTGAATGACCCACCTTCTCTAGCCCTCTCAACCAGATAGTCATGCTGGTAATTTGGATCTCCACATGTACAACATCCTGTCTTTGGTCTAGTACTCCTGGTCCTGGAAGTAGAAGTTGATGGCCCACCATATTGAAACCAAGGTTTGTTCTACTGAACAGGCCTGAACTGTTGTTGTTGTAGATGACACTACTTCTGGTGTTGTGGTCCTTTGTAGGGAGTCTACTTCTAAGGCGTCAATCTTCATGGTGTCGTGAACTTGGATCCTCTCAGAGTGCACCTATACCCTGATGGATGTCTAGCTTATGTCTGATGTTATTGCGCACTAGATGTCACCTGTCCCATGAATCTCATAGGAGTCCTATGTTGGAAGATTAGTTTTTGTCATTGATGTCAACCCTAGTCATGTGTTTTGGAATGCAAGATTGATGAAGGTATTTGGACATTAAGGACAATGTACGTGCATATACAACACCCATGAATGGATAGTATACATCATGTTGTTTCCGATGGTATGTGGCATGTCACGTGGATCCTCATGGTTGAGTAGAAATGAATTTTTGAAGATGACAAAGTGAATTGAAGAAGGAAGTACATGTAGGCCCTGAAGATAATTAAAGAAAAGAATTACAAAATAAGAAAGTGTGAGGTTGGCCCTAATGTTAAGCCCTAATATTGGCTCATTAACCCTTAATTGGGGCATATTAGATTAGTAATGTTATTTTATTTATGTCAGCTTGATCATTAACCCTTAATTGGGGCATATTATATTAGTAATGTTATTTTATTTATGTCGGCTTTAGGCCATTAGTTGTAATTATGCCTCCTAGTCTCCTATATATACCAAGGAGACATTTTCATTTTGAATCATCTTGTACTTGAACATTTAAGTGGGGTAAAAGGAGTTTGCCCCCTCGAAGAGGCTTATTATCTGAAATTATCTCTTTTTCAAGGCATTGAGTACTTTTTCTGGGGGTTTTCTATGCTATATTGATATTTGGTTCTTAACATATGGTATCAGAGCTCAAGGTCTTAGGGTTTCGCTGCTACATCTGAGACACCGTGGAATTTTTTCTATAACTTTTGTTCTACAACGTTTCAGAAGGAACTTCTTGGAGGGTATTTAGTACACGGATCAAGGTACATTGGGTTCAAAATTCAGCTCCTGAGGACTTATTCTTTCGAAGATACAGCCTATACAAGATAGGGTTCTGGAATCATCCTGAAATGAGTCATTGTGGAATTTTCGCTATAAAAAATCTTCTGTAACGTTGAAGACCCTAAAATCTAGAGGAAATTTACAGAAATTAGTAAGGAATCTATGGTAAAATGTTTATCTACTGGGTCATTATAAATTTGTATATACACCTTGTGTAAGATAGGGTATCTGACTAGTCCTATTGACTAGTCTCAAGAAGGTGTTCCAAGTAAAACAATCATAACTTCTTTCTAGAGTATCCAGATTGAGTGGGAATGGTTGCATTGGATCGTGGACAGTCTGTAGTATTTTTTATGTGAGTTTCAGAATTTGATATCAATTATTTTGTGCGGGGCATTCTATACAAGTGAGATCTCCTGGAAAGGCCAAAAATATGCAAGTTGTGAGGAAGTTACCGTAAATTCCACTTGGCACATCCAATTTTGATTAGACCTGTGGCATTGCAGAGAAGAAAT
>ML779948.1:390828-432101 GCA_009831015.1 Picea engelmannii
GAAGATGACAAAGTGAATTGAAGAAGGAAGTACATGTAGGCCCTGAAGATAATTAAAGAAAAGAATTACAAAATAAGAAAGTGTGAGGTTGGCCCTAATGTTAAAATGAAGTGACATAAATGGTATAAATAAACATCATTATACATTCATTTTTATACAAGTCAGATTTTAGAGGAAATAAGAAGTAAAGAAGGCCATATTTCAAGGGAGGATGAAGTCTTTTGGTGATGTGTTCTAATGTATGTTATTTTCAGGTCATCTTACCATTTTTTCTATAACGTTTTTTCTAGAATGATTCAAATGGTGAAGTCGCTATGGTGTTTAGAAGACATATCAAGGTACCTCTGGTGAAAATTTCATCTCTTGATTTGCTATAATTATGGAGATACACTCTATGGAAGATATGGTTTGTGACCAGTCTTGAAGCTTGTCAATAAACAAGTGTTTCGGGTAAAAACGTCATAACTTATTCATCAAGAATCCAAATTAAGTGGGACAAATTTCATTGGAAAGAGTACGGATGTTAGTTTCTTGTGTGTGAGTTTCAGAATTGGATGTTAATTATTGAACGCTGGGCGTTCTGTGCAAGTTCACTCTCTTGAATAGACCAGAATTGAATAAAGTCTACCATTCTTTCTATAACCTCTTTTTGGGGAGGATTCAAGGAGTGAAAATTGGAGGCATTTCAGAGAATACATTGAGTAATATTATCTATAGGATCAGAGTACTCCAAGAATTGAAGAATCGCAGAAATTGAAGAAGTCTCAGGAAGCATTATCAGGTTCTATGTGATGATTGGTTGATGGTGATGATTTAATGTAAAGTTTTATTATCTCTCATATATTTTTCGGTGGAAGGAAGGGGAAAGGATGGAGAGGTCAAATCTCTCTTGATATTGTAGGATTGTATCTTCCTCTTGGAGTTTTATCCCTCCCTTTACATTTGAAAGTTGTAGCTACCTTTGGAATTCATTACTTCCCTTTAACAATAACTATTGATTATTTCTCATATATTGTGCATGGTGTATTGTGGTGTATTGGTGTAACTCTTATACTATTTTTCATTGATCATTGGATATAGTTGAATGGTTTAAGTATAAGTTGAAAAAGGTTTTAAATTGTACTTGATACTGATTCACCCCCCTCTTTGTATCAACAATTGGTATCATAGCAGGTTACCTTCAGTACAATTTAATCACTGGAAGGAAGATCCTAAGAAGAAATGGAAGACAAAATTCCAAATGGGATTCCACTATTTGATGGAAGCAATTTTGAATACTGGAGTAATAGAATGGAAACTTACTTGAAAAATCTTGGGGAAGGTGTTTGTTTCTCAGTTGCTTCAAGATATAATGCTTTGAAGAAACTAAAGACTGCAGCTCAGAAGGAAGAAAAAAGGAACAACAAATTGGCAATAGATACCATCCTAGATGGATTGACAGATTCAGTGAAATCCAAGGTGGGATCATGTGCATCATCAAAGGATATTTGGGACAAGCTACAAGACCTTTATGTAAGGGAAGATGCAGAAGAAGAAGAAGAAGAAGAAGAAGTTGAAGCAAATTATAACATCTCAGATTTCAAAGAAGAAAATAGAGGCTCTTTCATTAACTCGACAAAATAATTTGGCAAATACATAAATATACATAATTTTGAAATAAAGCTGCAGAAATAATGCTCAGATCAGAAAACATACAACACCACTGAATTTGTGGCGTCGATTTACCCAAAAATGACTATCTCCACGCTCCGATCCAAATCTGGCACTCCCAGGCCCAAGTAGAATTTTGTCTCGATTTTTGGGCCCACTGCAACCTACAATAATTCTTGTATGACATTGAAATTTGTGCCCACATGTCATATAGTTCACGCCTCTCTCTCATAGCTTGGAGGATTTCACCTTTTTAATAATAAACATGGGTGGATGTAGCAAGACGTACCCGCGACATATTGGTTATGGGCATATGTATTATGGCTTTGGCATATGTAGAGGATCCTGGGTCAAATCCCACAGACTTAGTTTTTGGTATATTGGTTGTATATATTTGCAATGAAAATGAACCGTTTCTAACTTTAGTGGAGTAGCTAGAATCTCTTCCAATTGGTTTCCAAAGTTAGCGTGGTCCGCCAAATTTGGCGGACCCACTAATTTTTGTTTTCGAAATTCGTTCATGGGTCGTTGTTGGGTGTTTCCTACTTGCCACATGGTGGCCCTTAATTGGGCCATGCTACCCTCTACCAAATCAATACACCATTTTAGCATGCCACGTCAGTCGTACGGACTGTACAGACTGGCACGTCGCACGATCCGATTGATGCATGGATCAGTCCAAAAGGCCAATAAACGAGTGACACGCAGCAGCCTCTGGTGCTTCCACATCTTCATGGTGATGTCATGCTGACATAATCATGCTATGTGTCACTTCCCTGATCTTCCACATGCGTTTTATGGATGATGATGTCATCCATACAGATTTTGATTTCAGTAGTACATATGTTGACTCATCCCCTACTCACTAAGCTAGGTTGACCAAACTTTGATGACATATATATTTCAATCCATAACTTCATTTGACGAGATGTTTGTGCCATTAGAAATATTTTGATTCACTCTTCGTGATCATGCCATTTTCATTGAGTTTTGGAAACTTTGAATTTTTTCCCTTTCTCTTTATGTTGGAGCCATTATGAGCATTATGAGTTGCCTCTGTGAGTTCTGAGTTATTATTATCCTTCTCTATATCCTTTTTGGATCACCCTTCAAAGTATTTGTTTTCACATAATATATGTCAGAATACTAGGTGGTGGGGTGGTCGAGCTAGAGGCTAGACCTACCACACGTTGTTGAATACCAATTTTTTGCATCTGGGTTGTAGCTAGGTATACGACTTTAGTTTGAGAAGAAATTATTATGCCATCGACATGTGGGTGATACTTTGGATTTTCCAAGTCGAGAGTATACCATGGCTCATATAGAATAATATCATAGGGAATTCTCAGTTGAGAGTAAATGAGCTCTAGTTGTTGTTCCCGAAAGATTGCTCATTCTTCTGAAAACACTCTCGAAGTCACAACATCCTTCAAAATGAACTATAGTAGATATTTCAAGAACCAGTCAAGGAGAAAATCTAGAGGAACTATATATTTAATCAAGATCTTCCTTCTCATCCATTATCGAATATGATTGGAAATGTGTGTGGCCTTATCTTGCTCAAAATTGGCAGACAATTCTATCATGGAGTCGTACCAGGCAGGGAGTTGGAAATGGTTTAGGAAAACCATGGCTAAATCACCAAAAGTCGAGTACTTTCCCCTTTCAATTTCAATGTACCACTTGGAAGTGCCCCTGGTAATAGTACACTGGAACAAACACAATTGAATTGAATCATCATTATGTGAGTTGGACAAACACCATGAGTGGAACATCGTTATGTGGTCCTATGGATCCTTGTGGCTTTTTCCTTCAAATTTGGGTATGTCTGAAGGTAGTTTGGTTGGGACCGTAGGCCATCTAGGGTCATGATGAATGTGGTCATTCATCAAATTGGATAATTCTGGAAAATGAAGCATTGCTAAAAATCTTAGCCGAGGTTGCATCATTGACCGATTGGCATCCTAAAAAGAAGGTCTTGGGTTGTAACTGGCACCAAGTTTATAGAAAGAGTTTTTTATCAAACCAAAGCTCTGGATAAAAAAAAATTGACCCTGGTTGAATGGAGAAAATCCTCCACCCATCTGGTTCCCAAAAGGAAAACTATAGTTTCCCCCATATGAGCCCCCATGCAAAGGAAATTTTTTTGGAATGGGAGTAGACTGATTGGTAAAGGGGTTGCCCCCTTGAGACATCCCTTGTGAGGGATTTCACTGGCCTTGGAGAGACGTACTACCCAACATCGCCCCTTGCGAGGAAAAATGTTCTTCCTAGGGAAAATATTGACCTTGGAAGGGGTTTCCCCCTATCGACAATGTGGATGAAGTGAAAGTGTTACTCCTGAACCCACATGATCTAGGTGGATATTGGTGGCCACACATCTATTCCAAGTAGCTCCTCTTAACAGTTTTTAGTTCAACATGTTCTTTTGTACTTCTTTGTAATTTTGGTTTCTACACTTTCGGGGCTATCTGAATCCCTACAAATATTCTAGGAGGAGACTGTTGGCCTCCCACCTAATCAAACTAGCTTATTTTGGATGTTTTCCTATCATCACATCTTTTTGCACTTTTTGCCATTTTGGGGCCCTAAATAGTGTTTTTATTTATTTATTTCCATAGTCAAACTATGGTCATAGTTATAGTTTGACATTGTAATTCGTATCTCTTGAAAATACCTTTCCAACGGGCTCTCATGCTCCTAAAACAGAGGTCATATGCAAAATTGTCGACCTCAGGAAGTTGAGGTACCAACTTACCCATAGGGGCCCATATGACTTTTGGCGTTTCACCTCCTAGGGTTAGGTTTTTGGATGTCTAGGGTTTTGGAATTCATGAGTAATATTAAAAAAAAAATTGGAGCCTCATTGTAGTCATTCTTCTCAGATGGATGTGCATAACAACCACATCTCTTCTTAGAAATAACTACCACCATTCGAGCAAGTTGTTTTATTTATGTAGTTGTATAGTTTCAACCTATTTCATTTATTCAATAGAAGATATTGTTCACTGGATATTTGTGTTGTTATCCATATCTATATGTTTATTGTATTTAGTTTGTTAATCACTTAATTCTTCTCCTAAATCTGGATCAATGATATTAGATGGGTATGCTCTTCTTTTATTTTTCTTCATGCATGTTCACGACAAGATCTGGGTACAAGAAGTTGGGACTCGAACCAATTGATTCAAAATATTGGTCACATCGAGCCCAAAAAAAACCTATGGGGGAAGAAATGAAATATGATGGAGAAGGATATCATTTTAAAATGTTGCTCGAGGAAGCCCTTGCATGATAAAGGAACAAAATGATGTACAACTTTGCACAGATCCTTTGGCAGCTGCCCACGGGAGAAGCATCTTGATCAAGAGGCCATGCAACCCCCATCAAGGCACAATTAAAGTTTGATATTCCATTATTTGAAGCACTGATAGATGCAGATGCAGTAGATAAATGGTTGAAGTTTCTCGAAGGGTATTTTTCGGTCATTCCCCATGGGGAAAATATTACTTTTTCACTCCTCAAGGTTGTTCCCCATGTTAAGGAATGGTGGGATAGTTACTCTAAGAAAAGGGATATAGAGTAATATTCCATATTTGTGTTTTAAAATACATGAGATTCCTTCTGGTATTCCATTAAAGAACAATACTACCCTGTTGGAAGCTACAAGGACCAGTACACCAGATGGATCTCCCTACATCAGAAAAAAAAACCAGACAATACCATATTTCACCAATATTTCCATACCCTACACACCAAATTGGGTATCAAAGAATCTAAGCAACGTATCGTCCTCAAATACCGTGACTATTTTCATAGATACATTTAAACAAAAATGGAGTTTCTAGACATCACCTCATAGGGTACGACTTATAGATATGCTATCAAGATTGAGCAGAAATTTAAGCAAAAGAGGCAAGAGTTTGGATTTGCAAATCCTCACAACTGAAGTAGGGGAAAGGCAGCCCCAACCTACAAAACACGGGATAGATCAAATCTGGTCACTCTCAAGACAACTAGTCCAAGCTACAACATAATAAGGGAAATGAAAAGATGAATAAGGACATGGGAAAATGGTGTGAATACCATAAAATTCCTTGGCACAACACCAAAGAATTCCATTCTAATAAGTCACTCATGGTCAATTCTGACTCTAAATCAAATCCAGAAGCAGGGAAGTGAATTATCAATGTTGAACCCAATGCCACTATCTCTACCACCAAAGTCCAGCCAAGCAAACCAAAAGAACCAGAGGAAGTGGAAGGCCTATTTCACTCTCAGATGTGGGTAAAGGTGGATATTTATCATTTCATTTTCGATAGCATATGTCAGAAGAACATGATCTAGGGAGAGGTCATCAGTGGCTCGACCTACCAACGACACCACACCCGTAGCCTTAAACCATCTGGTGGCTTTTCCAAGGAACAGATCTTTGTGTGAACCAACACTGTCGTCTTCCCTACGAGATCAAGACTTTCAAAGATGAGGTATTGTGTGGTATTTCTCTCCTTGAAGTTTGTGATTTTATTTTAGGAAAACCATATTTTTTGAATCATCATGTTGTGTATGAATGTAGCCTTGAATTGTTATTATTACTTTGGGTAGACAATTGTATAGGATACTAGAGGTAGCGCCACCCACCGTTATTTATTTAATATCTTCTAACTAATGTAGTAATTGCATTTCACAGACCGTGAATTTTGTCTTCTTTGTGATCCATGCTCATAGTAAGAAAAAGGTCATCACCACATCCGTGGCCTCTACATAGAGCCTCTCTTTGCAGAAAAAGCAATTAGACGGGATTGTGGAAGAGTACAGATACATATTCTCCTCACCCACCGAGGTATCGACACACTGCCAATTCAAGAACCCTATTGATCTAATGCCAAATGCACCTCTTCCTAATGGACTAGTCTATCATTGCTCGTTTATGGAAAATGACAAAATCAAGTGACAAATCCAAGAGCTTATTCAAAAGGGGCACATCAGACCCAACTCCTCCCCTTGTAACAAATCAATTGTACTGGTGCAGAAGAAGGACGTGACCTATTGAGTTTGCATTAATTAACGAGAATTAAACAAAATCACAGTCAGGAACCATGACCCAATTCCCATAATTGATGACCTTCTTTACCAACTCATGGGGGAAACATTTTTTCAACAATATTGGCCTAAAGTCTAGCTACCACTGTGTTCCCATCGAACCAACTGATGTATAGAAGACAAATTTCAAATATAAATAAGGTCTCTTTGAATGGATGGTCATGCCCTTTGGCTTAAAAAATGAACCAACCACTTTCATGAGGTTGATGGATGATGTATTAAGACCCTTTGTGGTGGTATATTTGGATGAAATCCTCATCTTCAGAAGAACTTTTGAGGAGAACATGCGGCATATTCAACAGGTTTCGAGCACTCTATGACAACACAAGCTATATGTTAACTTGGAAAAATGATCCTTTGGCATGAACAAGGTTCAATACTCGTGCTACATTTTTTATTGGCATGGGTACATGTTGATCCAACTAATATCCAACTCATCCGTGAATGGACAACCCCTAACAGACTAACCTATCTTTGAAGCTACTTGGGACTGGCCAACTTCTACCAACGGTTCATGTTGGGATTCTCCCATATTGCATGGGCTCTCAACCAAGTGACCAAGGGAAGCAGAAGGGAAAAGTTTTCATGGGGGAAGGAACAATAATGAGTATTTAATGATCTGAAGCTTGGCGTGTGTTGAGCAACAGTACTCTCCTTGCCCGATCTGCAACAACCGTTCAAGATTGATACCGATGCATATGACTATGTTGTAGGTGCATATCTCACTCATAATGGTCATCTGGTGGCATACCATAGTAAGACACTCTCAGAGACTATCTGTAAATACCCCACCTATGACAAGGAAATGTATTCCATTTTACAAGTATGTCATCACTGGAAACATTAAATTCTAGGAAAGGAGACGATCATCCAAACAGATCAAAAGCCTCTATAGTTCATACAAAAATAGAGGAACTTGAAGAATGAACACCATCAAAAGTGGTCCACCTACCTGTAACAGTTCCATATTAACATCAATTATAAGACAGAGAGCACAAATCATGTCATTTTCGACCTCAGTCGACCTCATGTGGATGCACTCACCAATGTTCTCCATTCCTTTGGACATGAGGCATCTGAGTGGCCCAAACTTTATCAACAAAATCCAGACTTTTCCATGACCTATCATCTCTTGGGTACATGCACGAATGTCACCAATTTTCACATTTAGGACAGACTATTATTCCATCTGGTCCATCTTTTTGTTTCTGCAAGTAAGCATGCAAAGATGAATTGGGAAGCCCACTACATTCGGATGGCAGGACATTTTGGTGTGGAAAAATTTTTGGTCATTCTACATAAACATTTTTATTGGCCAAAAATTCAACAAGACGTCAGCAAGTATATCAGATATTGCACTTCTTTTGTTATTTCCAAGCCAACCATCAAGAAGCAAGGCTTATACATGCCTCTTCTTACTCCCGATAAGCCTTGGGAATCCATCTCGATGGATTACATGTCTAGCCTTCCATCCACCAAGCAAGGAAATGACTCTATATTTGTGCTCGTTGATCGGTTTTCGAAGATGGCCATCCTCACAGCTTGCAAGAAGAAAATCACAATGGCATATACTACCAAGTTGTTCTTCGAACAAGTGTGGGTCCATTTTTGGATACCAAATAACATCATCTCCGACTGGGACAATGGGTTCCTCATCATATTTTGGTCAAGTCTTTGGTCACTGGTTGACACCAAGCTCACTAAATCAACTTCTTTCCATCCCCAAAAAGATAGCCAAACAAAGGTCATCAATCAGACGATTGTGCACATCCTATGCATGACAATGTACAAGTATAAGCTTCTACATACATGGGATGAGAGTCTCCCCTATGTTCAACACATTTACAACAAGGATCTCCATATCTCCACCGACTATATCCCATTTCAGGTGGGGTTGGGATTCCATCCCTTGGCTCCCATTGTTGTTGCACTACCTCTTACAACCACAGAGAAAAACTCTTCCTGTGTTCAGTCTGATACCGACAAAACCACTAGATTCATTGAGTGGATTCAACACATCCACCAATAGGTCCATGAGATTTTGCAGAAACCCAATGCTAAGTACAAGTACCGCCATGATCAAAACAGGGTACCACACCAGTTTTAGTTTGCATGCAAGGTCTTGTTACATTTTCAGAAAAAAGAGTCTTACATGGTCCCATAGGAAGCTTTTCCCACTTCTCTATGAGAATTACACTATCACCAAGGCTGTGGGAAACAATGGTTTTGAGCTCAACACAACACCCTTCCTTGGCTTGCATCTAGTGTTCAATGTGGACCTCCTTTGGCCATATTTTCCACCATTATTGGACACCTTAGAGATCACAGAATAGATGGGAGTAACAGATCTCAACCCTGATTTCATGGAACAAGAATCCACTTATAAGATAATGGACACATAGGTCAAGGTAACTTGCTAGTAGAGGATCCAACTTTATCGGGTTGCCAAGCAAGGGAAGCTCCTACACCAAGGAAAGTGGCCCACCTAGGGCCAAATTCAGAAGAAGTTTCCTCACCTGATGGGGGAATTCAACGCAATGGATACCATTTCTTCCTAAGGGGGGAGGACTAATCGAGGTGGATATTGGTGGCCACCCATCTATTCCAACTATCTCCTCTTGACATTTTTTAGTTCAACACGTTCTTTTATACTTCTTTGCAATTCTAGTTTCTATACTTCTGGGATTGTTTGAAGCCCTACACATCTTCCAAGAGGAAATTGATGGCATCCCACCTAATCCAACTAGATTATTTTGGATGTTTTCATGCTAGATAATCCTTTTGTACTTCCAGGTCCGTTTTGGGGCCCTAAACAATGTGTTTCTGGCTTGACATAGTCAAACTAGAGATGGAGTGAGAGATTGACAGTGTAATGTGTAGTTCTCAAAACTACCATCCCAATGGGCTATCACACGCCTAAAATGGAGGTTGTATGAAAAAGTTACGACCCCTAGAAGTTGGGGTACCAAGTTACCCATAGGGGCCCACATGAATTTTTATGTTTCACCTCCTAGGGTTAGGTTTTTGGATGTCTAGGGTTTTAGAATTCATGAGTAATATTAAAAATGACTTTGGAGCCTCATTGTAATCGTTCTTCTCATATGGATGTGCATAGAAACCACACATATTCTCAAATATAGATACCACCATTCGATAAAGTTGTTTCAGTTTTGCAGTTTTGCAGTTTCATCCTATTTCATTTATTCAATAGAATATATTATTCACTAGATATCTTTGTTGCTATTCATATCTCTATGTTTATTGTATTCATTTTGTTAATCAATTCATTCTACTCCTAAATCTGAATCACCACCATAAAGTGTGAATGGGTTCGATGTAGATGGTATACTAGAGGATTGAAATCCGCTACCCTTATAGGTTCCCCAACCCCATGCGAAGTTAGGGATGGAAGATTGGAAAGGTCAACTTTGGATGAATGGGGATGAAAGAGGAATGTGATCTCTTCCCCAAGAAATGGCTTGGTAAGGAGTTGAGGTACTTCCTGCACCAACATTAGAATACTGGGACATTGGGTGAGAACTAACGAATGCATTAAGCATGTCCATTGATGACATTCCATATAAAAATGTGTTCGATGTTGATGAAAATGATGCATCTGCACTCAGAATTTGAGTGGGATTGACAACCAATGAGGAAATTATACTAGTCGACATGTCAATGGTGGAATGAATAACACCCATCGTTTGGTTCAACATACCAGGAGGAAATACTCCCCCAGTCACTATTGTCGAGGTGGGAGTTGTGTGGAATCCCAACCCTGATACTGGCGGAGTGTCGTCCATAGTGTCCTAGTGAGGAGGGATAATATTAACGATGTCCGATCTGGAATGTGGGACTTGTACGACTGGAAATGTAAAAGTCTCAAGTAATGGAGGATTAAAGTGTGGAGTGAACTCCTCGACTCCAAGTTCCTCAATGATTACCTCCTCTGGTTCTAAAATGTTAACTTCTATAGGGTCAATGTTTACTATCTCAGTGTAACCGATCGGTAGGAAATTTCTGAATGGATCGAGTCGATGCCTTTATGGAGGTGGAGAAGAATTATTTCTAACCTCTTCCTTGGTTGGAAAGCCTTGAATTTTCCTCGATATTTGGGGTGGTCGATCAACCACTTTGAGTGATCAGCTCTCGATGAAAATATACTTGCCTTTATAAAGTTGAACTACGTTCACCAATCACACAACTAAAAATCCCTAAATGATAAAAGAAACACAAACAAATTTGCTAATATTCTGACTCAAGTGGATTAAGTCTTGGTATAGGAATAACAACAAAGTGGGCTCAGGCCCTTCCAAACGGAGGCACGAGTTGATTAAGTCCAACAGGCCAATGCACAAAGGTATCAGAAGTAATTATCCTGACCTCCACAGATCATGTTTGTCCGGTGCAAGTGTCCTCACTTCACAAGGCACCCTCTAGTAGTACTAAAATGTGTGATACAAAGTCTCCCCTAGGTACTAAGAAAAACCCCCGTAGTCACCTTTTGGTATACCTAGGAGAAGAAACTATGGTTACCAACTCGTAGTCGGGGCTCGGGGAGTACAGTGGATAGACAAGATCGAATGTGTTGGTAGGGTAGTAAATCTTGAAGCCTCACTACAACAAATCCCTATGATTAGTTTCCTATTTAGCTCCCTTTTTTTCTTCCACTGGTTATTTTAATGTCTTTTTATCGACTTTGTTTCTAAATTCGGTGCTATTTATCAGGATGACACTATTTTGGGCGAGATTTACGTCGAGCAACCCAAGTTGGCACTAAATTTGGTGTTAATAGCACCTAATTTTGTGCCTAACTTTGTGCCTAACTTAGTTCCCACTATAGCGCCTAATTTAGTGCCCTTTTTAGCACAAAGTTTAGCTTCTAGCTTAGCTTCTACTTTAGCTTCCAGTTTAGCTTCTTGGTTCACATCTAGCTTAGCTTCCTTTTTAGCTTCTAGTTGTGATTCCAATTTAATGCCTATTGTGCCTAACTAGTTAATGTGTTGAGTTGTTAGGGGTTAAGTGGATATGGGGCTTTGAGGATTAGGGCATTTAGGGATTTGGGGTCTAAGGATTAAGGGTTAATGGATTAGGGGTTACATTTTAAGGGATTAAGGGTTAACGGATTAGCGGTTACATTTTAAGGGATTAAAGGTTAAGGGATAAGGGATTTGGGGCTTAGGGGTTAGGTAGTTTAATGGTTAATTTCTTAGGGATTATATATGGTCAAGGGATTAATCACATCCATTGACCCCGCATATAATATTTTAGATTGCCCACGTCTCATTATCATCATCTGTCATTTCCATATGTAGAATATTTGTTGAAACTCTCTTGAAATGTCATGGAACTTATAATAAACCCATCACAAATGTCTTCTACTAATCCCACACAATGGGTAGTGAATGGGGCCAACATTGAAATTTCTTCAATTTGTGCCTGTATGCATGGAAATTTGAGATGGTTAGTGATCCAGGTGGATATTGGTGGCCACCCACCTATTCCAACTGGCTCCTCTTGACATTTTTTAGTTCTTCACATTATTTTGTACTTCTTTGTACTTGTGGGTTCTACACTTTCGGGGATGTATGAAGCCCTACACATCTTCTAGGTGGATACTGGTGGCCTCCCAACTAATCCAGCTAGCTTATTTTGTATATTTTCATGTCAACACATCTTTTTATACTTCTAGGGATGCTTTGGGGCCCTAAACATTATTTTTTTGTCTTGTCATGGTCAAACTCTAGATGAAGTCAAATTTTTAGGGTGTAATGTGTAGTTCTCGAAAATACCTTTCCAACGATCTATCACGCACCTAAAACAGAGGTCATATGAACAAGTTATAACCCCAGGAAGTTGAGGTACCAACTTACCCATAGGGACCCACATCACTTTTGGCATTTCTCCTCCTAGGGTTAGGTTTTTGGATGTTTAGGGTTTTGGAATTCATGAGTAATATCAAAAATTCCTATGGAGCCTCATTCTAATCATTCTGCTCAGATGGATGCGTGTAGCAGCCACATATCTTCTCAAATATATCTACCACCATTCAAGTAAATTGTTTCAGTTCTGCAGTTTTACACTTTCAACCTATTTCATTTATTCAATAGAAGATATTGTTCACCGGATATCTATTTTTTTCTTCATATATCTGTGTTTATTGTATTCAGTCTGCTAATCAGTTCGTTTCTCTCCTAAATCTAGGTCATTCATATCAGAGTGGTCTTCTCTTCATTTATTTTTCTTCATGCATGTCCCCGACAAGATATGGGTACAAGAAGTTGGGAATCGAACCAATCGAGTCGTTGCAAGATCGGTCATGTTGAGCTCGAAAACAACCCATGGGAGACGAAAATAAAGATGATGGAGCAGTAGATCTTTTTAAAAAAATTCTCGAGGAAGCCCTTGCACGACAAAGGAATGAAATTATGGACAACTTTGTGTAGGTCCTTCGATGACTTCCCACAGACAAAGCATCTTCATCAAGAAGCCATGCAACCCCCTTCAAAGTACAGATAAATTTTTTTATTCCATTATTTGAAGGACCAACAGATGTGGATGTTGTAGATAAGTGATTGAATCTACTCGAAGGGTATTTTTTGGTCCACAATTTTTTCGATAGGGGAAATATTAATTTTTCACTACTCAAGGTTGTCCCCCATGTTAAGGACTAGTGGGACACTTACTCTAAGAAAAGCGCTATAGAGTAATATGAAATATTTGTGGTTTCCCCTACATGGGATTCCTTCCGAGATGCCATTAAAAAAAAATACTACCTTATTGGGAGCTACGAGGACCAGTACACCATATGGACCACCTTGAATCAAGAAAGGGACCAGACAGTACTAGATTTCACCAATATTTTATGTACCCTATGCACCTAATTGGGTATCAAAGACTCTGAGCGACATCTAGTTCTCAAATACCATGGCTATTTGCATATATACATTCAAACAGAAACGTATTTTCTGGACATCGCCTCATTGGGTATGGCTTATAGATACATTGTCAAGATCAAGAAGAAATTTAAGCAAAAGAGGTGAGAGTTTGGATGTGCAAACTCCTCACAGCCAAAGCATGGAAAAGGAAACCCCAACCCACACAACAAGGAACAGAGAAAAGATGGAACCTCTCAAGACAACCAATCCAATACGCAATACAATACAGGAAATGAGAAAACGAATAAGGACATGGGAAAATGGTGTGGGTAACATAAAATCCTTTGGTACAACACTAAATAATGTCTCTCCAAGTAGTCACTCATGGTTGAGCTGAAGGATTCTGAGTCAGAGGTTGATTTTGACTCCGAATCAAATCTTGAAGGAGGTAAGAGGATTATTGATGTTGAACCCAGTGCCACTATCGCTACCACCAAAGCCTATCCAAGGGAAACAAAGGAAACAGAGGAAGGGGAACATATCTTTAACTCATAGATGTGGGTAAAGGGGGCTCTGCTTCATTTCATTGTCGACAGTGGGAGTCAGAAGAACTTGATTTCAACAGAGTTCGTCAAGCGACTGGACCTTCCAATGACACTACACCCACAACCCTACACCATTGGCTAGCTTCGCCAAGGAAGAGATCTTCGTGTCAACCAACAATTTCATCCGTGTTACGACATCCAGCCTTTCAAAGATGAGGTAATGTGTGATATTTCTCCACTTGAAGTTTGTGATGTTATTTTAGGACAAACATATTTATGGAAGCTTCATGATGTGTATGAGTCTAGACCTCGTAGTGTTATTATTACTTTGGGAAGACAATTGTACAAGATACTAGAGGTAGCGTTGCCTACTGATATTTCTTTAATCTCTGCTAAGAAATGAAGTAAGGTCATTTTACAGACTGGGAAGTTCTTCTTCTTTGTGACCCATGCTCACAATAAGAATAAGGTCATCGCCACATCTGTGGCCTCTACATAGATCCTCTCTTTGAAGTAAAAGCAAGTGGACATGATCGTGGAAGAGTACAGAGAAATCTTCTCCTCACCCACTAGGTTACTGACGCACTGCCAAGTCAAGCATCCAATTGATCTGACCCTTGATGCACCTCCACCTAATGGACCAGTCTATCATCACTCGTTGATGGAAAACGATAAAATCAAGCATCAGATACAATATCTTCTTCAAAAGGGGCACATCAGAACCAACTCCTCCCCTTGCGAAAGTTTGATTGTATTGGTGTAGAATAAGGATGAGACTTGACGGCTTTGCATTGATTATCGAACCTTAAAAAAAATCACAGTCCGGAACCGGTACCCAATTCCTAGGATTGATTACCTTCTTGACAAGCTCAAGTGGGAAACATTCTTCAACAATATTGACCTAAATCTTGGCTACCACCGGGATCCCATCGAACCAACTGATGTATGGAAGACAAATTTCAAATCTAAAGAAGGTCTCTCTGAATGGTTGGTCATGCCCTTTGGATTAACAAATGCAACAACCACTTTCATTAGGTTTATGGATGATGTATTGAGACCCTTCACCAACTCTTTTGTGGAGGTATATTTGGATGACATCCTCAGCTTCAACAGAACTTGGGAGGAGCACACGCGGCATATTCAATAGGTTTTTAGCACTCTGTAGTAGAACAAGCTATATGCCAACTTGGAAAAATGTTCCTTTGACATGAATAGGGTCCAATTCTTAGGTTACATTGTTGATGATCATGGGGTACATGTTGATCTAGCTAAGATCTAAGTCATCCATGGCTGGCCAACCCCGACCACACTAACCGATCTTTGGATCTTCTTGGGACTGACCAACTTCTATCAATAGTTCATGTTAGGATTCTCCCATATTGCATGGGCCCTTAGCCAGGTGACCAAGGGAGGTGGCGGGGAAATGTTCATGTGGGGGAAGGAACAACAACGAACATTCAATTATCTGAAGCATCATATGTGACCAACTCCAATACTTGCCTTTCTCGATCTACAAAAATCATTCGAGATTGAGACTAATGAATTTGACTATGTTGTAGGTGCAATTCTCACTCAGCATGGTCATCCGGTGACATACCATAGTGAGACACTCTCAGATATTGTTTGGAAATACCCCACCTATGAAAAGGAATGTATTCCACTGTACAATCCTATCGTCAATGGAAAAATTACATTGTGGGAAAGGAGATGATCATCCACACTAATCACAAGCCTATGCAATTCATACAAACATAGGGGAAATTGCAAAACGACCTCCATAAAAAGTGGTCCACTTATATGCATTATTTCCATCTCAACATCAAGTATAAGATAAGGATCTCAAAGCATGTTACTAACTGCCTCAATCGACCTTTGATGGTTTCACTCACCACTATTCTCCTTTCCTATGGACATGAGGCATCTGAGTGGCCCCAACTTTATCAACAAGATTCGGACTTTGCCACCACCTTTCATCTCTTGGGTACAGACGTGAATGTCACCAATTTTCACATTCAGGATGGATTATTATGCCATATGGGCCATATTTGTGTTCCTACAAGTGATCGTGTGAATCTAATTTTGGAATCCCACTACAGTCGGATGGAAGGACATTTTAGCATGGAGAAAACTGTGGTCATTCTTCATAAACATGTTTATTGGTCAGAACTTCAATAGGATGTCAACAAGTATACCAAATATTGCACTTCCTGTTCCATTGCCAAGATAATCATCAAGAAGCAAGGCTTATACACCCCTCTTTCGACTCTCGATAATCCTTTGGAATCCATCTAAATGGATTACATGTCTATCCGTCCATCCACCAAGCAAGGCAATGATTGTATATTTTTTTTCATTGATATGTTTTCGAAGATGGTCGTCCTCACAGCCTACAAGAAAAATACCATAGTGGAAGATACTTCCAAGCTATTCCTCGAATGAGTGTGGGTCCATTTTGGGATAACAAAAACCATCATCTCTAAATGGGAAAAAAGGTTCCTCAACACATTTTTGTCAATTCTTTGGTCACGGTTGGACACCAAGATCACTAAAGCCACTTCTTTCCACTCCCAAACAGATGACCAAACAGAGGTCGTCAATCAAATAATTGTGCACATCCTAGGTATGTAAAACTCTAAGAATCCACATACATGGGATGAGAGTATCGGCTATGTTCAACACAGTTACAAAAAGGCTCTTCATAGCTCCACTGACCATATCCCATTTCAGGTGGGTGTGGGATTCCAACACTTGGGTCCCATTGTTCTTACACTACCTCTTGCCACCACACAAACATACTCTTCCCATGTTAATTTTGAGACCGACAAAGCCACCAAATTTATTGAGAGGATTCATCATATCCACCAACAGGTCCATGAGATTTTGCATAAATCCAATGCTAAGTACAAGAAGCTCCATGATCAACACAGGGAACCACACTAATTTCAGGTTGGAGACAAATTATGCTTGCATTTGCAGAAGGAGCGTCTCATAGGGCCCCATCAGAAGATCCTCCCACTTCACTATGAGACTTACACCATCACCAAGTCTATGCATAGTAATGATTTCGATCTCAACACTTCACCATTTCTTGTCTTGCACCTAGTATTAAATGTGGACCTCCTTCGGCCATATTTGTTGGAAGATTGGTTGTTGTCATTGATGTCAACCCTAGACATTGGATTTTGGACCCCATAGTTGATCGAACTAGATAGACATGAAGGAAATTACATATGCAGATACAACACCCATGGATGGATAGTATAAGTCATTCCTCTTTTGGTGGTATGTTACACGTCACGTGGATCCTCACGATTGGGGATAAATGAATTTTTGAAGATGACAATGTGAATTGAAGAAGAAACTACATGTCAGCCCTAATGTTATCAGGAAGTGACATAAAGGGTATAAATATATATCATTATACATTCATTTTTGAACACACATAAGCTTGTTAATGAACAAGAATATATAAGTCGAATTTCAGAGGAAATCTGAAGTAAAGAAGGATGAATTTCAAGGGAGGATGAAGTATTTTGGGGATGTGTTCTAAGGTATGTTATTTACAGGTCATCTTACCATTTTTTCTTTATTTTTTTTTATAGAACTATTCATATGGTGCGATTTGTATTCTATTGAGAAGACATATCTAGTTACCTGTGGTAAACATTTCAGCTCTTTATTCGCTATAATTTTGGAGATACACTATGTGGAAGATAGGGTTTTTGACTAGTCCCGATGATAGTCATAAACAAGTGTTCCGAGTAAAATAGTCATAACATATTCATAGAGAATCCAAATAAAGTGAGACTAATTTCATTGGAAATCATATGGCCTATAGTTTCTTGTTTACAAAGTTCAGAATCAGATGTTAAAAATTGCGCACAGGGCATTCTGTACAAGTTCGCTCTCCTGAATAAACCAAAATTGAATAATGTCTACCATTTTCTCTATAACTCCTTTTCTGGGAGGATTCAACGAGTGAAACTTGGAGGAGTTTCAGAGAATACATTGAGTAATATTATCTATAGGATTAGAGTATTCCAATAAGTGAAGAATTTCAGAAGTTGAAGATGTCTTAGGAAGAATTATCAGGTTTTATGTGATGGTCGGTTGATGGTGATAATTTAATGTAAAGATTTTTCATCTCTCATATATTCTTGGGTGGAAGGAAGGAGAAAGGATGGAGAGGTCAACCCTCTCTGGATATTGGATGATTGTATCTTCCTTTTAGAGGTTTATCCCTCCCTTTATATTTGGAAGTTGTAGCTACCTTTGGAAGTCATTACTTCCCTTGAACAATAACTATTGGTTATTTCTCATATATTGTGCATGGTGTATTGTGGTGTATTCGTGTAAATCTTATACTATTGGTCATTGCTCATTGGATATAATTGAATATATAGTATAGTTGAAGTATAAGATGAATTTTTTTCTAAATTGTACTTGATATTGATTCACCCCCCTCTCAGTATCATCAATTGGTATCAGAGTCGGTTTCCTTCAGAATAGTTTAACCACTGGAAGGAAAATCCTGAGCAGAGATGGATGACCATGAGCACATTCCAAATGGGATTCAACGATTTGATCGAAGCAATTATGCATACTGGAGTGATAGAGTGAGAAATTACCTAACAAATTTGGGATTTGACATTTGGTACTCAGTTGTAAATGGCTATGTAATCCCAAAGAATGCTCCAACCGATCCAAATGAGAAGAAGCTTATGAGTTTTAATTGAAAAGCCAAACATGTTATTCTAGGAGCATTGGCACCAACCGTTGCCAGCAAAGTGATGGGATGCAACACTGCTAAAGAGGTACAGGAAAAACTCAAAAGTATCTATGAAGGTGATCCAAAAGTTAAGTAGGTCAAGCTTCAACGACATAGAGACGAATTTGAAAATTTGAAGATGAATGAAAAGGAAGATATTGCAACTTATTTTCTTAGAGTTTATGAAGTTGTTAATTCTTTCAGAGGATTAGTTGAAGAGATCAATGGATCCTTGTTTGTACAAAAAGTGTTGAGATCACTTCTCTTGAAGTATGATGCTAAGGTATATTCCATTGAATAAACTAGGGACTTGACCAAAATGACAATGGATGAACTATATGGGTTTCTTATAGCATATGAAATGAGAACAGGTATAGAAATTTACCAGCCAAACAATGAAGCAGCCTTTAAATCCATAAAGAAGACAAAAGACAAGGATATCAACCTTGATGAAGAAATAATAAATTTGGGAAGAATGTTCCAGAAGGGAACTAGAAGATACAAATGTAAGTCTCCTCTCAAATTCTTTAACTATGGTAGAATAGGACATATTGTTGAAAATTGCTACTATAAAAAGAGAAGTCTCAACAATAAAAAGATCTTCTACTGCAAGGATGATAACATCTCCTCAGATGAGAGTGATGAAGAAGATAATGATGGAGGATAAGTCCTCTTCATAACCCAAGAAACCCAAGATAGTGATCACAAGAGTTCTAAAGAAGAATAAATCATTTCTAAAGAATATTCAGATGAATAAACCACCCTTGATTCCTTTTGGGGATACAAAGACAACATAGAGAGTGAATAAGAAGATGCGAATATTGAAAAGTCGAAGCATGTTGAAACTAAAAATAAAAAGCTTAGAAACACAAACATAATACTAAAAGGTGAATTGAGTAGTTTTGAAGAAGATAATTACAGTCTTGAAAAGACCATTGGTATCTTGAAGGAACAATTAGAAGATTATGAGAAATTGGAAAAAGAATTGGATCACACAAAAGGGGAGCTACTATTGACAATAGAAAAGTTGAAGAAGTTCGAAAAAAGAACTGAAAAATTAGATGAGATCCTTAGCAGTCAAAGATCTCCAAATGACAATACAAGACTAGGATACAATTATAGTTTGAAGACAACAAAACAAGAGAAGGAAGATGAAAAGGATGAAACCAACACTCTAGAGAAAGATGAACAACAAGATAGAAGACTAGAATTCAGAAGGAATGAGACATCAAGAAGATCCTCTCCCATCATGTATGAAATCAATCATTATGAAGGAAACTATAGAAGAATATATCATGAACCCAGACGGGCCACACCACAAATAATTTCACTTACTCCCAGGTATCAAAATTTCTTTCTTGGACATTTTTATACTTGTGGAAATTTTGGACACAAGGAAATCAATTGTAGAATCAATGAAAGGAATAACTACGCAAGCTACATGAATGGTGCAAATAGTAGATATGGCAATGTTTGTAGACCTGTAAAAAAAAATTATAATTCAGTTGACCCATTAATGGATAAAAATATTGTATGATACAATTGAAATAATCTTGGTCACAAAGAACGAGATTTCAAAGAGATGAAGGAAGATAATCCTATGCCAAATGTCCCTATACCAACTACAACATAGAAAAGGAAATAAATTCCACACAATCAAAAATATCGAATAGCATTGGTCTCCAAAGAAAGCAAAGAAGAAGATGAATGGTTCATAGACAGTGGGTGGTGCTCATCTCATATGACCAGAGATCAAATAAAAAATTTCAGCTTGAAGAAAAAGGGTGGACATGTTGCATTTGGAGATGAATCATCTACCAAAATACATGGAAAAGGAATTGTAAAGCTTTGAAGTGAAAGTGTAAAAGAAAGAAAAGTCCTATTGGTTCAATATCTGAAGCATAATATCCTCAATATCATAAAAATATGTGATCAAGGATACACTCTTATGTTTGACTCCCAAAAATGTAAAATCAGAGAAAAGAACTCAGGAAGATTGGTTGCAACTGCAACAAGAAGACCGAACAACATATACATCTTAGACATCAAGAAGAGAGAGAAGACAGAAGCCACACAAAAGGATTCCAAGGAATAAAAAGTCCCAAAGACCAAAAATAAGGATGAAGTATTATTGAATGCCACATGTTCAAGGGGAGAAGCCCCAAAGAAGAAGGTCACCTTATGCCATTGAACTTAGGGGGAGCAACCCCACCCTTTTCCATTGATGTCAAAAGGGGAGAGAAATTGGGATCATGATGACAAGGGGAGCATGATTGTTTCCATCAATAACTGATCCAGGTGGATATTGGTGGCCACCCACCTTCTCCAACTCGCTCAAAACATTTTTCTAGCAATTTTGGCAATTTACTATTTTTAGCAGTTTTTAAATTCCGGGGCCATTTTGAGGGACCAAATGAAGGTTTTTCGATATAGAGGTTATCAATGATAGCCTACAGCATGATTGAGGCATCAAAATGAATCTCCTCAGCGATACCTTTCCTACAGGCTATCAGACGCCTAAAACAGAGATCGTATCCAAAAGTTACAACCCCGAGAAGTTAATGTACTAACTTACCCAAACAGGGCCCACATGACTTTTGGCACTTCATCTTCTAGGGTTAGGTTTTTGGATGTCTAGGGTTTTTTTCATTCCATTTTATTGTAAAAAAGGCCTTCAAAGCCTCATTGTAATCATCTTCTTGTGAATGAGCGCAACCATCACATCTCTTCTCAGAGATAAGCCGCCACCATTCCAACAAGCTTGTTTCCGCTGCATTTTACAGTTTCAGCTTATTTCCTTATTGAATAGAAAACCATTTTTACTGTATCTCTGTTATTTTGTGTTAAGTACCTTTTAATAATCTGTATTCATTTCATTTCGCTCATAAAATTCAGAACAATGACAAAGGGGGAAATTGTTGGAAGATTGGTTGTTGTCATTGATGTCAACCCTAGCCATTGGCTTTTGGACCCCATAGTTGGTCGAAGTAGATAGAAATTAATGAAATTACACATGAAAATAAAACACCCATGGATGGATAGTATAATTCATTCCTCTTTCGGTGGTATGTGGCACATCAGGTGGATCCTCATGATTTTGGAGAAATGAATTTTTGAAGATGACAATGTGAATTGAAGAAAAAACTGCATGTTGTCCCTAATGTTAAAAGGAAGTGACATAAAGGGTATAAATACATCTCATTATATTTTCATTTTTCAACACACACAAGTTTTTTAATGAACACGGATATATAAGTTGAATTTCAGAGGAAATATGAAGTAAAAAAGGTCGAAATGCAAGGGAGGATGAAGTCTTTTGGTGATGTGTTCTAAGGTATGTTATTTATAGGTCATCTTACCATTTTCGCTATAATTTGTTTTTTGGAATGATTCATATGGTGAAATTTGTATGTTGTTGAGAAGACATATCTAGGTACATGTGATAAAAAATTTAGCTCTTATTCGCTATAATTTTGGAGATACACTCTATGGAAGATAGGGTTTTTGACTAGTCCTGAAGCTAGTCATAAACAATGTAAATATATGAAAATGTGGTGATTCAATGTAAGGTGGATTAGGTCCACTATATTAATAAAGGCCCACTATGGTAGTTGGATGTAATAAATGTGATAAGGCTCTCCAAAAGGTTCATAGGAGATAGGGAGAGCTATATAAAGAAGTGTAAGCAATGTAATGAAACATAGTGAAGAATATTGTGATTGTACAAGCAAAGATTGCTTGAGGAGTTTTATCCTTCCATAAAGATTAATATATGGTGTTACCGTACCTCAAGGGTTTTGGATATTTCTTTTGTTCATTGTTATGGTGAATGGTTTATGGTTAATTCTTGGTTATTTTTGAAGTATATTTTCATATGTGGTATAGGTACTTAACAATTGGTATCAGAGCACTTTCCTTGGCAAAAGAAGAGAATATTTTTTCTCTTTTTGCAGAATTTTTTCTAGGGAAGAAAAAGAGGGCGATGCACTTCAAGTTCAGATATGAATCTTTACAAGATGAATTTGGAAAAGAAAATTGGTTATTTGAATTCCTCTCGGAAAAATACCTAATTTCAAAAAAACAATTCAACTGAAACAGAGTTTGGGAAGTAAAGTTATGAGCATTTTAAATTCAATAGTTTTTTAGGGTTTTTCTGGAAAAAGCCGCAATTTTTTGCCGTAACTTATTGTTCTATTTTTGGGGTTTTACATAGAAAGATGTATTTTACATGGAAATGTCATGGCCCTAGTATTGACGAATTCATTAAAGAAAGAAAGTCAGCATGGGAAGAGAATTGGCCCCATTGGGTAGATCTCAAATTGCAAGGTGATGCTTCCATTTGGTGGAAATTGCTTGATTATAAGGAGATGATGATACTCTCCAATGGATAATTTGAAAAAATATTGTTAGATAAGTGGTCTCATGGAGAAAATAAGGATACAAAGAGAGCCAAGAGTTTATTTTCATGTGATGAATCTATATTACAGGTTCATGGTTATATTCATAAAGAAAATACCATTGTTTCTATTAACCCTAGTTGCACGCATAATTTTATCAATGTTCAGTTGGTTAATAGATTGCAAGTTCCAGTAAAGAATATTCAAAGCACACAGGTTGAGGGTGAAAATGTTCAAATTTTTAAACATTTGAAGATTACCATGGATAAATATGTGTTGCATTCAGATTTTTATGCTATGGATATGGATGAAGTGGATATTGTTTTGGGATATCCTTGGATATAATCAATGGGTACAATTAATATTAATGTGAAAAAGAAGTTTTTAAAGTTGTGGTACAAGAAAAAGAAAATCACATTGCAGGATGTGTCTCTTAGTAAGAAAGATGGACTCATGGAATCTAGCAAAGAATTTATTGCCCAGTCTGAAGTTGAATCAGAGGTAGAGTCTACAGAAGGAGATGAAACAAAAATACAAGAAGGACATAATCAGTAAGTTAAGAAGTCCATTGACTCAAAGGCACAAAGTGTTGCAGATTTGAAGAAAAAAGAACAAATTCCTACAGTTGTTGTATATCGCCATCCACATCATATAGAGACACAAAAGTCATCAAGGAAAGGGTGTGTGCATCAACACATTTATGCACCAGCAGGGCACCAGACAGGAAACCAATCAAGAGGTGCATGGAGGACTACCAACACTATGGGGAGAGCTCAAGTTACAGAAACAATCCCATGGCAACCTCGACATGATGTAGAGAAAGATCAGGGTGGCAAGGTAGCAGATAGACATCATGTTTGACTTCCATTGGGATGGATGGATGGTTGTACTTGGTACCAGTTGGATACATTTCTTAGTTGGTCATATTGTATGGTTTCTTCTTATGTTTCGAGGATGAAACATGTGAAGGGGGATGGAATGTAGTATACCTAGGGAGGTAATATGGGGTACCTAGGGAGGTACCCAATGGGAATGTAGTTATGTTTTATTAGTGGAAGTCATTTAATATATGAGAATGTGGTCATTCAATGTAAGGTGGACTAGGTCCACTATATTAATAAAGGCCCACTATGGTAGTTGGATGTAATAAATGTGAGAAGACTCTCTAGAAGGTTCATAGGAGATAGGGAGAGCTATATAAATAAGTGTTAGCAATGTAATGAAACATAGTGAAGAATATTGTGATTGTACAAGTAAGGATTGCTTGAGGAGTTCTATCCTTCCATAAGGATTAATATATGGTGTCACCCTACCTCAAGGGTTTTGGATATTTCTTGTGTTCATTGTTATGGTGAATGGTTTATGGTTTACTCTTGGTTATTTCTGAAGTATATTTTCATATTTGGTATAGGTACTTAACAGGTGTTTCAAGTAAAACAATCATAACATATTCATAGAGAATCCAAATGAAGTAAGACAAATTGCATTGGAAAAAGTACGGGCTTTAGTTTCTTGTGTACAAATTTCAGAATCAGATGTTAAAAATTGAGCGTGGGACATTCTATACAATTTCGCTCTCCTCAATAAACCATAATTGAATAAGGTCTGCCCTTTTCTCTATAAATCCTTTTCTGGGAGGATTCAAGGAGTAAAACTTGGACGAGTTTCAGAAAATACATTGAGTAATATTATCTACAAGATCATATTATTCCAAGAAGTGAAGAATTTCAAAAGTTGAAGAAGCATCAGGAATCATTATTAGGTTCTATGTGATGGTGATAATTTAATGTAAAGTTTTATTATTTCTCATATATTCTTGGGTGGAAGGAAGGGGAAAGGATGAAAAGGTCAACCCTCTCTTGATATTGTAGGATTGTATCTTCATTTTGGGGGTTTATCCCTCCCTTTATATAATGTAGCTACCTTTGGAAGTCATTACTTCCCTTGAACAATAACTATTAGTTATTTCTCATATATTGTGCATGGTGTGTTGTGGTGTATTGGTGTAACTCTTCTAGTATTATTCATTTCTCATTGGATATAATTGAATGTATAATTTAGTTGAAGTATAAGTTGAAATAATTTTTAAATTGTACTTGATATTGATTTACCCCCCTCTCAGTATCATCAATATTTTCCACCATTGTTGGACACCTCAAAGATCGCAAAAAAAAAGACACCGACAGAGATCAATCGTGACTGCATGGAACAAGCATCCACTAATCATATAGTGGACACACAGGTCAAGGGAACTCACCAATAGAGGATCCATGTTTATCCGACTGTCAAGGTAGGGAAACTCCTCCACCAAGGAAAGTGGCTCACCCAAGGCCAAATTCAATAGAAGTTTCCTCACCTGATGGGGGAAACTCAATGCAATGGATATGATTGCTTCCTAAGGGGGGAGGACTGATCGATGTGGATATTTGTGGCCACCCACCTATTCCAACTGGCTCCTCTTGACAGTTTTTAATTTTGCATGTTCTTCTATACTTATTTGTAATTGTGAGTTCTACTCTTTTGGGGATGTATGAAGCCCTACACATCTTCTAGGTGGATACTGGTGGCATCCCACCTAATCCAACTAGCTTATTTTGTATGTTTTCATGTCATCACATATTTCTATACTTCCAAGGCCGCTTTGGAGCCCTAAATAGTGTTTTTTTTATCACCACAGTCAAACTGTAGACAGAGTCAATTTTTTATGGAATAATGTGTATTTATCGAAAATATCGTTCCAATGGGATTTCACATGCCTAAAATGGAGTTCGTATGAAACAATTATGACCCTGGGAGGTTGAGGTACCAACTTACCCATAGGGGCCCACATAACGTTTGGCATTTCACCTCCTAGGGTTAGGTTTTTGGATGTCTAGGGTTTTGGCATTCATGAGTAATATCAAAAAAGTTTTCGGAGCGTCATTGTAATCATGCACATAGCAGCCACATCTCTTCTTAGAGATAGCTACCACCATTCAAGCAAGAGTTTCAGTTATGCAATTTTACAGTTTCAACCTATTTCATTTATTCAATAGAGTATATCGTTCATTGGATATATGTGTTGTTCTTCATATCTCTATGTTTATTGTATTTGGTCATTTAATAAGTTTGTTTCACTCCTAAATATGGATCAGTTAGACTATACGCAAGCCTTGATGGTATGGGAGGGTTTCAAGACTCAAGGATGTCTAATGTCCCCACATAATCTTTGAGATCGTCCATATTTTCATCAACGTTCATAATAGACATCTCATTGTCATCATTCGTCATTTCCATATATATAATCTTTGTTGGAACTCTTTTGAAATGTCATGGAACTTCCAATACAGCCATCAAAAATGTCATCCACCGACCCCTCATAGTGAGCAATGAATGGGGATAACATTGAAATTTCTTCAATCTATGCATGTATGTGTCAAAACTTGACATGGTTAGAGTAGACACATGCCTTGATGATATGGGAGGGTTTCAATACTCAAGGATGTCTGATGTCTACACATAATCTTTGATATCATTGACGTTTTCATCAATGTTCATCATGCATGTATCATTGTCATCATTCATCATTCCCTTCTATAGAATCGATGTTGGAACTCTCTTTAAATTTCATGGAACTTCCAATACACCCATCACAAATGTCTTCTACTGACCCCGCACGGTGAGTAATGAATGGGGCCAATGTTGAAAGTTTTTCAATTTGTGTCTGTATGTGTCGAAAATTGACATGATTAGACTAGACAGATTCCTTGACAATATGGGGGGGCTTTTAAGACTTAAGGATGTCTGATATACCCACATAATATTTAACATCGTCGATGTTTTCATAAACATTCATAATATACATTTCATTATCATCATTCGTCATTTCCATCTCTAGAATTTTTGTCAGAACTCTCTTGAAATGTTAAGAACCAAATATCTGAATACAAATACACTAAAATAGATCCAAGAAGAATATATGAAAACCACACTTTATTATAAGAAAACCCTTGAAGTAGGGAAACACCATACAATGGATTCTATTATGGAAGGGATCATCTCTTGTTCACTTTCCTCTTCGAGGGTGCTTCCCCCTATTGAGCTACAACTCCAAATACAATATTTCTCTTCATAACCCATTACATTGATTGAACCCATTTATATAGTGCTACCAATCACCTGAGAATATTCTAGAAGAGCAGCCTTTTAGAAATATAACCTTCTAGTAAGTCCTCTTACATTTATTTTATCTAACTACCATAGTGGGCCTTATTTAGTACTATAGTGGACCTATTCCACCTTACATTGAATGCCCTCTACTATTATCACTATGGGCCCAATAGGCCCCCCACTACCTCTCTAGCGACATAACATTCCATCCCCCTTATGAAAGTGTTGTCCTCAATGCTTTCTATGAGGGTGTACAACCATATACCAGGGTCCCATGGATAAGTGTGGACCATAGTTATGAAGTAGACTAGAGAACCAAGGTCCCATGTAGGAATGTGAGCCACCATGTTGAAGTAGTCCAACCACCACTGTAAACCAGGGTTCCATGTCCAAGTGTTCATGTGAACTCCAGGTTGAAGACATTGAAACACCATAGCCAACTAAAAATGATGCTTCAAAGAGCGACATTGGTCAAGTGGATAAAAATATGTAGAAATGGATAAAAATTCATACACTACTACTGGAGAATAATAAAAATGAAGAAGTGTGTGCATAGAAATATCTTGTCTACTCTCAAGGATGTGCTATACAAAAGGTGGAGTGGAGTCATCAAATAGAAGATGAAAATGGTTCTCTTCCTAGAAATGACAACTATCCATATACCAATCAAAAAATTCATCCTCAAAAGTATTCCAAGCATGTTCTTCTTGATTTTATTCATCCTTGATGTCCTATATAATGTATCTTCTTTGCATTTTGATGCAGGAGAATCCCTCATGACAAGAAAAACCAACGTGGAAGCAGAAGACAGCTAGAAGACGTCCAGCGCAAGTTTTTTTTGAATTTTTAAATTTTCCCTTGAAGTTGATGCACTGAATATAAATGAGATCATTTAATTTAGGTGCCTTGGTAAAAATGTAATCAGAACTCGAGCCATACACTCTCGTCTGAGATAGACAGAGGCATTTATAGTAGTAGATGCAGGTAGATAGAATTGAATTCTTAGATTAGACAGTTTTAGAGCGCAGGAGGGAAACCAGATATAGACACCCTCATTTGTATCATTGTAACATTAACAGGAGTTAGAAGAATCTAGAGCATAGGAGAATCACAGAGATTTATAGAGAACACCCATGTATATATCTTGAATTAATAGAAGAAGTTGATTCAGATTCATGGCTGTTGTGTTATTCTCGGTGTATGTGTGTTGAATGCTCTACTTATGAGAATTACTTCCTGTTATGCATTTGTTATCATGTGTGTGTATGATTTCATGTGTCGAGATTGAAATCTGAGAGGAAGTGAGGTGAGCTACAATTTTTTTCTCTTTTGAGCGAGGATTCCTGCAAGGATTACAGTTGAAGTAGTCCGCATGGAGTGCGTTGACAGAAGGCTCAGAGAGTTAACTCTTGTTCTCGTTCGCTCAAGAGTGAACGCGGGTTGCTAGAGCCGTGCAAGGAGTGCACAGGCTAAGGGAGAAATCCTCAGTCGTGAAACTGGGTAGAAGTATTGAAGGACTGCTACTACGGGCATACGCAGAGTCGAAGGAAGCTCGAACAGTTGAAGTGTTTGCAGGCTTTCCGCAAGGAGTGCGTGCAAAGGACCTCGTTGAGGTTGAAGTAATTTAGCAAAGCTCAGGAGTCACTGAAGATTAGCGTAGATAAGTGTGACTTGAAGTCAGGAAGAAACGTCGTAGGTTGGCGAAGTGGAAAAGGAATCTCGTGGAGAGATATTCTTGTTCATTTCGTGGGTTACACAAGGAAGAACGAGCGGTCGAAATCCTCTGAGGAGATTTCACGAAGTTTCGAGGATCATCAGATCTTGCAAAGGTGCAAGGAGGTTACGGCGAGAATATTTCAAAGGGTTTGAAGCTCAGAAGAGGCAGAGCCGTCGATTCAGAGTCACAGGAGCTGTCAGATCTACACATGGTATCGTGTATCAGGGACTCGTGAGTTGAAGCCCCAAAAGTTGTGCAGGAAGAACCGCGATATCGCGAGATGCGATATCCCTACAAGATTAGAGCCATTCATTGTAGAGGATGCGTGTAAGTATATTCTCTCATCTCGTAGATTCGAGAATTGGAAGACAAAAAGGGAAGCCCTTCAGTTTCGCGAGTGGCGAATTGGAAAGAAGGTTAAGGTTAGTCCATTTGAGGAGGACAGGTGGCGATAGATCGAGAGATCTCGCGAACTCGGGAGTTCATAGGGTGAGAGACCAAACATTTGGTACTCCGAGTCACGAGGATGCGAGGCGCGAGAAGGAGGATAACCATTGGATTCGGATCGTCAGAGGACCGTTGGATCTGCGCGTGGGATCGTGTATCGGGGCCTCGTGAGAAAAGACTCGAGGATTTGGGCGTGGGGATCGCGATATTGCGAGAAGCGATATCTCGACAGTTGGAGGATAGTGTGGGCCATAGTAGAGTCGGCGAGTGGAGTTTAGGTGGCACAGAGCCCTCGGGATCTCGTCGCGAGAAGTCTCAAAGTATTGGCGCTAGGATTCGCAAGTCGCAAAGTGCCGAGAGCGGGGTTCATGTGGACACGTGGCAAAGCGTAAGGTGGGACCTGTATGGTCGATGGGTGGACACGTGCTGCCTGGAGATAGAAGTAAACATTCCGTTGAATTCCCCCATCTCGAGGATCCACGGAATATGAGGGTGAAAGATCGACGGTTCAACCTGCGAGGTGGCGAGGTTGCAAGGTTGCGAGTAGTGAAATCCATCGAGGGAGGATTCATCTCAGCGTTGACCTATCGCGTCTCGGAGGATTGCAATGGGAGGCACAAGAGTTTTCCTCACAAACTCACGAGGGTGTGAGTTGCGAGAGGCGCTAACATTTAAGCTTAGCCTACGGTTGCATGTGGTGAGGGTGCTAACAAAAAAAGGATCCATACCTGTATCGCCAGGTCGGTTATCACAAGATTTGAAAGGAAGAGTTGGAGGCTTTGAGTCACGAACTCGCGAGACCGCGAGATTCAGCTAATTTCCTGGCGGTAAAGGGGAGACCTCGGGGAAAGATTGTCGTGGGTGCGGATTTCCCGATAGGGAAATAGAAGAACCTTGGAGTTCTTCGGGCCGAGAAGAAGAAGATCCTGTGAGAGTGGACGTGCCTAGGTGGCGTGCCCCTGCGTCACATTTCAAGTGTGATTTCTTGAATATTTTGAGCACTTGTCTCATGGGCTTCAATCTTCCGTTTAATTTCCATGAGAAGTTGAATATACATTGGAATTGTAATACCCCTAGGCAAAGCCCCAATTGTAATTATGAATTGTAAACATGTTTGATAGGCTGGTGAGACAAGTTATAATAATATAGGAGGCTTATGTGATGATTAGGCTAGATATCCTAGATGCAAAGGCAAGTGAGTCTATTATTGTATATGTGTAAATACTCATATATTTAATATAAATACATTGCTATGTGTAGACTGGCCATGATAAAATAGAATGGGGGACTAAGCTCCACTAGGTAGGGAAAGGGAAGGGGCTAAGAGGCTAGGAAAAGGGGATAAGATAGAGGGATTAACTCTAAGAGACTAATATTATATTATTAATTCCTTAAAAGAATAAGGTTTGGGAAATAAACCCAATTACCCTAAGTTCCTTTGGGGAGAGGAACGAACTCCAAGTGGAGAGGAATGTGCTTCATGAGTGCCATGTGTCAGCTCAGGTACATGCAATTATAAGTGGGAATTATTACTATTTTGGGATATTCTGACCATTCTTTCCATGCACACACACACTCACGTACTAAGACATGACCTCCATTATCGACCTATGAACAAGCATGCACCTCTGAAACCTGCAGCCATTGAGATATCCTATGTAGTTCCTATGAAGTTGGGTGCATCTGTATTTGCCTTAGCCCATGCTATGTCTTAGCGGTTGGCTATTTCTGCCAATGCAGTTCCTTGGAGGAGCATGGATTGCTACCATATTCTATGTCCTTACCTATTTTTTGTTGTTACCATCACCTGTGCGTTAGTAGAATGTTGTTGTTGTATTTTCTTAAGATTTGGTTTGAACAAACAGGTTGTCAGGCCTGTGCACTACTCTCTCCAGGTGAGAGAGAGTTTGTTGTGATTGAAGAAGCAGGTTATCAGACCTGTGAGAAAATCTCTGCAGGTGAGAGATTTTGATGGGGAAGTGAGTTCTCCTCAAGGGAGTCCAGCAACAACTACATAGTTTTAAGAATTCTTGATCTGGCATGTTGCTGAAGCCCAAGGAAAGGGAGGTGTAAAATTCGATGGACTGTTGGACAGTAAAGGTGTACACTCCTGGGGTGGGACAAGCATGTGGGGAATGAGATTCTGTGAGTTGTGGGTGTAAGTGAATCCTTGGAGGGAATCCTTCCTGTTGTACAACGCAATTCTCATAGCCTCAGGCGAGCCTACAAATCCCTTTACCCTGGTGGAGTTTAGTCCCATATCGGGGGTGACCCACTGCTGAGAGTGATGAGCAACATGGTATATGGATGGGAGGTTCGTGGAAGGTATGCATGCAGTTGGTGGTATTCTATTAAAATATAAGTACTACTTTTATGTTCATTTTACATGTTCTGTATTTGTACATGTGTTATAATTGATGAGTGATTCCTGTATATGATGTATGTGTAGGCTTACTGTTATTTCCACATTAATGTCTGTATTAGAAAAATATGTTGTTAGTTTATGTTTATATATACACACATGATAATTGTCATTTATATGAGGTAGCATGTCCTGGCCTAGGTGGCCTAGATGTGTATGATGTTTCTACAAGAATATTTTTGTGGAATAGCCCAGCAGGTTATGGCTGGGTATACTAAAAATTGTTATCTAATTGGTATCAAAGCATAAAAGGAACGATACAATCGTTAGGTTTCATTGATCAACAGGGGTATGATGTTGAGGGACGTGACAAAATGGTATCAGAGCCATGGTTTCAACACTGAGCCTAGATGGGCCATGTTAGCGGAAGATGAGGAAAAAGTTTCGAAAAATAATTGTTGTTGAAATGGACAAAACTCAAGTTCAAAGCCCACGGTTTCTACCTAAAACCTGGATGGGCCACAAACAATAAATTCGGTGTAAAAATTCCAGAGGATTTTTAGGTACAGAGTGTCATAAGGGCATTGAAAGAATATATGGACTATGTTCAAAAACACGAGGATGTAATAAGTTTGAGAAATGGCCGCAAAGAAATAAATCACAACATTCGTGGTGTTGGGCCGTTAGATATAGGAGAGAGAAAGATAAGTCATCAGATAAAGAGAATATTAAGTCACGACCATCAGATCTCATTGAAGGGAGATCGATGACGGGGAACCATTGTGGAAATTGCAAGAGAAATTAAAGAATTAACAAGTTGAGATGTCGCAATCCCTCAGGATCGTTGATCTTGCTATATCAATAGATCAACGGTGGATATATATAACACTACAGACGATAATCTTTGCATTTCATAGATCGAGAAGGAAATTAAAGCATGAGCAAGTTGAGTTTCCGCAATCAATCCAGGTCGTTGATATTCACTATTCATTAAAAAACGACAATCGATATTGCAAAGTGAGATAAGAACCCAAATGTTAATTTGAGGTCACAACTCTTTCTCACATGTAGAGAAGACAAAGTGAAATTCGTGAATTTCCTGTCTGTCGATCCAAATAGGAGACGCATGTCATAATATCACCTTGTTCGAGAGTTTGACGTTTAGGAGAAATGGAGTGTGATGATGAAAAAATTCCCAAAGTCTCAAAGTCCAATGTTAATCTGGATCGTTCATCGTAGGAGACACATTTCATAAGATCGACTTGTTCGAGAATTTGGCGTTCGGGAGAAATGGGGTATGCTAAGGTGAAATCTCCCAAAGCCCGAAGTCCCGAAGTGATGTGGCCTACTGATGTCACTAGGGATGATGTGGACACATGGGATGTGTGCCATGTGTCAATGATTTAAGAACCTTTGTAATATAGAAATGTAGTTAGAAGGTGACATATGTCACCCACCTAATTAGGCCATGTGTCTCCTTCGTGTGTCCTACAACGTGGTGCTCCTGGTGGTGGCACAAGGTAGTTAATCTTGGCGAAGAATTTAGTTGGATCAGGCCTGCATAACAATGATCATGATCTATCAATATTGATGGTCGGGCATCATTGCGGAGATCGAAGTTGCGCGAAAAACAATTCTAAAAGGAAGTCCCGCAATCCAAACCACAGTTTCCCAGAAGGGGTACATGTTAGCGTGGGGACAATTTTGGAACGATCGTCAGGTTACTCCAAAACCACCAACCTATGTTCCCGGAATTTGAAAAGTATAAAGTTTGATGTGACATTTCAACATTTATTAGTTCAAGCATGGAAACCATGGGCCCCAGTGAACGCATGGCACTATATCGTGAAGTCCGGAGACTTGACACTCCAAAAGAAATGGTGCATGAAGGAATGGAAGGAAGAAGTTTACTAAGTTTTGTAGTGTCGAAGTGGCACGATGTAATGACTTCACTGGGGGTGACGTGGAAGTGTTCAGAGATTAGTGGTTCAAGAGTTTTTGGATGTGCATATGTGAGATCCTTCGAACTCCCAAAGATTTTAATATCTGAAGTCCTGGAGCTCCAAAGTTGAGAGTTATATAATGGGTATCATCCATTGGATCTTGGGAATTCGTAGACTGTTGATCCACCCTACTTCGTGAGTTTGCTAATTTGGCACTCCGAGAGATTTTTTGGAAAGTAATTTGGAAACCAACGAAGTCGAAGTCCCCTAAGCTTCAATCGACCATAGATTCGAGCAAGGAATGTGGACCGTAGATCCATCGTTCTTCGCTCGTTATCATTTTGTTGTTCTGTGATGTTTGGGATGTGTGGAAAAAGGGAAAACTCCTAAGTTCTGGACCCCCAATGTCCCGAAGCTCCAGATAAATGCCTATCATCCTAGCGCTTGGTCACAACTCGTGGTCACCTGAGATTGGGGGCCAAAGAAAAGGGCTAGTGCCTAGAAATTCATTTCAAAACAAGGGGGGATAAGAGAAGGAGTCTGTGGGGTATCGAATCATACAGACCTGTACCTAAATATGTAAATAATGCATGTGTACCTTACGAGAGGATCTATCATGAGTTCTAAAAAAAAATTCAACTCAAGAATAAGATCACATGTGCAAAGATCAACTTAGAAGAAATAAAATTTTCGGATATCCATTTAGGTTAAGGTAGCTCATGCAGATATCGTGAAAGAATCTATAGGAGGCATCGATCTAAGGAAATAATATATCATGATCGTCGAATCATGGATTCAATAGAAAGCCACAACAACCATCAAATCTGGGAGTTGCAGAGGGGGACCGCCGAATCAACATCTGATTAAGTCCTTACCATAAGATCATCAAAAGTAATATCTACGGTGGAGATAAGTTGCAGAGATTTGGTGAATAAATAACATTCGTTTGGGTTTAACCTCCGAAATCCTCCTAGACCGTCGATCTATAGATTCAGCAAGATCAACAGTTGGCATTGATTCCACTGTAGGCAAGCAGTTTCTATTGCAGAACTCGGGAAAGGAGATAAATGTCGCACTAGTTGGGACTATGCAATCGTCCCTTATCGTATATATCCATGTCGATTCAAGCACGACCATTGATCCTCGATAAGAGGTCAACCCCTGAATAAGTGAGTGAGGTCATAGCCTCGATCACCTAGGTCGGAGTTATAGGCGCTTTGGGCATACAATAAGAACTATGTTCAACACATTTGTATTAAAATTGTGGTTATGCGGATATTCGATCTTGTTAGTGGTCGAATCTGAGAGCTAATACCATCCTTGGAACCTCGATTTCATGGTTTACAATGCAGTTACAGCATAAGACTAGATAGAAGGGTTTTAGGAAGGGAGGTCCTGCATCAAAAACTTTCTTCTCAGGACTCAGAATTGATCAAGGAAGCAATCCTGAAAAAGGTCTTGGAAAGAGGATTCCAGGTATTCAGCCATAATTAAGGATTGAAAAACTCATATCACGGGAAGTCAAAAAGAATATTGCAGGCGACCATAAAAGAAAAAATTATGCCTATGCTACCAAAATGGTATATTGTGGTTCTAGCGAACAAATTTTGATGTATGCATATTTTCGGATGTAATGATTACATTTAAAACAAAACAAAAAAATGCTAGATATATCTACAGATAAACAAAAGAAGGACAAAGAAATATCATCACTTTAAATTTGATATCTTTAAGAATTTATTGGATTAGATGTTGGGTCCAATAAGAAACATGGAAAACCCCAGTAAATTTCTGGTTCGGGGAAGACCTGTTCTATACACATTGATATATATGTCAGAATGCTAGTATTTTGATAAAGAAAGATGAAATGTGTGCATGGAGAAAGTGATAACATATCCAAAGTTCAGTCCTACAGCTTGGATATAGAAACTCCATTACTTCTATCAGAATGCTAAGTGAAAGCATGATATGAAGGTCATCAAAGGTGACATGTTGGAAGTTGAATATGCATGTCAGAAGGAAATCAGATGGGTTATGACAAGAGAAATTAATAATTCATCAAGAAAATCCAAGTGTTGATATCCTCAGTCATGGAAAGGATAAATTAGGTACCTCAAGAAGGAAGTTGGTGTTAATTATCCAAGGTTAATCAGAGAACTTGACTGGAAATATAATTGGGTCATGAAGGAATTGGATCATAGGGATCCAAGTAATAGGGGAATGCTGAAAATTAATATCATCATAGTATGTGGTGGCAAGTATGCAAAGTAGATAAGGAAAAACTCCTCGATGGAGTCAATTCCATGAACATCCTAAGATAATGGAAGAAGAAATCATGAGGTAGATATCAAGCTAATAGGAATGCATGACAAACTCCAGGAAGGAAAGAAACAATAATAGAGGATTGTTGATGCACTCCAAAGGTGTGAAGGTATTTTCATAAGAGCATGGAGATATCAAGTCAAGGATAATTTAAAAGTGAAATGACTTCTAAAGAGAAAACAATAAGGAACCAGGAAGAATAAAACGGTTCTATGCATGGTCTTGAATGTAGAGGAGATGGTGTCTGACAAGAATCCATCTTAAGTAAAATAGAGCCATGAGTGACAACCCAAAAAGTTGGAGGTATCACTTTAATCTATGATGGTAATGTAAAATAAGGACTTTCAGTTAATTATATGCAGATATCAAAGGAGTCATATATGCATCCTTAGAGTATGCTATAGATTGGATAGGAATTCAAGTTTCAGGCTAGTTGGAAAAGGGAAGAGAAGAGTACAAGAAAAATTCAAGTACTAAAGTATTTAGTCAAGAAAGGGATGAAGAAGCTCAGTCCTGAAGAGTAACTGGATGTTGAAGAATCCAAATTTTATAAAACAACTTTGTTTTGAATTATAATTCATCCAAGTATGAGTTGGAATAGAAGTATCCAAGGGATAAATGAAAGATGAAGGTTAATGTTAGTTGAGTATTTGGCTGTAAATGAAAAGGAAGCCAAAAATGATTTGGCTTGAAATGCAAAGGCAGCCAAGAGTGATTTGGTTGGAAATGCAAAGGCATCGAAGAGTGATTTGGCTGGAAATGCAAGGGAAACCAAGAGTGATTTGTATGGAAATGCAAAGGCAACAAAGAGCGATTTCGCTAGAAATGAAAAGGAAGCCAAGAGTGATTTGGTTGGAAAAGAAAAGGGAATCCAAGAGTGATTTGGCTAGAAAGTGCTCAGTACAAAAATAGTCATGTACAATGAATACAATGAGAGCAAAAGAAGATTCAAGAATCTGGGAAGAATCAAAGACTTATGGGATCAACAAGGACAAGTTTTGCAGGGAGAAAGAGGTTGTTTCAATTCCCTGTGGCAGCAAGTATGTTATGGTTTGTTGAGGACAACCAGAGGAAAGAATACTTGCATGTTGCAAGTGTTGTTGGTGATGTTTCTACATAAGGAGGGAAGAAATAGAAAGCTGAAGTGTTGGTTATAAGTTTGATAAAAGAAGCATGAAAGCTTCTACTGCCATCATATATTCAAGTAGTATAAAATTTATTAATGGAAATCATGAAGGTATGAGTTTATTACTCTTATTTCATAATTGTTGAAGGGATTTAGGTAAGAATTTCCACAACCAGAGTTATTTTATAAAATCACATGAGTATATTATTGAATGCATACCATTGGATGTGGTAAAGGCTAGAGGAATGTATTAATTCAAATCTCTTTTTTTTCTTTTGAATGCACACACTAACATAGTAGAATGTCTTGTTAATTTGGTTATGGGGTAATAACCAAAGAAATAAAAGATAATAACTTGTTATAGGAATGAATTCCAGTAAGCTAGTCATGTATGAGACCAAGACATGGTTGGTTATAATCCATAGAGGTACTAAAAGCTTCCTACCTTTAAATAAAACTTGGACTACAACCTTTTTGCTATCACTAATGAACACCACCGGATTATATTCTTGGTGTAGTGTTCGGTTCGAAAAGGAAAGCATACAATTAATTGGGAAGACAATAGGAAGTGTGTGGAGAATGTGTCAACACATTGGCTACAATTCCAACTTATGGATGGTGAGATACATGAATGAGATAAAGAGCATTATGTAATTCAATGCAAGGTGCACCGAATAAGTATGCATTGCGAATTGCACTCATGCATAGTAAGTGATATAATTGTATACTAAATGCAATTGTTGAATTTGTTTTGTAAGTACATGCATATATATTATTGCATGGAAATAATTGTTACTAACAGCTAAAATGTTGTTAACTCATGAAGCTGAGGACATTTCAGGATTTGTTAGACATTGCAATAGGAAAGTTGCAAGTCAAGTAGTCACATGAATATTGACTACATAAAATTTCATGTTTAGAAAAATAAGTAATGAACTTACAGATATTAATTAAGAAAAGGAATATGCATAGAATGATGAGTCATTCTATTTTATTAAATTGTTGGGTAATTGTGATTGAATTGCTAGGTGCAGGAAATTCTAAGATCACTACATAAGGTTTTGTACATATTTCAATTGAATTATGATGTATAGGAAATACTGACAATTTTTTGGCAGTATGCAAGATGAAGCCTTGCAAGAAAATGGTATGTAATTTGGTGTTTGTGCAAAACCACAAGGAAGGTTGCAATCCTAATACACCAACAACCAAGAAGAATTATGAAATAGAATTTCATGTTTTGGAGAAAAGTTGAATTCCCTTTTGAACTAATTTTGAGTTCTTAAATGAATTCTTTTATGTTCTCCCATGATAACTGCATGTGGGTGATGCAGATGAGATGATGTTGATTAAAGTTGGAATGTTGACTACAAAGAGTATCTCGGGGAAGATGTTGATTGGAGACAAGAGATCTTACCCTCTGGATCCCCGATGGATCTGAGTGTGTGTACACTTCTCCTTGGCTTTCCTTGGAGAACGTTGGAGCCCTAGAGGGAGAAGTGTGGGGATAGGTTCTCTGGTAGGAGGCCTGAAGGGTACATGGAGACCTCTGAGAACAGTTGGAACTCTTGGAGCCATAGTGCTCTGAGACTTCCTGTCCAGCCTGTGTTAGAGTCGTGGAAAGGAAGTTGAGAAATCGATGAATTGTTGGACAATGAAGGTGCATACTACCTTGGGTTGTACAAGCATGTGGGGAAGAGAGACCATTTTTTGGAGTGTTGTTGAGGTTTGGTAACTTGGCCTAGACCATGTCGATATTGATTGTGGAATATGGTTATATTGGGAGGCCATTTCCCTAATGGATTCATAGCCCCTTCTTGGGGATAATACATTATTGAGAGTTTATCAGCAATGAGATCTAAGGCTGAGTGGAGAGTTGTATATTTACAGTCAGTCATTGCTTTCAATGAGATAATTGAAGCATTTTATAAGGAACAATGAGCTGAATTATATTTTGAAGCATCTGTGTGGAATAGAGAAATTGAATTTTAGTTGTAGCTAAAGCTTGGAGATTTTTAAAGAATTTTTGAATTGTATATGTATAAATAAGTTGCACCGAGGACATGTTGGGGCCCAACAACTCCCCCTATATTTTTACAAAATTTAAAGGGCCCCTAGTAGAATCTTGATAATTATAATGAGCTACAAAATCAACCTTTTCAAATAGCTCTATGCCTTGGCTTGCTTTGAGACAAACTTAATACATTCACTATAGTATGAAACATTCATTACAAGAGTATATGTCAAAAGTTAGAAAGGAGCATAAAAATCTCAATTTAAACAAAAACGTTAATTTTTATCAAATATTTACTTTCGTTTAAATTATGATTATGTGTTCATTATTTTGCTCATTAGAAAGTTTAACTATTTTGAATAATATTGTAACAACCCTCCTAGCTAAGGACATCTACCCAGTCAACCGGTGAATTTTTTTTTTTTTTCTAAAGTGTGTGTGCGTGTGTAGAAGAAACAACCCCCTCGACTCTACGTCAACACTCGAACCACCCAGTCGCAAGTAGGACAAACTTAATCCAGACGACCCGACATATCATAGCGACAACAAGAAGAAAATGCCCCCGACATGAGGCGGGCATCTAACAGCTGTAGGCAGAAACAATCATCAGGGGTTAGGCATAGTACTGTCACGGAAAGAAGGAATCCGACAGTAAAGTCGCAGTAGTGGAACTGTTCCTTTAAACAGCCCGAGACTACTGATACGGCTCAGAATGTGTCGCAAGGGTGGAACTGTGCCTTTAAACAGCCTGAGACTCTTGATACGGCACTGGATTCCTTCCACCGGATCACACACAAATAGAAATACTAAGCTACAAGAGGAGTCCACAACCCGCCCGACACGGACAACCTACCCAAAGCAGGAGAGCCAAGCACTACAGATCAAGGGCAACCACGACCCCGACAGAAGATGTGAGTTAGAAGGACTCCGACACCGACCAACCACTAGAGAGGCTTATTGACTTCGATTACAACCATTACTCCATTGGACTCCTATTAGACGATGGGTTCCCACTCGGCCTTAAAAATGTACCAACTGCTAACTGCAAATCCCCGCTTAAAGAATCGTGAGAACTTACCTTACTAAATTTAAGGGCATTACATGATATGTTTATCAATAACCCTTACAATAACATACTAAACATGTTCTCCATTCCAATTACCTCACTTACCTTGCAATAAGATAACATCCTCCTGACCTCTTATAAGGTAGTATCCATACTAATCCATCTCGGCATCACCATTACCTCTTATAAGATATTAATTATAAGAACATTCCCATAAACCTACCCAACTAAGTATACGGATAACCCCTTCCACCTTACAATTGATCTACCATAATTACCTTATCTACTTCCTAGAGTGATTATCATCAGTACTCAATATAACGACCCTCCTCGTTACGACCACGACTCTGATAACAGGTGCAAATTCTTTTTTTTTTTTTTTAAATTTAGTCCGCACGTGTGAAAGTAAAAGACACTCTAGACTCTACGTCGCCACTCTACGACCAACAAGACGTAACCCCGATGAACATAAAAGGACAACAATGAAGCGTGACCAGTAACTGCATGTATAACGACGATCACACGATGATAAGTAGAACTGACTACCCACCGTCCTACCCTGCAATGGTTAGGACCTCCAAGACACATAAGCCACGCTCAAGCCCAGGTTCCCATCGATTTTATCCATTTAAGGTCTCAGGGTTGGCGGCTGTTCAGAGGAACATGAAGGTGTCCACATCTCGCCCGACACCGCAGACCAAGTACACCCAAGGTTTACAACCCAACGCAATCATTGAATTGAACAAGGGACTACAATCTAACTTAGCCCTAAGGCCAATCCATCGC
>ML779948.1:444223-515997 GCA_009831015.1 Picea engelmannii
AGTATTGTTCTGTTATAGGTTTCCCTTAACAACAGTACAGGCAGGAGCTCATACAACACAGAAAGATAAGTTTCGTCGATTAGCGACAAGTTATTATGTGTGTTATTTAGTTAAGTTGTTTATGAATGAAACAATGAATGTATTGTTCAGCTTTGACTATCCACGTGTTCATGTTTCATTAATTTTTTTGCAAGAATCTTTAAATTTATAAAAGAAAAACAATAAATACTTTTATGTGCTTTCTTTATCTGCTTCCTAGAAGTAATCATTTTTCCATTGATTTTCATAAGTTTCGATTAAAACTTGCAGCTTGTAAATCATGTAAATAAATGAGACTTGTATATCTTCTGCTTAAATATAACTACTACAGTTACATTAGAGGATATGTACATATATATTGTGTTTAGTAATTAGTTAGTTATTTCTCTATTTTATTTGTTTATTTTAGGATTCTTAGATTGGCTAACAGAGCCATTAAACCCATTAGAACCAGTTACACCAAACGACTTGGGTTATTTAGACAACCCCAGACCGGACTCGTTCTTCCAGTTGATGGACAGTCAATTTCGCCCGTCAACAGGACAATGCAAAAATAAGGGGAGGGGATTGTAATATCCCTAGGAAAATCCCCAGTTGTACTTATGAATTGTAAACATGTTTGATAGGCTGGTGAGGTGATTTATAATAAGCTAGGAGCATTATGTGATGGTTCGACAAGACAGTCTAAATGCAAAGGCCACTGAGCCTATTATTGTATATGTGTAAATACTCATATATTTAATATAAATACATCAATTCGTGTAGACCACCATGATAAAAGAGAATGCAGGACTAAGCTCCACTAGGTAGGGAAAGGGAAAGGGGTAAGAGGCTAGGAAAAAGGGCTAAGCTAGAGGGCTTACCTCTAAGGGAATAATATTATATTATTAATTCCTTAAAAGACTAAGGTTTGGGAGATAAACCCAATTGCCCTAAGTTACTTTGGGGAGAGTAACAAACTCCAAGTGGAGAGGAACACACTTCATGAGTGCCATGTGTCAACTCATGAACATGCAATTATAAGTGGGAATTCTTACTATTTTGGGATGTTCTTACCATTATCCCCAGGCACACACACACTCACATACTGAGCCATGACCTCCATTATCGACGTCTAAATAGGCATGCACCTCTGAAACCTGCAGTCATTGAGATATCCTGTGTAGTTCCTGTGAAGTTGGGTGCATCTATATTTCCCAAAGCCCATGTTGTGTCTTAGCGGTTGGTTATTTCTGCTAATGCGGTTCCTTGGCAGAGCATGGCTTGTTTCTATATTCTATGTCCTTACCTGTTTTCATTTGTTACCATCACCTATGTTTTAGCCGAATGCTATTGTTATATTTTCTTAAGAGCTGGGTTGAAGAAGCAGGTTTTCAAGCCTATGTGCTACTTTCTCCAAGTGAGAGAAATTTTTTTGTGATTGAATAAGCAGGTTGTCAAAGCTATGAGCAACTCTCTCCAGGTGAGAGAGTTTGCTGGGGAAGTGAGTTCTCCTAGAGGGAGTCCAGTAGCAGCTACAGAGATCTGAGAATTCTTGATTTGTCCAGTTGCTGAAACCCAAGGAAAAGGAGGTGTAGCAGCCGATGGACTATTGGACAGTGAAGGTGTACACTCATGGGGTGGGACGGGCATGTGGGGAATGAGAGTTTGTGAGTTGTGGGCATAAGTGACTCCTTGGAGGAAATCCTTCCTTTTGTACTGCGCAGTTCCCATAGCCTCAGTCGAGCCTAGGAATCCCTTTACTCGGGTGGAGTTTAGTCCCATATCAAGGGTGACCCATTGTTGAGAGTGATGAGCAATGTGGTCTATGGCTAGGAATTTCGTGGAAGTTATGCACGCAGTTGGTGGTCTTCTATTAAAATATAAGTACCACTTTTATGTTCATTTTACATGCTGTGTATTTGTACATGTGTTATAATCGATGAGTAATGCATGTATATGTTGTATGTGTAGGCTTATTGTTATTTCCACATTAATCTGTCTATTAGTAGAATATGTTGTTTGTTTATGTTTATATATATGCACATGATAATTGTCATTTCTATGAGGTAGCATGTCCTAGCCTAGGTGGCCCAGATGTGTATGATGTTTCTGCAAGAATATTTGTGTGGCATAACCCAACAGGTTATGGCTGGGTATGCTACAAATTGGTATATAATTGGTATCAAAGTAGAAAAGGAATGATATAGTTGTTAGGTTGCGTTGCCCGACATGGGTATGATGATCGGGGACGTGACAGGAAATACCACATATAATATACCAAAAGAAAGATATTAAAATTATCTATTCAATGGAACTGATCTGGTATTAACCTAAGTTCCCTATGAAAAGTTATGAACTCTGTAGTCCTACGATCGTCATGAAAAAACCCCTAAAAATGGTTGATTTTAAATCAACTATATCTTCACTTCCAGAGCTCCGATTTAGATGATTTGTTTTTTGAAATTGGTTCAAATTGTGAATGGAACTTAGATATTCAGTTTTTTTTGGAAAATTCATCCCCATATTCTACATAAATCGGAAACATCGCATGGTCGTCCATGAAAAAAAACCCTGAAAATAAAGTATTTTAAAACTTCAGTAAATTTACTTCTCGGACATTGTTTCAGATGCTTTTGTTTTAAAATTGGGTGCTTTTATGAGAGGAACTCAGATATACAACAATTTTCTACAAAGTTTTCATATAAATACACATAAATCATCCACAATGTAGTGACCCTCTTTGGATTCTCTGAAAAAAAACTACAAAAATAGAAAAATATTTTCCCACAATTCCTGCCAAGGAAAGTGCTCTGATACCACTTGTTAAGAACCAAAGGTATGGATACAGAATACAACATAATATATCCAAGAAGAATATATGAAAACCACACTTTATTATAAGAAAACCCTTGAGGTAGGGCAACACCATATAATGGATCCTATTATGGAAGGGATCCTCTCATGTTCACTTGTCTCTTCGAGGGGGATTCCTCCTATTGAGATACCGCTCCAAATACAATACTTCTCTTCATATACCATTACATTGATTGAACCACTTTATTTCGTTCTACCAACCACCTAATAACATTCTAGAGGATAAACCTTCTAGAAGTATAACCTTCCAGTAAGTCCTCTTACATTTATTATATCTAACTATCATAGTGGGCCTTATTTAATATTATAGTGGACCTAGTCCACCTTACATTGAACGGCCTCCACTATTATCACTATCTATCTCTTTAGATACCTAACAAGCCCTCCCAAATTCCTTATGGGATGATCGAGTCACATCAAAGTACTCCCTTGGAAATTATTCCCTTTTTATAGTCTACGGACAAGAGGACACCCTGCCTACTCACACCTTCCTACCTTCACTACAACTTTCCCGATATCTTCAAGATGAAGAGTACCCAGTAATGCAACAAAGGTTAAATATTCTCCTCAACCTTGAATAAGATAAGGAAAATCCCAAAAGGAACCTAATGCAACATCAAGAAATAATCAAGAGATGGTTTGATAAATCATCTGTAGGAAAAAAAAAATTCAAGACGAGGATCTCGTCCTTAAGTGGGATAAGGAAAATGAAATTAAAGGGAAACATACCAAATTCCAAAAAATCCAGCTGGGTCCATTTCAAATTCATAAAAAGATTGGACCAGGAAATTTTAAACTCGAGGCATTGGAGGGAGACGAGGAGGAGCTCCATGTCAATGGAACATTTCTTAAACAATACTTCTCCTAATCACCCTAGGTGATGTAGCTATGTACATAATAGGTTCCCTTTTTTTTTGTAAATATTTTCAGTTTTCCTTTCCTTGCTTTGCCATGCTATATTTACTTTACTGCAGTAATATAGCTTATGATAACTCATTCCAAATTGGGTTTATATTAGTTTTTGTTACACGCTAAACACTCAATATGTATAAGAATGACTATTCGGATGACTTGGTAAAGATGAAACACCTTGCATATGGTACAAAAGAAAATGAATTATAACTTATGAGAACATTGACTGGAAATAATTCAGGATACTTTGTTATCAAGAGATCCCTAGACTATATTTAAAATAGGTTTAAATTCTTAAATTGATAGGAGATTTGTTATCTGTGTGATCACTCTCCCTTCCAACTCACCAAGTCATAAACAAGAACATGCACTGGCCACTGATGTCTTCAAGATAATGTTTGTGACAGTTCGCCATTTCCGATCAACTTAATGAATAGTTTTTTGGAGAGGACCCATGAAGTTGAAATAAATACAGAGACCTATATATCAAAGAAACTCTTGTATCACCTTGCTTCCTTCTCACCCATTAAGCAAAAACGTTACATAAATTACAAATAAAAAAGGTGGAATATACAATCTAAATAAATGGGAAGTTGAAAGCACTAATAATTGTGTGGGAAGAACAAGTAAACATGTCAGGGATATGGGCGTTCATTGGCAATGGGGCCATGCTTGTATCATACGAATATAACTTCATTTGGTCTATGGACACTCACTGGTAGTGAATCAATGTCGGGAAAAAAGAGATGAGGAACACACAACGGTGTATAAACAGTCAATAACAGGCTTTTGGGGTCTCTCGATGCTCACAGGTGTATAAATTGATTTCCTCCCTTAATTTTATCACTAGTATTATCATGAAGATCATTGAAGCCAATGCTACGTTCTATTTTTTTAGAAAGAGCGAGTGTTATGGGATATACGGTATCGATCCACCTATCAAATTTTAAGAAGTTATGTGGTTAAATATTCATAGTCTAAAGGTAAATATGGAATATAGATCATTGGTTCTCCTAGCAAGTTGCCATTTGTTGTGACATAAAAAAAATCCCATTCAAACTCTTGAATTTTAGTGGGTACCCACATTACCAAAATTTTGCAAGGTGCTACTCTTTCTACCCTAATGGTTATTCATTTATGAGATTGATGCTTGTATAAAGATGCCAAAACAGATTTAATGCATAATCTATCAGTTGCTACTCAAATCCATCTTGATATACTCTTCATGTGATTTTCCCCAACTGCTTTGGGTCCTTTTGAAATTTAAACCACCCACAGCTACTTGGTCGCTCACCTCCTTACTCTTACGATCTCAATTAATATCATCGGCTCTTGGCTCCCGACATATTGATGTTCTTAAGCATAAAAGTCCTCATGAAGACTCTTTAACAACATTGTCATCAACAAATTTCTTTAGGAGATGGTTAACCGGGATGATTTTAAGGACAAAAATTTATTTTAAAATGTAGAAACCTTGGCGAATCTTACTAATCCTTCATATGCCAACTATAAATGTTTGGCGATATTTTCGTAAAAATATTCAATTTTCTAAGGATTTTATATAGTTTTTATAAAACTTTGGCGATTTTTAAGGTAAAATAATTTTATCCTATAGAATTTGGGCGAATCAGTTTTAAAATAACGAATCTCGTTTTTGGAAAAACCATGGAAAATTAGGCCATGAGCAAAATTTAGCCCCTAAAATCATCCATGGATTGGTTCATTGTAAGCCAACCTTCATCTTGATGATGATATCAATGACGTGGTTTTTTTCGTTGTTGTCACTTGGGGGTTAGTACTAATCTGGTATGAACACAAGTTGGTGCCCACTTCTACCCAGTACGTTAATGCATTCTAAGACCACTTCAGCTACACATCCTCCTAGTATTTTCTATATCACCTCGATCATGCATCATTGACGCTTGGACTCCGACTCTTTATTATTTCACATATCCAAAACCCTGACGTCGCTGCCCTTACAATTCCATATTCAACAAATTACTGGGGAATGAAATAATTGATAAGTTTTTTGTTGATATCGACGATGATATCCGTATTTCAATGGCCACATCATTGCAAATTTGGCAAGTTGCGATAGTTTTCTAATTTACTCGGGTTATCTTAATGTGATTTTTCAAGTTGGGTCCCCACCTTTCCGTCCCGACATTATTACATATATATATCACCCACAACACTTTATGCTCACACTTGGAAATATCCCTTTGGCTCATGCATTTCGCCGAAATATTTTGTCATCAAAGAACAACATGAGCTTACTCTTGTTCTCCATATGGTAACTTTCAATGAAAATATTTCTTGAAACAAATCGTCCATTATATAAACTTGGAGCCATTAGACAACCCAAGTCAATCCAACGCCTAGCGACTATATCTCAACCATTAAATTTCCCCTTTCTTTGAACTTACATGTAAGTTGTTTATCTGATGGTGCAAAATGAAAGGGAAAGGTTTTTCATATGTGGTCTAATAGTATAGCCAGTAATTTCTCCAAAATCCTTCAACACTTTTTCGTGAATATCCCATAATGAAAATATGTCATTTTCAGAAACTTTCCTTGCCACCATTTTTTTTATTATTTTGTAAATAAAAATTATTGCATTACCTTATGCTATAAAAAAATAAGCGACACATGTATGAGAATACATCAAGACTTTCCACCTATTCTGCCACATGTATGGAAACCAGAACAAGTGGACGACATTGTTCAAGGACCAGAAAGTGACACATGTCTGAAAAAACATCAGGACTCGCTACTTGTTCTTCCACATACATGGAAACTAGAACATGTGGTGGAAATTGTTCAAGGACCAGCTAATGAGCCAGAGTCTAATTGCAAAAAAAACATTGTAGCTAAAACTAGAGATATAACAATAAATAAACCAGACGTGAGGTGAACCTGTGCATCTATCCTGGCGTATTGTGAAGGTGTATGGATGATAGCATGTCGAGAAGTGGATCTTTGTAGGATCGCTTGACAGATAGTCGAACATAACATCAAGGTGCTTGTTGAGGATGTGTTGGTTGTGTAGCTACTCGACCAAGTCTCTTGTCATCTCAAAAATCAAGACTAGTGATCCTCTGTGATCCTGTAGGAGCTAGGTAGGTCGTGGCTACCTAGATCCAGTGAAATTGTGCTCTTGTGTATGTTTCCCTATGGGTTTCCTCCTCACTCTAGTATTCACCCCACTTTATCCCTGGGTTTTTCTTGTTGGGTTCGACGGAATTCTTCCAGTAATATGGCATCAGAGGAGCGATTTCCTCTTCTACTATACATCCTTTCATGGATGAGTCAAGGGAATTCAAAGGGATATTGGTGCCTATTTATTTCATATTATCCATGGTGGTCTCCTTCCAGTTAGGCGGAATCTCCTCCCATTTAGGAGGAATCTCCTCCTCCACTATGCATCCCCCATAGATTAGCTCTAGGTTAGACGAGTGAAATTCAGCTTGAGCTTCCTCACACCAGTTTTGACTAGAGTGGGGAGAGTGGGTCGAGCTAATTCCTAGAATGGGAGAGAAAGAGGTCAGTCATGTCCGCTAATTCCTGCCTACTTGATTGTAGTAGGCCAACCCACGCTTGTATTTTCTTCTCTCACAAGGCATGGAGAGGCTGAGCTCATGGATGGAAGAATTAACAGAGGAGAGGCCAAAAATGTTGGTAATGGACTGAAGGAAAATTACAGAGGCGTGGAGTGCTCAGAGAATAACAGTCAAGGGAGAATGAAAAACTAAGGACAAACTCTGGAGATAAGAGCCACAACAAGGAGTTACCTATGTGATGATGAGGGAAGTGATGGCTTGGGGATCCATGAATTTGGGAGTGATGCATCCTTGTTGCATCGTACCAGTACCAGAGGGCTAAGCTTGAATCACCATTAAATATATCAAACTGTCCCAATGCACTAAGCTATAGACGGAGTGAATGCTATGCATTTTGAAAGGACAGAGGAGGAGGCTAGCTGCGATGGGATTTAACTACCCTCGTTTCGAGTGCACCATGTGAATTTTTGTTTCCATGTGTCACCCCATCTGAGGGGAGGCAATCATGTAGAGCTAACTCTTGGCATTGTTTTAACAGTTGTGAATCTAGATGATTGTGGGCATTGAGAATAATGATTTATGCTTGTGTAGTTACTCCCTCATTAGATAGTTGTTCATATACTTTATTGGCCTCATGTCTTATGTGTGAAGTGATGAGAGTGAGGGGAGGAGGTAATAAGGCTTGTAGAAGAAAGAAAGGGACTAAGAGGTGCCAACTGGGAGTGATTTTTTTCGGATTTGTGCCATTGATGATTTTGGTTTCTAGTAAGATAATTACTTTTGAATATCCTTCTATTATTAGGGGTTGTAAGTTGATATATGAGGCTATTTGAATTCCTCTTATGAGACCCCAAAGTTATTCTAATTTGTTTGTGTCATGCCCTAGAAATCCCACTCTGAGGTGTTTGATTTACCCTGTGTTATCTCTGATAACTGCTCCAAAAAGTGCTAGTCCAAGATTTCCCTTAGAGGTGCTATCAAAGTTCATCTTCCAGAAACCTGGGGGAGGATAGATTCAATTAGAGGGGCTTTGAGAAATGGTGCTAGGGGGAGAAGAGATAGAGAGAGAGGCCTTGGGATCTTTCATCTTCCAAGAGGAGAAGATGAGGGATTCTGGTGGTTCAATGGGAATGTCATCATTGGTCCAGGATTGAATTTGAATAGTTTCCCAAATGATCCCAAGGATATTTGACCAAGTTACGGAGGGAGTGGATACTTGGTAATGGGAGATGCGCCAATTTATTTCTTTCCAAAGCTGCCAAACTATGAAACCTGGTAAGAGTTTCAAAATTTTGTTTAAGAGTGGGCTTTTAAAATCCCTCGATCCTCAATTTATGATATTTTTGATGATGTTTGTCCTATCTCTTTTGGTTTTCCTCATGATTATCGTAGCTTGATACAAGATCATATTGTTTTGGGGGCATTGATTAAATATGTGCTCCATTATTTCTTCTTGTTGCTAGAATAAGTGACAAATTGAGGTTCCAATGAAGCTGTGCTTCTTGAGGTTATCCCAGGTTAGGATTCGGTTTTGAACCAGGAGCCAGAGAAAGGTCAAAATATTTGGCCAGATTTTGGTTTTCCAAATTATGCACCAAATGTGATCTTTCGTCTGCTTGTGAAATTTATCATGAAGTTGATATGATTCCTTAATTGTGAATGTGTCGACAAGGGAATACTCCCAGCAAAGAATATCCTTTTCTTCACTAATTCATATCTTCATGTTTCCCACTATTTCTTTCCAAGGTTGCATTTCGAGATTTTTCGATAGATTTAGATCTAGTGGGAGAAATTTCCAACTACGCCAAGGGGGTTGATGGAGGGCATTAATCCATAGGTCTTCTACTTTGTTGCACGTTAGCCCTGGTAATTGTCTTTTATAAGGACATAAGATTTCCATTGTTTTCAAAGGAGTTTTTTGATGCCAAGCGTCTATCCAAAATTGGGCGCATTGACCATTTTGTACTTCCCAAAAAACATTCTTTTGGATGAGTGGGTGGTTTCGCCAATCCGCATTCCAAATATTAGAGCCCTGGATCTGTTCTTCATGCCCAATGAGTTTCTCTTTATGTAGTTGGGGGGTATATGTTTTCTTCCAAAGTCGCGCCGAGAGTTCTTTTGGGTACTTTAGCCATCACCACCAATTTTTTCTCCCATGACATTGTTGGGATTTCCTAGGTCGCGGAGACCCAATCCTTCCAAGGAGGTGGGAGTGTAGATATTTTCCCAACTGAATAAGGCCCATTTTTTCCCCTATTTGTGATCATTCCATAGGAAGTTCAATTGAAGGTTTATTATGATTTTAATGACCATTTTTGGTGTTGCGAGAGGTGAGAACATATAGGTCGGAATAGCTTGAAGCATATCTTTTAAGAGGATGAACCTTGCAGGGATATTTAGGGATCTAAAGGTCCAAGAACTGAGGTAATTAGAGATTGAGAGGATAAGGGAGTCCTAGGAAATGTTTCATGTTGCATAGTATTTCAGGGGTAACCCCAAGTAATTGCATGGAAGGGAGTAGTGTGGGATGCCTAGGAGGCGAGATATGTATTCTTGAATTTCTAGGGGAGTGTTGAAGAAGAAAATATGTCATTTATCCATATTGAAATTGGTGTCGAAGGAATCGCTGAAGTCTATGGGGATGGTTCGTAGTTTGATGACTTCTTTAGCTATGAGGGTTTTTGAAATCATTGTATCATAAACATATTGGTTGTGGGAAGTTGCAGGCTGGAGTCCATGGATTGGAATCCCTAATAGTGTACCATTCGAGATCGAGGAAGATAAATAATTCTCTAAACCTTCTTCCATGATTAAAATGAGGAAAATGGAGAATGTATCCCCTTGAAAGATTCCTCGAGAGGGGGAAAAAGGCCTAGAGGGGATGTCATTTACTAGTATGGAGATAAAATCTAAAGAAGTGAGTTTCATGATCTAAGCTATCCATTCTTCATTGAAACCAAAGGATGAAAGAAGAGAATGCATGTACTTCCACCTAAGTTTTTCAAAATTCTTAGAAAGGTCAAGATTTATGAGCATACCTAGGGTACTTGTGGTCTTGAGAGAGTGAATCACTTCGTGAACCAAGATTACACTATCCATGATGTTCTTCCCCTACATATCCAAAATTTTCCTTGGAAAAAATGAAAGGAATAATGGGCTTGAATCTGAGAGAAATTACCTTTGTGATGATCGTGTATATGACATTATAGAGTGTTATCGGCTGAAACTACTTTGGGTTGGTGATGCGTTCCTATTTAGGGATCATGGTGAGGAAAGTGGCATTGAGGGATTATAGCACTTGTCCTGAGGTTTGAGATTCCTCCACAAATTTCAAAACCTCTTCTCAAACCAGTGACCAACAATGATGGAAGAAATCAATAGTGAAACCATTCGGTCTGGGGGAATTTCTAGGGGGAATTTCCTTGATAGCCTGATCGACTTCCTCTTGTGATATCAGTCTCATTAAATCTCTATTCTACATAGGGGTTATTAGGGTAGGGATATGTTGTGTGATCCTATGGATGGAAGGTGTTCTATCAATTGGGGTTTATGAGACAAGATATTTGTAGTAGGTAACTAACTCTTCTTCAATGTCTGAATGGTCCAGAAGTGTGTTTTGTTTTGAGTCCTCTAGTTTTGTAATGTGATTGATGTAGCGTATTTGGATCATGGAGCAGTGGAAGAAATTTGTATTTTTTCCCCTTCCTTTATCCACTTAACTCGGGATTTTTTCTTCTAAAGTATCTCCTCCTTCTTGTGACGATCTGCAAGTTGTTTATTTAGGGTCATTTCCTCCTTTATAAAGGTATATGAATATCCTCAGAAAATGGACTCATGTTGAATGTCCTCAAGTTATTGTTATAGGGATTTATGTGCTAGGAAAATATTACCAAATACATTCTTGTTCCATTCCCAAAGTTGTTGCTTGAATTTTTTTAGGCGATGCTGGAATCTGTACATCCAAGTGCCATGCACGATTTCTTCTTTGAACCACCAGGTGTTGGAGAGATCCACAAATTCTGGATGAATTAACCAGAATTTTTCAAAGCAAAAGGGTTTATACTTTGGAGTGAAAATTGTATCTACCCATAGCTGGAATGGCCAATGATCTGAGCCTGATTTCGCAAGGATGTTAGATTCAATTAGTGGGCCCTCAATCATTAGTTTTTCCAAAATTAGAAAACGATCCAATCGGTTGGAAATGTGTTGAACTCCTTCTCGCTTTTTGGACTAGGTGAAGGAGACATTTATGGTCTCAATGTAAATTAAATTGAGGTTATCTATGAGGTGGATAAACTTGGTGTTGTCTTGGTCCAAACATTTCACACCACCACCTTTTTCTTATAAGGTGAGGATGATGTTGAAATCCCCACCCACTATCCATCATTCTTTTCCTCTTGGTGTATTTATATAAGCTAGATTGTCCAAGAAGTAATCTTTCTATTGAGTGAGATGAGGGCCATAAGCATTGGTGATGACCCCTGATTTGCTTGAACCTATAGCTCGGTAGCTTGTTGTGATAATTCCTACCATTGAAAAAGTTGGTTCCGCAATAATTGTGGTTGGGTTCCAAAGGATAACTAAATGCCCTGTTGCTCCTTTGGAGTATGTGTAAGTGAAATTATAGTGCCTCTAGCATATTTTGAATATTTATTCTACCATATCGCCTGCACATTTGGTTTCCTGGAGTAATAATATGTTTGAGTCTTCTTCTTTGACACAGTTTCGAAGAATCCTTTGTTGGATCTTCCATTGAGGCCTATGATATTACAAGTGATGATCTTCATCATGCTTAATTGCTAGGCGGGGTAAAAAATCCTTCAGTGAGGCATTGCATTTGACCTGAGTCTATCATAAATTTTCCTACCTATTTAATTAATTGATGTGCAATTTTGTTCCCATGTCGCTTACCTTATTTTTGGTTCCACTTGGGATTTGGATCCAACTCCATGTGTATTCCTAAGTGGTAGGTGTCACCTGATGTAGAATCAATGAAAACCTTGTGTACCTTTCTCAATTGATCCACTAGAATGGATTGCAATTCACTCTTGTTGAGGGATTCCTCTAGTTTTTCGAGGTCGATTTTGTCAACTTCCCTTTCATCGATCTGCATTATGGTGTCTCCACCTTCTTCTTCTAGGTCTTTGCTTGGTATTATTTGAGCTTGAGGATCATGGCTTGAGATTTTCTCTAAAACTGGATCAAGGGTTTGTTTTTCTTTACCTTTGCCTTTGCCTGGATCTGATGTTATGTGGGGGTTTTCAACTTCCTCTGTTTTTGGTATATTGCTAAGAGCATCAAAGGAATCATTGGTGGGAATCTTCCTGCTTCCATCTTGTGTGGATTTTTTCGAAGTTTCTTTCTTGCATCCCTGCACTTGAGTAATTTCATCTTTTTGTTTCTGCTCTATTTTTGGTCAGGTTGGAGAATTGAGGGGGAAGTCTTTGAAGAGATTCCCATGTTCGTAACATTTCTATCATATAAAGGAAATGTGTTCATAATATATGGTCTAAATCCATTCTTCGTCTTGATACTCTATGGTTACTAAACCTGGTAGGGATTTGGCGATATTCATATAAGAACATATCTGTTAATAGGAAGTGTATTTTCTATGATTTGTAGCTTCTGAGGATTTGGCATACCTTCCCAGCGTGTTTCCAATGCCCATTAGGATTTATTCAAGAAATATATCTTGGGGTATAGAGTATAGGCGAATCCAAACTGGGGTGCAAGTAAAGTCTCCCTTTTTTGGGCAGAAACGATCTGTCCAAAACCTTAGATACAACCCAACCAAGTTGTAGAAGTAAGCACCATTTTAAAATACCCTATGTTTGTCCTCCAGAGTGTAAAAGAGGATTGTAAAGAAGCCCTTTGAACTTGGTTGTAGCTCATAGTCACCTTGTGCTTTATCCATTTCGTAAGGTCTCTCTCAGATGACCAGATCCCTAAAACTTTTTTGATCAAGGCATGATCTTTCATGAATTGTGTGTGTTCTCCTACCCAAGTGGATTTTATCACATATCTTGGTGTAGTTGGCACTTGAGGGATACATTTACCTAGTTCCCAATTCCAAGATGCCTTTGTTGGTTGTGGAGCCTGATTATCTTCTTGATTCATAGGTCTTTTGTTTTCAGCCATTTTTATAACCCATGAAGTATTTACACCCCAGAAGTATGTACACTCTTCCACATGGGGGAGTGCAGAGGGGGGTTACCCTCTCTGCGGGGTCCGGGGGGTATGGGGGAAAGCGGGCCCCAGGCAGGGGTTCGGGGGCGAAGGCCCTGAAGGAAAAATTGCCTTGTAATTGTATATTGTAATTTCATTGTAAATATGGACCGTTCATTATAAGGTCGCAGATCTAACGCTAGAAATTATGTTACAGTTTTTTTCCCTAGAAGGAAACGCTTTGTTATAAGGGAATTGTATTGTGGCTATGCATTATGGTGAATATTGTATTCTGAGATAGGAGACTGTGAGAGAAAGAAGAGGAAATTACAATGGGTTTTTTGTAGGTTGTATCCCTTCATATGCTAGATAATAATAAAGGAAGAACCAGACAATTTCTCTGGTGGACGTAGCCCACACTGGGTGAACCACGCAAATCTGTTTCTCTATTGTATTGTGTATCTTCTGTGTTTTGTTTCTGCATTTGTTTTATTTTATTTCTCCACAGTCCTATTTTTCCAACAACCTTTGGATGCGATGATTCATCTTCCATTTCCATGCTTTTTTTGGATCTTTGTTCCTCTTATAGCAGGTGATATCTAAGGTTTGGTGGTGGCTCAAAGGATGGTCTTCAAGCTCTAAGTCTGTCCATTTCATTGGTCATGGAATTTATGCAAGAGGGGGTTTTCAGCCCCCCATCTAAGCTCATTCTACGAGGACAGGTTCAATCATATCTTTGATTGTAGTGGAACCCGGATCTGAGCTGAAGAATATATGATGTCATAAGGCAAGGAGCATGAAGCCATTCAAAAACATAGAAAATCATGTTTTCCTCTCCTTTGTAATCTAATGTACAAGATCAATTTCCTTGACACCATTACTGACTAAGCCTCATGTCATTTTTCGCCGATGACAATTGTAACACCATGTTTCCCCCAGCTTGTAATTAATCATAAAATAGGATTACCATGCTAAGGCATGTGGACAGTGTAAATGTATTATTGTTTGAGTTTCCAATAACTGACTGTGGGGGTGAATCCTTGAAAGTACTGGCCATGATATCACTAGAGGAAAGAATTTGAAAACTATAAGAGAGGGCTCATTATATCAAATAACCCCAAATTTCCCTTGATGGGGATAATAAATCTCCTTTGAATTCCAAGGAGAGAAACTAGTTAATGAAGAAAGGACTAGTGGTTGATAATATCAACCACTCCCATGAATGGGAGAATGGGATAACTGCATAATGTCAGCCCAAAGTACCACTGGGTATGGCAGACCAAGTTGACCCAAGTTCCCTTCTGACGGACGAAACGAAATGGGTCGAGAACCATCCTGGGGAAAAGAGATAATAAAAATCAATAAGGAAATGTGCAGATATATCTAGCAGAGGAGGAACATAAGGTTCTGATCTTTATGCCGAGTGAGCATCTGATAAACCTCACCCAGGGACATAAAAGAGAAGGAAATCTCTGAAATTTTACAGAGAATAAAACTTGAGCGGAAGCTGAAACAAAGAAAGAATCCTTGAGAACTGCAAGAGTTCCCTGGTGATATCATGGCTTGACACGAGGGTGGATAGAGTTCTAAGAATGAATTCCTTTGAGCCTATGGTTGGGTGGAAGGACGAACACCCACATTCAGTTAGTTGGCTACCACCTGTAATAGATAAGTAATCGCATATCTTGTGTATTTAAGCAATACTGTGAATTAAGTTGAATATCCTATGAATGTTGCAGGGATGGATATGTTTTCTTAATGATTCATATTGTACTCTTTTTGTGTCTGCTTGATTGTGTAATTAGGAAAGTAGAAGATTGTATGAATTGGACGTGTTTTTATACTCGTAAATGCTTGCGTCCTGTGGTGACTTAATCTAGAGCCACGAACTGTGAGTTCGTCGAACTTAGGTACAATTTGATGTATGCATGTCGACCCTCGTAGTCATTATGAGTTCCTTGGTGGAAAAAGTCTATTAAGCTAAGGAGAGGTAGTGAATGTAGGCACAGGCTCTCTGCAAGGTGGGCAGAGACTAAGAACTCCTTTAATTTCGAGACTTGTTGAAGGAGCATAAGGGGTTCATGGAAGAATTCTTCCAAGCGTTAAGTTCAAGAGAAAGAGCGAAAAGCTCTTAAGCATTTCAAAGATTAAAAATCTCAGGAAGAATAGCGAGATTGAAGTATCAAAAGGGAAGGTTCCTTTTTTTGGAAGGCGAACAAATGAGATCTATTTAGGAAGAGCCAAGGTTCATTGTGACCATTGGATATGGTAAGGAGCGTGGGATTTAACCCCTTGATTCATTTGGTGAATTGAGAAAGTTCATCGTAAGGGAGGTAAAATCCTCAAAGTCCCGAAGTCCCAAAGTTAATCCGGGCCTTAGATTTGAGGATGCACGGGAGCCAACTCGACCACCAGATCTATGAGGTAGTCAGCCTGGCACTGACCAACTTTGGGAGATCTCAGTCAAGGAGTGATTCAAGCTCCTGAAGGCCTAGATGTTCGAGTTTACCTGAGCAGTCGATCCCCAAGGACAGGTGTCATAATATCTACCACATCGGAGAAAAGTCACTCCATAGGAAAGCTTTTGGAAAGAGGCGAGAACTCCCGAACGCCAAAGTGTCGGAGTTCATCCTGGTCGTTGATAGTAGGGGATGCGTGTCCGGATATATGACACTCTGGGAGGATTTCACTTTGGAAGTTTGTGTTGGTGAGTACTTTGAAACTCCCAAAGAGCGAAGCCCCAAAGTGATCTATAGCCATCGATTCATGGGAGACACACGTCGATAGATCATTAACTCTAGATGAAATCCTTTTGGGAGAAAGTGAGTGTGGAAAGGTAGAAACTCTCGAATGCTAAATTCCTGAAGTAAACCTATACCATAATATCCATAGGGACGCATGGAGGAAATCCGTTGTATTCGGGTGAAATCACTCCGGAGAGGAACAAGTGCATAAGATTCTAAAACTCCCAAAGAGCCCAAGAGCCCAAGAGGATCCAAACCGTCAGATCCATAGGGTACGTGGAGACAGGTTGTGAACTCCGGGTGGAAGCACTCCGAGAGAACGCGAAGGAGAAGAGTTTGCAATCGTTGAAGCCCGAACAACCAAAGCAGTGGGGAGCCATCAATCTACAGGAGGAAACATCTCCTCAGATCGTGAACTCCAGGAAAAAATGTTCCTGGAGAAACAAAGAGTGAGGAGAACTAAGATATGATATCTCTGAAGGTCGAATTCTCGAAGGAGACAAGGGTCATTGATTTAGAGAGGACATGCATTAATATATTGCGAGCTCCAGGTGAATGACACCTGGGTTTCAGTTGAGACTGGACTGCCAGATCGAGAGGGATGCGTGGCGATGGATCATGGACTCCAGAGGAATCTGTTTGAGAGTTTCCAGTTGACATTTGAAACTCCCAAAGTCCAGAGATCCGAAGAGCCGAAGTAAATCTCAACTATCTGATCATCCTAAGTAGATCTCAAGCGTCGGATCATCCGAGGTGAATATGGACCATTTGATCTATAAGGGACATGGTGCAAATCGGTGGATTCTGGGTAAAGTCTTGAAGTAATTCATAGCCATCATATCAAGTGGACAGGTGGCATAAATCTGTAGATTTTAGGTAAATATCTGAAGCAATCCTACACCATCTGATTCAAGTGGACACACGACAGGAGTCTGCTTACTTAGAGGGTAAGTGAAGTCTGATATTTGAGATCTCGAAAGTCCGGAGACCCGAAGGAAATCTTGACCATTGATCGAGAAAAGGGCCCCAAAACTATTGATCTAGTTGAAAGATAAAACCCCCGAAGCAGAGGCAGAGCCACTGATTGAGAACGATAGGTGTTTGAAAATCATCGACTCTGGAAGATTGAAGTACGAAATAAAGTAAAGTTTGAGACTTAAGAATTCTGAAGTCCAGAATTCTGAAAAAAATCACACTCGTTGATTTGAAAGAGGTCAGTTCTGATCCTCGGCTTTGAAAGGGATAGATCTGAGCCGTCAGTTCAGAGGCACTATCAAGATCATGAGATCGATGGTCTTGTAGAATTGTGGGGATCGGAGATGCATGAACTTTAAAATGTTGAGGGCAGTCCACAATCCAAACCACAGTTTTGAAGAAAGGACACGTGGAGGCTCGAGGAGAATTGTAGGCTAAAAGGTAGTTTGGTTTCAAAACAACTTTGTCCGTGCCCGCAATTGTGTGTTTGTGTGAGGTTATCGCCCAAGGTTACCTCAAGGAGGTGCTTAATAGAAAATGGGCTAGTGCCCAAACTTAGAGATTTCCCAAGCATGAAGGGAAGGTCGCAGATAACATTAGACCTGCACCCTGAAGTTGAAAGGGTTCATGTTTATTTATAGAGTGATACCATCAGGGTCTCAAAGAGTCGTTTGGCTTTAGAATCGAAGATCCTTGACTAGGAGGTCGAAATGGTTCCCCAACTTTCCAAACTAGAAACCATGAATGGAGAATCTATCCTTTAAGAAAAACAAAAAATTTTATGCCCCATTATGGGTGTGTTGCAAATTGGTATCAGAGCATGGTTACAAAACTTGCCTTGCTTGGGATCATGTACGAGTCACGTAAGGAGGTATTTTTATTTGCATTTACTCCTTGAGAAGAAGGAATGCAGATTGAACCTATGTGATGCAGGAGCATCGCGACTATCAAAGCAAGCGTGGAGCCAGCGCATGTGTTTTTAAACACATGACATATAAGCTTGATAACTTTTTGAATTTTCATTAAAGATGAAGCGCCATATCCTTCGATGAAACATTTATGAAGGAGCGCCTGTTGTATTATATCAGACCTTGAGCCTTACGCTCTTGTCTGAAGTAGATAGGAGGCATTTACTTTAGTTAATGCAGGTAGATAGGATTTTAATTCCAGAATAGACAGTTTAGAGATTCGAGAGGGAAAACGGATATAGACACCCTCCTTTGTATCATTGTATTATTATCATTCATAATCAAGCATTCAGAAGGGAGAGCAAGCAGAGAAATTGTATGCAGAACCCCATGTACAGATTTGAATTAATAGAAGAGAGTCTGTGATTCAATTTCATGGATGGTGTTGTTTCTATGTGTATGTTGTTTATGCACTCATGAATTTTTTCTTTCGGTCATACATTTGCTTTGATATGCTGTGTATATGGTTTCATAGTTGAATTGAAATATGTGAGAGTAAGAAATTAGTTTCAATTGTTTCTCTATCATGAGCCAAGATATTATTGCAAGTAGTGCAGTGGAAGTTGTCCGCAAAGGGTGCATGGCTGCAGGGTTCAGATAGAGGTAGCTTTTGTCCTAAGCTCTCAGAAGTGCAAATTTGGCACCGGAGCCGTGCAAGGTGTGCGCAGGCTGGACGAAGACTCAGAGTTGCGATTCTGGATGAGGAGTTTGAAGACTGTTTCCACAGGGAGCGCACAAAGTCTGAAAGACTCAACACTTTGGGAGTTTTTGAAGGTCGAACACGAAGAGTGTGTGCAAAATCTCTGAAGGAATCAGAGTTGACAAGCTCAGGAGGGATAGTCTCTTCGTGATACTGTGGAGGAGAACTCGGGAGACGATTCGAAGAAAGTTCGAGCAGGAAGGAGTGTTAGATCGGGAGGAGTCCTTGAAGGGGAGAAATCAATGGTCACGATTCGCAGAGGAGCCTTGCGAAATCCCGCTAGCCGTTAGATATTGAGGAGATGCACATGGGTTAAACTTAAGTGTGCTAAGGAGGGCCCTGGAGCCATCGAGATTTGGCTCATCGGGAAATTGAGGTTTGCGAAGACAAGAGTTTTGTGCCTGCTGAAATCGCGATTAGTGAACTTCCGACACGAGCAGAGCCATAGATCCGAGAAAAGGGGAGCCGCTAGATATGCACGTGCCCTCGCGTATCGAGTAATCGTAAGTTGAAGACCCAAGCTGGTGTAGAAAATATCGTGATACCGCGAGAGGCGATATCCCGATAGGTTCGGAAACGTCGATCGTGTGAGACGCGTGTCAGGAGATCTCGAGGAGTCGGGGATCGGAGAATCGGGGTTCCCAACGATAGAGAACACTTGCCTATTGGATTCACGATCCGCAATATCCCGACGGTGACGTGGCAGTGTGGGACCATAGGTGATGGTGGAGTACAGGTGGCATCATATCGAAAATCAGGAAAAAGTAAGTCCCGAGTCCATCGACATCAGGACTCGAGATCTCGCGAGTTCCGAATTTCCGATAGAAGGGCAGAAGGTGGAGAGGTCAAATCCACATGTGTGTTGGGATATCGGCCCATCGGGGTTCGAAGTTCTGGAATTCGAATTGTTGACATCCTAAGTAGCGATTCCTGATAGAGGAAGCTCCGACAGAAAGGGGAGAGAAAGTCAGCGATTGACCCATATCGGGATTCGGGGAATTGTAAGGCATAAGGCGTGTGACTACCGAATTCACGAAATCGCAAATTCAAATTTCCCAATTTGCAAGGGAGATCAATGGAGAGTTGCTGTGGGTAAAGAATTTTCGACAGGGAATTAGAGGAGCATTCACGCTCTTCGGGCCAAAGTCAGAGAAGGTATTGGTGATTGTGGACGTGCCTCGTGACGTCTGCACCAAGTGGTATCAGAGCCGGAAATTCTTTGCTTTCTGTAGCAGAGAAGAGAAGACATCATGTCGTCGAGAAGAGAAAGACAGTCACCAGATCCCGAAGACAGGGAGGTGAGGAGAAGAGGTAGGCCAGCAGGAAATCCAGAAATGGAGCAGCAGATGAGAGATCTCTGAGCAAGGCTTGAGGATATGGAGACAACACAAAGACGCAGAGTTGGTGCTAGGGATCTTAGTGATTCCGAAGTGGAAGAAGAAGTTGGACATGAAGAAGAAGTCACAATAGAGGATGCATCAACCGAGCGGTTGATCAAAGCCATTTCCAGAATGAGTTCAAAGACCAAAATGGATACTCCAGTCTACGAAGGGATTTTGGATGCAGAAGAGCTATTGGATTGGATCAGGGCTCTTGACACCTACTTCGATTATGAGGATATCGAAGAGGATAAAAAGGTAAGGCATGCTATCATGAAGTTGAAGGGACATGCAACATTATGGTGGGACGAGCTACAGGCAGATAGACGTTCCAAAGGCAAACATAAAATTAAAAGTTGGGACTGGATGATTGCTAAGATGAAAGAAAATTTCATCCCGAGAGACTACTGGATAAATCTATTCAGGAGAATGCATAACCTGAGGCAGAAGTTGATGACAGTAAAAGAGTATATTGAAGAGTTCTATCGACTCAACATCAGAGCAGGTCATCGGGAGAGCGATGGTGAGAAGGTTGCTAAATACCTGAATGGTCTAAGATATGACATTCAGGATGAATTAAGTATGACAACTATTAGAACTGTTGAGGATGCTTACCAAATGGCTCTGAAAGCCGAGGAGAATCTGAGCTGTAAGCAAGGACAGCGAGGGCGAGGCAGAATTCAGCCCAGAGGCAAGGCAGTTGCCCAGGAGAAATATCAAAATCCCAAGGAGGAATGGAAGAAACCTCAGGGTAAGATTGAGAGAGGTGGAACCTCACAGCGAGGACAACAATATGATGAGCCGAGGAGACAACATAGTGATCAGCGAGGGGGTTATGCTGATGCAAACACTCTTCCTCGTACTAGAGGTCGAGGTAGAGGAAGAGGTGGAGTGATCACATGTTTTACGTGTGGTAAGAATGGGCACAAGTCATTCGAGTGTCCAAAGAAAAGAAAGATGCAGGGGAAGCTCACATCGCTGAAGCGCAGAGGCGAGATGTTGAGAACGAAGATGCAGACAACGAAAGATCGCTTGGGATGCATAAAGTCCTTTTGACACCCGAGAAGGAGGTGGAGGACACAGTTCAAAGAAGCAGACTGTTCAGAACTGCATGCAAAACCAAAGACAGTAAATGCAAGGTCATTGTGGACAGCGGAAGTACCGATAATCTCGTTTACACCCGGATGATGGAAAAGTTGGAACTGGAGACGAATGATTACCCGAGTCCATATAAAGTTTCATGGCTACAGAAGGGTCATCAGGTGAGTGTCACTAAACAATGTTTGGTTGAATTTAAGATAGGAGGGTACAATGATAAGATTTTGTGTGATGTTATTCCCATGGATGTATGTCATTTATTGTTGGGTAGACCGTGGCAATATGACATAAATGTGGTTCATGATGGGAGAATGAACACGTATACCCTGGAGAAAAATGGGAGAACCCATAGGTTACTTCCGGTAAAGGATAAGGAGGCGAAACCGGGAGTAAACAACACGATACTTCTCATGAGTGGGAAGGAACTTCTTACAGAGGTTGAGAAGAATGAAGATCCACAATTCTTTGTTGTCAGAAAGCCAAGGATTGTTCTGACTAACACAAGAGTGGACGATTTACCAGATGAGATTCAGGAACTGCTGGGAGAGTTCGTTGACATCATCATGGACGAATTACCTCGTTCGTTACAACCAATGAGGAGTGTGAGTCATCACATTGATCTCATACCAGGAGCTAGCTTGCCGAATAAAGCTGCGTATAGGTTGACACCGCAGGAAAATGAGGAAGTCAAGAGGCAGGTACAGGAGCTGTTGGATAAAGGACTGGTCAGGGAGAGTCTAAGTCCGTGTGTCTTTCCAATGGTACTAAGTCAAAAGAAGGATGGAGGTTGGATAATGTGCATCAATTCAAGGGCGATCAACAAAATTACCATCAGGTACAGGTTTTCATTGCCGAGAATGGATGATCTGATGGATTGCCTGAGTGGGGCAAATTATTTTTCGAAGATAGATTTGAAGAGAGGATATCATCAGATTCACATGAGGGAAGGCGATGAGTGGAAAATAGCATTCAAGACAAATGAAGGTTTGTAGGAATGGCTGGTCATGCCGTTTGGCTTGACAAATGCACCGAGCACATTTATGAGGCTGATGAATAAAGTCCTGAAGGGAATTCATAGGAAAGTTTGTCATTGTATATCTGGATGATATACTGATTTTCAGTAAGACCAAGGCTGAACATTTGAAGCATTTGGCCATTGTGATGAGGAAGCTACAACAGGAGAAGCTGTTGATCAATATGAAGAAATCCTCATTTATGAAGACAGAGCTTATTTATTTGGGTTTTGTTATATCGGCTAATGAGTTGAGGATGGATCCAGAGAAGGTGGACGTGATCAAGAATTGGCCATCACCGAGAAATATTTTCAAGGTGAGAAGTTTCCATGGTTTGGCTAGTTTCTACATAAAGTTCATTAGAAATTTCAGTGGAATTAGCGCAACGATGATGGACACAGTGAAGAAGCGACATAAGACTTTTCATTGGACAACTGAGGTTGAAAAGAGTTTCAATCTGTTGAAGTGAAAGATCACAGAGAAACCAGTGTTGGTGTTGCCATATTCTCATAAAACATTTCAAGTGAAATGTGATGCAAGTGGGTATGCCATAGGAGCGGTCTTGAGTCAGGAAGATAGACCGGTTGCATATTACAATGAGAAGTTGGATGACGCAAAGATGAAATACTCCACGTATGATAAATAATTCTATGCCATCATCCAGGCATTAAAGAAGTGGAGGCATTACTTGATCCCAAAAGAATTTGTATTGTACAGTGATAATCATGCATTGCAGTTTGTGAGTCAACAAGAGAAGTTGAATCAGAAACATGCAAAATGGGTAGAGTATATGCAGAATTTCACATTTGTGATTAAACACATTTCAGGTACTGCTAACAAAGTGGTTGATGCTTTGAGCAGGAAATGTTTGTTGTTGCAGGAGTTCTGAGTCAAGACATTGGGTTTTGAAAATCTCAGGGACATGTATGTAGGAGATGCGGATTTTGCAGAAGCATATGAAGCAACTGAGAATCCAGTTCTCAGAGATCGGAGTCTCTGGGTAGATTATATGATCCAGGAAGGATTTTTGTTCAGAGGCAATAAACTGTGTATTCTGAATTGCTCCATGAGGGAGAACCTTCTAAAGGAGAAGCACAATGGAGGCTTGGCAAGGCATTTTGGCCACGACAAAACATTCGCAAATCTGAGAGAATCATATTTTTGGGCAGGCATACGAGTGGATGTCAAACAATTTGTTGATAGATGCAGGATTTGTCAACACTCGAAGGGGAGGAAACAGAATGCAGGTTTTTATCAGCCATTGCCCATACCAGAGAGGCCATGGGAGGCGATAAGCATGGATTTTGTATTGGGTTTGCCAAGGATGCAGAGAGGGGTTGATTCCATATTTGTGGTTGTAGACAGGTTTTCAAAGATGGCGCATTTTATACCATGACAGAAGACCAGCGATGTGACTCACATCGTGAACTTGTTTTTCAAGGAGATCATTCGACTCCATGGATTTCCGAGAAGCATAGTCTCGGACAGGGATACGAAATTCATCGGACATTTTTGGAGGACGCTATGGAAGACGCTAGGAACTAACTTAGCGTTTAGTTCTTCTTATCATCCACAGACAGATGGACAAACAGAGGTGGTCAACATAAGTCTTGGAGATTTTTTGAGAAGCTTGGTGACAGAGCACCATAGCAACTGGGACAACATATTGCCACAGGCAGAGTTCGCATACAATGATTCAGTGAATCGGAGTACAGGAAAAAGTCCATTTCAGATCATGTATGGGACACAACCGAGGGGAGTTTCTGAACTCAGGGAGTCAGAACAGACTGCTAATAGTAGTGCTAGCACAGAGGAATTCGTTGAAGCAATGAAAAAACTTCACAATGGGGTGAAGCAACGACTGATAAACACAAATCAGGAGTACAAGCGCAGAGCAGATCAGCATCGGAGACAACTTCAGTTTGAAGTTGGTGATATTGTTCTGGCACATTTGAGGAAGGATAGGTTCCCAAAGGGAACATATAAAAAATTAAAAATGAAGAAAATTGGGCCATGTAGGGTCCTAAATAAGTTCGGAGAGAACGCTTATGAAATTGAGTTGCTGGATGGCATCGAAATATCTCCGATATTTAATGTTTCGGATCTATATCCATACAGGGCTGGAGAAGCAGAGGCTGGAACTGAGAAACCAGTGATCCAGTGGATGAAGCAATTACCAGTTGCAGAGAAGTCGCAAATGGAGTGCATACTGGACAAGCGAATGGGCAAGAAGACTAGGCGAAAGCAGTATTTCGAGTATCTGGTCAAATGGAAAAATCACCCAGTCGAGGATGCTAGCTGGGAAAATGAAGCAGTGATACAGAAGCATGGACAGACCGTGCAGGAGCTCATGGACAGGAGCCCATGAAATTTTTCAAGCCGAGGAGTATGATGCGGGAGCATCACGACTATCAAAGCAAGCATGGAGCCAACGCATGTGTTTTTAAACACATGACATATAAGCTTGATAACTTTTTGAATTTTCATTAAAGATGAAGCGCCATATCCTTCGATGAAACATTTATGAAGGAGCGCCTTTTGTATTATATCATACTTCGAGCCTTACGCTCTTGTTTGAAGTAGATAGGAGGCATTTACTTTAGTTAATGCAGGTAGATAGGATTTTAATTCCAGAATAGACAGTTTAGAGATTCGAGAGGGAAAACGGATATAGACACCCTCCTTTGTATCATTGTATTATTATCATTCAGAATCAAGCATTCAGAAGGGAGAGCAATAAGAGAAATTGTATGCAGAACCCCATGTACAGATTTGAATTAATAGCAGAGAGTCTATGATTCAATTTCATGGCTGGTGTTGTTTCTCTGCATATGTTGTTTATGCACTCATGAATGTTTTCTTTCGGTCATACATTTTCTTTGATATGTTGTGTATATGGTTTCATAGTTGAATTGAAATATGTGAGAGTAAGAAATTAGTTTCAATTGTTTCTCTATTCTGAGCCAAGAGATTCCTGCAAGTAGTGCAGTGGAAGTTGTCTGCAAAGAGTGTGTGGCTGCAGGGTTCAGATAGAGGTAGATTTTGTCCTAAGCTCTCAGAAGTGCAAATTTGGCACCAGAGCCATGCAAGGTGTGCATAGGCTGGATGAAGACTTAGAGTTGCGATTCTGAACGAGGAGGTTGAAGACTATTTCCGCAGGGAGTACACAAAGTCTGAAAGACTCAACACTCTGGGAGTTGTTGAAGGTCGAACACGAAGAGTGTGCGCAAAATATTTGAAGGAATCAGAGTTGACAAGCTCAGGAGGTATAGTTCCTTCGTGATACTCTGGAGGAGAACTCAGGAGACGATTCGAAGAAAGTTCGAGAAGGAAGGAGCGTTAGATCGGGACGAGTCCTTGAAGGGGAGAAATCAACAGTCAGGATTCACAGAGGAGCCTTGCGAAATCCCTCTAGTCGTTAGATCTTAAGGAGATGCACATGGGTTAAAATTAAGCGTGTTGAGGAAGGCCCAGGAGCCATCGAGATTTGGCTCATCAAGAAATCGGGGTTTGCGAAGACAAGAGTTTTGTGCCTGCTGAAATCGCAATTAGCGAACTTCCGACGCGAGCAGAGTCGTAGATCCGAGAAAAAGGGAGCCGCTGGATCTGCACGTGACCTCGCGTATCGGGTAATCGTAAGTTGAAGACCCAATCTGGCATAGAAAATATAGTGATACCACGAGAGGTGATATCCCGATAGCTTCGAAACCGTTGATCGTGTGAGACGCGTGTCAGGAGATCCCGAGGAGTCGGGGATCGGAGAATCGGTGTTCCCAACGACAGAGAACACTTGCCTGCTGGATTCGCGATCCATGATATCCCGATGGTGACGTGGTAGTGTGGGACCACAGGTGTTGGTGGAGTACAGGTGGCATCATATCGAAAATTGGGAAAAAGTAAGTCCCGAGTCCATCGACATCAGGACTCAAGATCTCGCGAGTTCTGAATTTCTGATAGAAGGGCAGAAGGTGGAGAGGTGAAATCCACATGTGTGTCGGGAGATCGGCCCATCGGGGTTCGGAGTTCTGGAATTCAAATTGTTGACATCGCAAGTAGCGATTCCCAATAGAGAAATCTCTGACAGAAAGAGGAGAGAAAGTCATCTATTGACCCGTATCGGGATTCGGGGAATCGTAAGGCATAAGGCATGTGACTACCGAATTCACGAAATCATGAATTCAAATTTCTCGATTTTATAAGGGAGATCAATGGAGAGTTGTTGTGGGTAAAGAATTTTCGACAGGGAATTAGAGGAGCATTCACGCTCTTCGGGCCAAAGTCAGAGAAGGTCCTGGTGACATCTACACCACTATGATTTTGGGAATTCTTGTTGAATTTTAGCAGAATAATTTATTTTTCCCTTTTCCAAAGTGATAACTACTCTTACCGAAGTAGGGATATGCTAATTAACATTTATAATAAGACTTGAATATGGATAGCTGAAGGTGGTAGGGTTTTGTCAAGATTAGTTGAAGCCCGAAGGACGGATGACCTGATGTTCATAACATTGCTTCTAAGCATGGGCAGTTGAAACTTTGGGCACTGATGATGGTAGATTATATAATGATTAATGCCTTTGTGGGCTTAAAGGAATCTGATAGGATCAGGTAGGATCCCTAGAATTTATAGTTACTTCTTTATATTAAAATCAGAGTATATAACTCCTCATGACCAAAGAAAAGTGAAATGGGTAAAACCCTATGGACGCTAAGGCAAGAAGGTTTTATTTTTAGATGTTGTTGCATAAAGAGGAAAGTGACCCTGGTTGGTTATTTCCTTGAGATAAGTCAACATAAATCTGAGATATGATTGTGAGATTAGTCCTTTAAGTGACTGAAATCTCAAACTAAAGGAAACTAATGATGAAATTAAACTATCAAGTGAATGCATTAGGTAAAAGGTGCAAGAGATGCACCTACTTATACATGGCAGTGTATAGATGATCATAAGGCTGATTGGAATATTCTTGGGAAAAGGATATAGAAGCCGTATATGTCCATGTGTGTGAATGACATGGAAAAAGTGCAAGCAATAAGCTAGCATGATGAATACTTATCTGTATTTAATCATGTTTGACTACATGGGTTAATGCATTTTGGAAGCTTCCTAATACGAACCCTGATATTAATACCAGTTAGGTATGAATGATATTAAATGTGCTTGAGTGATGGACTTGTATGATGTAAGAGTATAGTTATAGGTACAATATGGTTGCCCTGATGAGTGCAATATAAAGCAAGAATTACTCTTGTCTAGAATAAATGAATACTATGGATGCATGGATGACTTTAGTCTGAAGAGTCATGAAAGTTTTGTTCCAAACAATAGCTTGAGGGGGAATGTATTCCCTTTCCTCAGGAAAATACTAATATAATTAGATAAAAAGGATAAATGAGCAAAGATGCTTTGTTGTCATAATCATAGGCAAATGATTATTCCTTTAATAATCACATGAGAAGGATTGTGAACAATCCTGAGTTAACTGATATTTAAAGTAGATATGTAGGTGGGCTATGAAACATACTTATGACCGCTAAAGGAAGGTTTATAATTATGAATATGGTTAAGTACATCATGGATGTAAGTTAACAAAAATAGAATATGTATGGATACATATTTTGGGTACATGAAAAAGATGCATGTTTATATTCGTTATGGGATATTTGGTAAACTGTTGAAGAGAACTCAAGGTTGAGGCCATCACAAATAGTGATGGATATGAAATAAGGAAGTTGCATGCTGAAGGAGTTCCCTGTGGAGGAACTGTGTGAAGACTATGTCAGGAAAAAAAAGTCACAACCTTAATGACTACTGAGAATTAAGCAGTGAGATACAAGCTTATATATATATATATATATACTGGATTACATTTTGAAAACATCATGTAATGAATAAAAGACTAATGAATGAATAAATGAGTATATTTGATTGAATAGGCTTGGTTGAAGCCATGTTAAGAAAAGGCAATGAGGCCTTTAGAGATAACTCAGTTGGGCTGAAAAGTCCCAGGCGGTGTAGAATGAATTGGAAGAAGGGGAGAGCCCCTAACTCCTTTCTCGCTATGTATTATGTTTCCTATGGAATGAGAAAGTTGGTACGCTAATGAATGTAAAAATGTTTTGACACCATAGTGATAAGGATTGTATTGTTGAAGGTACAATGTAAATATGTTTGTGTTGCACTTGTGGGTACATTCGAGGATAATGTGATGAAGTGCATAAAGATATGCTAGGACATTTTGAAGATGTTTTATGAATTTTATGATACATGCATTTGGTTTAATATTAAAACTAATGGAATTGTGACTATGATGATGCATGATATGTATAGAAAGGAATTGGACCTATTGAGGAAGACAGTTGCAATGATGGGCAACCTCAAGTAGAGGATGACTAGGAGAAGTTTGCGGTTGAAAGATTGTTGACAAGACTGTAAAAGTCCCCTTAAAGCACTATTGATGAGGTAAAAATAAGAAAGAGGGTGCTAGAAACCAAGACTGGTATAAATATATTTGTGCCTATGTGGCACAAGGTATGAAGGGATTTGGTAAGAACCCCTTCTAAAATATTTTAATGTCTTAGTGATATGCACGAAATTTTGAAAGGGAAGTTGTATGCCTTGGATACCCAAGTAAGGTATGATTTAGGAAGGAGAACCTGAATGATGAACGTATGAACCTCTGGTAGTAAAAACTGTTTGTGACCCTTGGAAGAATTCATGAAATGATATGTCATGAATGCATTGACCAATCAAGTAGTGCTTAAAGGAATTCATGCAAAACTTTTGAGTTCATGATCGTAATCGGCCTATAGCAGAAAAAATGGTCATTTTGTAAGACTGAAATAAAATGAATAATCCATATGAGGAAAAGATTGGTTAAATTCCAACACCCCATGGCCAAGAACCGGTCATAAAGTGTGACGAATTTGAAAAACAATGCAAGAGTGCATTGGGTATGAATGTGTCCATGAATAATTGGCACATTTGCTAAAATCCTTTGAAATGTTGAATTGCATTTTGAAAGGTTTCATATGTTGAAATGAGGCATAGGAAAGGAATGGGATTCCCTTTTTATGTTTATATAGATGTGATGAACTGTTAGTATGCATGGTTTTGAATATAGATATATACACATGGATGCATAAGAGACTAACAATTTGTTTGGCGCTATAAAGAATAAATTGCAAGGATGAAATAGGTCTTGGATATGGCATCGTTGTAAGCCCATAAGGAAGACCAACTTCCTGCTGAGACAAATTGCTATGGGAAGGAAAGTCTCATAATTAAGAATCTGGTTCCCGTGTGGAACAAATATGGAAATAAAATGTGGAATTGGAAATCTGTAGGTGACAGATTTACAATAAAATTTTGAATTTAAAAATTTATGATGTCTCATGAATTCTGTATACCTATGATACAGGTGAAAGGGAAAGATCTGTGAAGAAGTGCAGAGATGAGAAACTGAGCTCTCGGTTTCGAGGGAGAACTATGAGAAAGAGTATAATCCAATCGCATGAAATAGAGAATGACTCGGGAGAAGGAGAGTAACCTTCGTCCCTAACTATTTATGTGCCAGGAGAAGGAGAGTAACCTTTGTCCCTAACTATTTATGTGCCAGGAGAAGGAGAATAACCTTCATCCTTATCTATTACAGTACCGATAGAAGGAGAGTAACCTTCATCCCTATCTATTATGGTACCGAGAGAATGAGAGTAACCTTTGTCCCTATCTATTACGGTACCGAGAGAAGGAGAGTAACCTTTGTTTCTATCTATTACGGTACTGAGAGAAGGAGAGTAACCTTCGTCCCTATCTATTATGGTACCAGGAGAAGGAGAGTAACCTTCATCCCTATCTATTACGATACCAGGAGAAGGAGAGTAACCTTCGTCCCTGACTTTAGCTGACCCTGAAGGCTGTCAAGCTGTAAAATCATGAAAAATGGCTACTGCTGAGCCATGAGAACCTCGTGGTAAGCCATGATCGCCTAGAATATATTATGTTGAGGTAACACAAGCCGGAGGGATGCCTCAGCAAAGAAAGTTTGAGGGGCACCTCGACTGTAAGACTCGATAGAGGCTCTAGAATTCTTTTTGTGAGAGAAAACCTTGGCAAGGAAAGATGGATCACCCGAGGGAGTGTATAGCAGAGAAGGGGATGCCTGAGCCTGGACCTGGAGGGTGAGTGACCTCAAGGAAGAGGATACCTTAATAGTTCTTGTAAACTATTTATTGGGATCATGCACATGATGGGTAGTTCTTCCTGTGTGAGGAAACCTTGGCAAGGCAAGATGGATCACCCGAGGGACTGTATAGTAAAGAAGGGGATGCCTGAGCCTGGGCCTCGAGGGTGAGTGACCGCAAGGAATATGAAACCTTGATAGTTCTTGTAAACTATTGATTGATATCATGCACCCAATGGATATGCCAAGGTAAAACAATGAGACTGGATACTAAAACAACCATGTGGATACAAATCCACAAACTACATAGATAATTATTGTGCTAATATTATGAATTTTTCCTAGAAATTTTTATACAATGTTATCGCATGAGACTATGATTAATATGCTTTCTGTCCAAGAATTATTGAAAGCAGGTGATGGATATTAAGGGTTTGAAATAGGACTTGACCCAGAAATAAAGATCAAAACTTCTGAAGTGGCTAAATGAGAAAGGCATGATAGGTGTTTCTGAGAAACAACACTGAGGATGATGTTCCTTTAAGGGGGAGGGAATTGTAACACCCTGTTTCCCCCAACTTGTAATTAATCATAAAATAGGATTACCATGCAAAGGCATATGGATAGTGTAAATGTATTATTGTTTGAGTTGCCAATAACTGACTATGGGGGTGAAGCCTTGAAAGTACTAGCCATGATATCACTAGAGGAAAGAATGTGAAAACTATAAGAGACGGTTCATTATATCAAATAACCCAAAATTTCCCTTGATGGGGATAATAAATCTCCTTCGGATTCCAAGGAGAGAAACCAGTTAATGAAGAAAGGACCAGTGGCTGAATTATCAACCACTCCCATAAATGGGAGCATGGTCTAACTGCATAATGTCAGCCCAAAGTACCACTAGGTATGGCAGCCAAGATGACCCGAGTTCCCTTCTGATAGATGGAATGGGATGGGTCGAGAACCATCCTAGGGAAAAGAGATAATAAAAATCAATAAGGAAATGCACATAGATCTCTAGAAGAGGAGGAACATGAAGCCATGATCTTGATGTTGAGTGAGAATCTCATAAACCTCGCCCAAGGCCATAACAGAGAAGGAAATCTCTGAAATTTTACAGAGAACAGAACCTGAGCGGAAGCTGAAATAGAGAAAGAATGCTTGAGAACTACGACAGTTCCTTAGTGATATCATGGCTTGTCACGGGGGTGGATAGAGTACTAAGAATGAATACCTATGAGCCTATGGTCAGGTGGAAGAAAGAACACCCATAGTCAGTTAGTTGGCTACCACCTGTAATAGATAAGTAATCACATATCTTGTGTGTTTAAGCGATATTGTGAATTAAGTTGAATATCCTATGAATGTTGCAGGGATGGATATGTTTTCTTAATGATTTATATTGTACCCTTTTTGTGTCTACTTGATTGTGTAATTAGGCAAGTAGGAGATTGTATGAATTGGACGAGTTTTTATACTCGTAAATGCTTGCATCATGTGGTGACTTAAGCTAGAGCCACAAACTATGAGTTCATCGACCTTAGGTACAGTTTGATAAATGCATGTCGACCCTCCTAGTCGTTATGAGTTCCTTGTAGGATGGAGTCTGTTAAGCTCAGGAGAGGTAGTGCATGTAGGCACAGGCTCTCTGCAAGGCGGGCAGAGACTGAGAACTCCTTTAAGTTCTAAACTTGTTGAAGGAGCATAAGGGGTGCGCAGAAAAATTCTTCCAAGTGTTAAGTTCAAGAGAAAGAGAGCAAATATCTTAAGCCTTTTAGAGCTAACAAAGCTTAGGAAGAATAGCGATATTGAAGTATCAAAAGGGAAGGTTCCTTTGTTTGGAAGGAAAATGAATGAGATCTGTTCAGGAATAGCAAAGTGTTGGAAAAACAAGACCATGGAGAAATAAAATAAAACAAATGTAGAAATAAAATACAGAAGATACAAAATACAATAGAGACATAGATATACATGGTTCACCCAGTGTGGGCTACATCCAACAGATAACTTACCAGTTCCTTCCTTTATTATTATCCAACAAATGAAGGGATACAACCTAAAACAAACCTGTTGTAACTTCTTATTCTTTCTCTCAGAATCTCCTATCTTAGAATACAATATTCGCCATGATCCATAGCCGCAATACATTTCCCTCATAACAAAGGGTTGCCTTCTAGGTAAAAAAAAACCTAACATAATTTCTACCGTTAGATATGTGACCTTATAATGAATGGTCCAGATTTACAATGAAATTACAATATACATTTACAAGGAAAATTTTCCTTTGGGGGATTTTCCCTTGAACTCCCACCAGGGGCCCGCTTTCCCTTGTACCCCCTAGCTAGGGGGATAGTGATGTAGACCTATCAGCCCTTGGGTCGTGATCTGCTCACAGGATCGTTCTTTGTTTCCTCTGAGCCGGATCGACTCTTTCTGATTCCCTACTGGAATCTACTTTTAAATCGATCCACAGATCCTTTTTCGCAACTCGCAACCTCGCGAGTTCGCAAGTCGTGACTCCTGACTCTTCCTTCTCAAATCTACGATACCCGATATCGAAAAATGGTTATAGCTCCTTCTCTATCATCACTCTCGGGGTGTGACCACCGACTAGACTTAAATGCCTGCACCTCTCGCAACTCAGAGCACCCAACTCTTGGGCTCTCACCCTATGAACCTCCGAGTTCATGAGATCCTTCGATCTCTACCACCTATCCTTCTCAGATGGATGCCTACGATTCTCTCACGACTTTACTACTTGTGACTTCGGGACTTTCGGGACAAAATTCTCGACCTCTTATCCTCCAATATGTCGAAATTCCAAAATTCTGACACATTGTCAACGCGGTCCCACAACGAAACTTCCCGCTTTTTTGGAGTTTCAGACTTTGCGACTTCACGAATCCTAATGCTGAACTTTGAGTCTTCCAACTCACGAAACCCCGAATTGAGATTTCGCAAGTGATCCAATGGCCTCTGTTGGTTCAATCCTATGGTTCGATTTCTTCTTAGATTCAACTTAGAAAGACACGCTCACGGAGGATTCTGACCATCCAAATCTTCCTTGCCAACTACTGCGAAACGAACACGGTATCCCCTTATGGAACTTGTCTGCTTGCAAGTAATTTTGCAATGCCTCCCCTTTGAACGCTTCAAGGTACTAAACCTCTTGAGCTTTTCTTCGATGGCTTTGAAGATCCTATCCCTCCTGAGCTTGATTGAAAAATCCTCAAGTCCTTTTGGGGAATGTTCATGCACGCACTCCTTGCGGCACTTCTTCAAATACCCTCCAAGTATTTGAAGTCTTAGACTCTGTGCACTCTTTTTGCAGCAGCAGTCCTTCAATTCTTCCCTCAGGTTACAAACTCTAAGAATCTACTCGGCCTGTGCGCTCCTTGCATGGCTCCTATTCTTAATTTTCACTTCTGTGAGGATGAGAACAATGTTATCCCTCCTGGGCTTGCAGAGACGAACTCTTACTGTTGTCAACGCACACCTTGCGAACAATTTCACTGCACTCCTTGCAAGAAAACTCTTGCTCAGACAGAGAAACAATTGAAACTCATTCCTTACTCTCCCTCTCTTCATATTTCAGACATTCAACATGAAATCATACATTCACACATCAAAGAAAATGTATAATAGAGAGTAAACAAGCATATATATCAATCAACATGTACAACACATAAAGGAATTGGACACCATGAGTCTGAACTAAAGATCTTTGTATTAATCCAGAACTTTTGTACATGGGTTTTTCTACACAACTCTCTCCTTCTACTCTCCTATTCTCTCTTTGATTGATTATATTTCTTATGTTACAATGATACAAATGAGGGTGTCTATATCCGTTTTCCCTCTGGCTCCTAAAACTGTCTAATCTAAGAATTCAAAGCTACCTACTTACATTTACTAGCATAAATGCCTCTTAGTCCTTCAGATGAGAGTGGGACCCTCAAGGTCTGATCACAATCTACAAGTATGCTTTTTCTTAACTATTACATTTAAGTTTGGCACACCCAACTTCAAAATATTTCAAACAATTCATCATGTGCCAAAATGTGTTGGTGTTTTCCCCACGTTCGCTTGATGTTGGCGATGCTCCTGCATCATACTCCCTCGCTTGAAAATTTTCATGGGCTTCTACCCATGAGATCTCGCACAATCTCTTCATGCTTCTAGATCTCTGCTTCATTCTCCCAATTGGCATCTTCAACTGGATGTCCCTTCCACTTGACCAAGTATTCAAAGTATTCCTTTCTCTTGGTCCACTTACTAACTCTTTTGTCCAATATGCTTTCCATCTGTGGCTTCTCTGCAACTGGCATCTGTTTTGTCCACTGAACCTCTGGTTGTTCACTGTCTACCCTAGATTTGTATGGGTACAAATCTAAGACATTGAATATCAGAGAAATTTCGATCCCATCGGGTAATTCAATCTCATAAGCATTTGCCCCAAATTTCTTCAAGACCTTACATGGTCCGATCTTCTTCATCTTCAGTTTGTTATATTTCCCCTTCGAGAATCTTTCCTTTCTCAGATGTGCTAGAATCAAATCACCAACCTCAAATTGAAGTTGTATCTTGTGTTTATCTTCCCTGCTCTTATACTCTTGGCTCGAGTTCTGCAATCGCTCCTTCACCTGGCTATGAAGTTCCTTCATTGCTTCTGCGAAATTCTCTGCACTAGCACTCCTAGTTGCATTCTGTCCTGAATCTCTCAATTCATAAACTCCCCTTGGCTGCATGCCATAAACAATTTGAAATGGACTCTGCCATGTGGTTCTGTTGATTGAATCATTGTAAGAAAATTCCGCCTGTGGCAGAATATTGTCCCACTGACTGTGGTGTTCTGTCACCAAGCTCCTCAACAAGTTTCCCAAACTTATGTTCACAACTTCTGTTTTTCCATCCATCTGAGGATGATAAGCTGAACTGAACAACACGTTTGTTCCCATATTTTTCCATAAGGTTCTCTATAAGTGTCCCACAAACTTGGTGTCTCGATCCAAAACTATGCTCCTTTGTAAGCCGTGAAGTCAAATGACCTCTTTGAAAAACAGATTCGCAATGTGAGTTGCGTCACTAGTTTTCTAACACTGTATGAAGTGTGCCATCTTAGAAAATCTATGTACCACTACAAAGATTGAATCAAACCCTCTTTGTGTTCTCGTCAGCCCCAATATGAAGTCCATGCTGACTGCATCCCATAGCCTGTCAGGTATGGGTAACGGTTGATAAAATCCTACATTCTGCCTCTTCCCTTTTGAATGCTGACAAATTCTACATCTGTCCACGAATATTTTGATGTCTGCTCTCATTCTTGGCCAAAAATATGACTCATTTAACTTTGAGAACGTCTTGTCATGACTGAAATGTCTGGCCAATCCTTCACTGTGTTTCTCCTTCAGCAAATTCTCCCTCATGGAGCATTTTGGAATACAAAGTTGATTACTCTTAAATAGTAATCCCTCCTGGATCATGTATTCTGTCCATTGGCTCTTGTCTCTGAGAATTGTATTCTCAACTGCTTCATACACCTCCTTAAAATCTGGATCATCTTTGTACATGTCCCTGAGATCATCAAAACCCAGTGTTTTGACTCTGAGCTCCTGCAACAACAAACATTTCCTGCTCAAAGAATCAACAAATTTGTTAGTAGTTCCAAAAATATGCTTAATTACAAAAGTAAAGTTCTGCATGTATTCAACCCATTTTGCATGCTTCTGGTTCAACTTCTCCTGTTGAGTCACAAATTGCAAAGCATGATTGTCACTGTATAAGACAAACTCCTTAGGGATTAAGTAATGCCTCCATTTCTTCAATGCCTGAATAATAGCATAGAACTTCTTGTCATACGTGGAGTATTTCACTTTTTCTTCATTCAGCTTCTCGTTGAAGTATGCTATTGGCCTGTCTTCTTGGCTAAAGACTGCCCCTATTGCAAATCCACTTGCATCACATTTTACTTGAAATGTCTTTGTGAAATCCGGCAACACCAAAATTGGATGTTCCGTGATTTTCTTCTTCAACAAACTGAAGCTTTTCTCAACCTCTTCTATCCAGTGAAAATACTTGTGTCTCTTCTTCACTGTGTCCATCATTGGTGCACTAATTCCACTGAAATTTTTGATGAACTTCTGGTAGAAACTAGCCAATCCATGAAAACTTCTCACCTCAAATATACTCTTTGGTGATGACCAATTCTTAATTACCTCCACCTTACCTGGATCCATCCTCAACTTATCTGCAGAAATAACAAAACCCAAATATATGAGCTTTGTCTTCATGACTGAGGATTTCTTCATATTTATCAACAACTTCTCTTGTTGTAGCCTCTTCATCACTGCAGCCAAATGTTTCAGATGCTCTGCCTTTGTTTTACTGAAAATCAGTATGTCATCAAGATGCACAATGACAAATTTTCCGATGAAATCCTTCAGGACTTCATTCATCAACCTCATGAAAGTACTTGGTGCGTTTGTTAAGCCAAATTACATCACAAGCCATTCATACAACCCTTCATTCGTCTTGAAGGTTGTCTTCCATTCATCATCTTCTCTCATACGAATTTGGTGATATCCACTTTTCAAATCAATCTTCGAAAAAAATTTGGCCCCACTCAAGAAATCCATCAAATCATCCATCCTTGGCAATGGAAATCTATACCTGATGGTTATCTTGTTAATTTCCCTTGAGTCAGTACACATCCTCCAGCCTCCATCTTTCTTTGGACTGAGCACTGTCGGAACATCACATGGACTCAAGATTTCTCTAACCAACCCCTTGTCCATTAAGTCTTGGACCTGTCTTTTGACCTCCTCATTCTCCTGTGGCGTCAATTTGTACACTGCTTTGTTTGGTAAACTAGCTCCAGGTATGAGATCAATATGATGACTCACACTTTTGATTGGTGGCAACGAACGAGGTAGTTCATCCACTACTATGTCAGCAAACTCTTCCAATAGTTTCTGAACCTCTTCCGGTAAATCATCTACCCTTGCGCTAGTTAAAATGATTTTAGGTTTCCTGACCACAATGAATTGTGATTCCTCCTTCTTCTTGACCTCTGTAAGAAGTTCTTTCCCACTCATGAGAAGTATAGTGTTGCTTACTTCCGGTTTCACCTCCTTATCTTTGATTGGAAGCAAGTGTTCTTCCTCCCATCATGAATAACATTTATTTCATATTGCCATGGTCTACCCAGCAATAGATGACAAACATCCATGGGAATGACATCACAAAGTATTTCATCCTTATACCCTCCTATTTTAAAATCAACTAAACATTGCTTAGTGACATTTACCTGATGTCCTTTTTGTAGCCACGAAACTCTGTATGGGCTTGGATGTTGAATCGTCTCCAACTCCAGCTTTTCTACCATCTCTATAGAAACAAGATCATCTATGCTACCACTATTCACAATGACCTTGCATACCTTGTCTTTATTCTTGCAAGCGGTCTGAAAGAGTTTGTTCCTTTGCACTGGATTCTCCACCTCCTTCTCTGGCGTTAAGAGAACTTTTCGCATCATCATCGATCTTCTGCCTTCATCATATTCTAACTCAACATTCCACCTTTGTGCTTCGGCAATGTGAGTTTCACCACCTTCTTTCTTCGTATCTGGACATTCATAAGATTTGTGTCCATTCTTTCCACACGTGAAGCATTTTATCACTCCACGTCTTCCTCTTCCTCTACCTCTGGTACGAGGAAAAATGTTTCCATCAGCATACTGACCTTTCTGTTCAGTATACTACCCTCTCTGTGATCTTCCACCTCTCTCAGTTTGAGTCTGAGGTTTCTTCCACTCTTCCTTGGGTTTCTGATTTCTATCCTGGGCAACTGATTTGCCTCTGGCTTGAATTTTGCCTTGGCCTCTTTGACCTAGTTTTCGGCTCAGTTTCTCTTCAAATTTTAGAGACATCTGATAAGCATCTTCCACTATTCGGATGGTCATCATGCTCATCTCATCCTGAATGTCGTATCTCAGACCATTCATGTATATAGCAACTTTTTCATCATCACTTTCCCGATGACCTGCTCTGATGTTCAACCTGTAGAATTCTTTAGTATACTCTTTTACCGACATCAACTTCTATCTCAAATTATGCATTCTTCGAAACAGAGTAATTTGGTAATCCATGGGAATGAATTCCGCCTTCATATTCACGATCATCCTATCATAACTCTTGATCTTCTGCTTGCCTTTGCAGCGTCTGTCAGCTTGTATCTCATCCCACCACAATGCTGCATGTCCTTTCAATCTTATGACAACATGTTTGACCTTTTTGTCTTCCTCAAAATCTTCATAGTCAAAATATGTGTCCAGAGCTCTAATCCAGTCTAGAAGCTCTTTAGCATCTAGGTTTCCTTCATATACTGGAATATCCATTTTTGCCTTAGCACCCATTCTTGCAATAGCCCTAAGTAGGCATTCATTTGCTGCATCTTCTGTTGTGACTTCTTCTCCTTCATGTCCAGCTTCATTTTCGGTTTCAGACTCACTAACATCTCTAACACTAGTTGTGTGCCTCTGTACTGTCTCCATGTCCTTAGGTCTAGCGCGTATGTCACGCATCTCTCTTTCCATGGATAGATTTGGCACCTGCCTACCCCTTCCTCTTTGTATTTCCCTATCCTCTGGTGGATCAGGTGTTTGCCTGTCTCTTCTTCTCGGCGGCATGGATGAGATTTTTTCTTTTCCCTGCTACAAGAAGCAAAGAAATCTTTTTGTGCTCTGATACCAAAACTGACGCAGACCTATCGACCCTCGGGCCGAGATCCGCTCACAGGATCATTCTTTGTATCCTCTGAGCCGGATCGACTCTTTCGGATTCCCTACTGGAATCTACTTTTAAATCGATCCACAGGTCCTTTTTCGCAACTCGCAACCTCGCGAGTTCGCGAGTCGTGACTCCCAACTCTTCCTTCTCAAATCCGTGATACCTGAGATAGAGAAATGGTTATGGCTCCTTCTCTATCAGCACCCTCAGGGTGTGACCACCAGCTAGACTTAAATGCCAATGCCTCTCGCAACTCGGAGCACCCAACTCTTGGGCTCTCACCCTGTGAACCTCCGAGTTCGCGAGATCCTCTGATCTCTGCCACCTTTCCTCCTCAGATGGATGCCTACGATTCTCTCATGATTTCGCTACTCGCGACTTCGGGACTTTCGAGACAAAAGTCTCGACCTCTTATCCTCCGATATGTCGAAATTCTGAAATTCTGACACGTCATCAACGCGGTCCCACAACGGAACTTCCCGCTTTTTTGGAGTTCTGGACTTCGTGACTTCGCGAATCCTAATGTTGAACTTTCACTCTTCCAACTCACGAAACCCCGAATTGAGATTTCATGAGTGATCCAATGGCCCCTGTTGGTTCAATCCTACAGTCTGATTTCTTTTGAGATTCAACTTAGAAAGACACACTCTGTAACCCTTCTCACTCTTCCGCGAGATCTGATGGCTCCCGGGACTTCGCGAATCCTCCACGGAGGATTCTGACCATCCAAAGCTTCCTTGCCAACTCCTGCGAAACGAACACGGTATCCCCTTACGAAACTTGTCTGCTTGCAAGTAATTTTGCAACGCCTCCTCTTTGAACGCTTCAAGGTACTAAACCTCCTGAGCTTTTCTTCGACGGTTCCGAAGATCCTATCCCTCCTGAGATTGATTGAAAAATCCTCAAGTCCTTTTGGGGAAAGTTCCTGCGTGCACTCCTTGTGACACTTCTTCAAATACACTCCAAGTATTTCAAGTCTTAGACTCTATGCACTCTTTTTGCAGCAGCAGTCCTTCAATTCTTCCCTCAGGTTACAAACTCTGAGAATCTACTCGGCCTGCGCACTCCCTGCATGGCTCATGTGCTTAGTTTGCACTTCTGCGAGGATGAGAACAATGTTATCCCTCCTGGGCTTGCAGAGATGAACTCTGACTTTTGTCAACGCACACCTTGCAGACAATTTCACTGCACTCCTTGCAGGAAAACTCTTTCTCAGACAGAGAAACAATTGAAACTCATTCCTTACTCTCCCTCTCTTCAGATTTCAGACATTCAACATGAAATCATACATTCACACATCAAATCAAATGTATAACAGAGAGTAAACAAGCATATATATCAATCATCATGTACAACACAGAAAGCAATTGGACACCATGAGTATGAAATAAAGATCTTTGTATTAATGCAGAACTTCTGTACATAGGTTTTTCTACACAGCTCTCTGCTTCTACTCTCCTATGCTCTCTTCGATTGATTATGTTGCTTATGTTACAATGATACAAATGAGGGTGTCTATATCCGTTTTCCCTCCGGCTCCTAAAATTGTCTAATCTAAGAATTCAAAGCTACCTGCTTACATTTACTAGCATACATGCCTCTTAGTCCTTTAGACGAGAGCGGGATGCTCAAGGTCTGATCACAATCTACAAGTACACTTTTTCTTAACTATTACATTTAAGTTTGGCACACCCAACTTCAAAATATTTCAAACAATTCATCATGTGCCAAAATGTGTTGGTGTTTGCCCCATGTTCGCTTGATGCTGGCGATGCTCCTGCATCAGATAGCCCCCCCTGGCCCTGCAGAGGGGATAACCCCCCTCTTCACTCCCCTGCGTGTAAGAGTGTACATACTTCTAGGGTATAAATACTTCATGGGGTATAATCACAGTTGAAAACAAAAGACCTCTGAATCAGGAAGATAATCAAGCTCCACAACCAATAATGTCGCACTTGAAGACTGATCTCAACAACTCCACCGCTGATGTATATGCTAGACTCTGAACGTTCTTGAACCTGGAAAATTTCTCATCTTCATCTTCATTCTTGAAGACCAACTGAAACTGAGAAGGAACTCAGTTTCTCCCTGGATACTCCCTTTGTTAACATGTCTGCAGGATTCTGGCTAGTGTCTATATTTTCCAACTTCAAATGTTCATCTTCCAAGGTGGATTGTATGAAGTGGTACCTCAACTTTATATGCTTAGTCTTTGAATAGAAGGTTGAGTTCTTTGCAATATGAATGTCACTCTCACTATCACCGTACAACCTCCTGCTTCTTTCCCAATTCCTCCATAAACCTTTGTAACCAAATCATCTCCTTACTAGCCTCTGTAGAAGCAACATACTTTGCCTCTGTTGTTGAAAGTGCACCAACCTTTTGCAGTTTCGAAATCCAACTTACTTTTGTTCCACCTATTGTAAAAACATACCTTGTGGTGCTCCTTCTGCTGTCTTTATCACCTACCATATCTGAATCAACATATCCCTATAGAAAAGTGTTTGAACCTCCAAAACATAATGCATGAGTAACAGTACCTCTCAAATACCTAAGAATGCACTTTACTGCCTCCCAATATTCTTTACCTGGATTGTTCATATACCTACTCACAACTCCCACTGGATGTGCAATATTTGGTCTTGTGCAAACCATTGCATACATCAAGCTACCAAATGCTAATGAATAAAGGAACCTAGACATGTATTCTATCTCCTCCTATGTCTTGGGACACATTTCCTTAGTTAATTTGAAATGGTTGGCTAAAGGTGTACTAACTAGTTTTGCATTCTGCATTCTAAACCTCTCCAACAACTTCTCTATGTACTCACCCTTAGAAAATGTCAATTTGCGATTTTTCCTATCTCTTGTTATTCTCATACCAAGGATTTTCTTTGCATCACCCAAATCCTTCATCGCAAATGAATTAGCTAATTTATTCTTGAGCATATTTATATCCTGCATATTAGACCCTGCAACAAGCATGTCATCTACATACAATGCAAGATAGTATAGCTTCCATTTTCTAGCTTTTTGAAATAAACACAGTGATCAGAATGACATCTACTATAACCATGTTCTATCATAAACCTATCAAACTTCAAATACCACTGCCTTGGAGATTGCTTTTGGCCATACAATCTCTTCTTCAACCTGCATACCAAATTCTCCTTCCCTTTGACCTCATACCCCTGTGGTTTCTGCATATAAATCTCTTCCTCCAAATCCCCATGGAGAAAAGTTGTTTTAACATATAATTGTTCAAGATGAAAATCTTATACTGCCACAAGACTTAAAATAGTCCTAATTGAAGTCATTTTAACAATAGGAGAAAATATTTCATCAAAATCTGTACCTTTATTTTGTGCAAACCCCTTTACAACAAGTCTATCCTTGTATTGCTTTATTCCTCCATCTTCTTCCTTCAACTTGTAAACCTATTTATTCTGCAATGCTCTTTTTCCTGTAGGCAACTGAAACAAGTCCCAAGTATGGTTATTTACCAAGGAATCCATTTCCTCTTTCATGCCTTGCTCCCACTTATTTTTGGTGTCTACCTGCATTGCCTCTTCATAACATTCTGGTTCACTAGAATCAGTCAACAATAAATAATACAATGAAGGAGAGTATCATTCAAGTGGTATACTTAACTTGGTAGATGTTCTAACAACACTTGCAGGTGTTTGACTTACCTGCTGCTCCTGTTGTTTTACATTTTGATTTTCTGGTTCCTTTGGAATTTCTTTTTCAGTGTTCTCATCAAGCACTGTGTATTCTTGTTTTTCTTTTTCCTGTTTCTTTCCCTGCAACTTATCTTTGTACATGACCTTCTCATTGAATATGACATCTCTACTCCTAATGATTTTGTTATTTTCATAATCTCATAAGAGATAACCAAAATCATTAAAACCGTATCCAATAAAGGTACACTTCTTGGATTTTTCCTCAATCTTTGTTCTATTTTCTTTATCAATATGGACAAATGCTTCACAACTGAAAGATTTCAAAAAAGAATAGTTTACCTTTTTTCCTTTCCATTCCTACTATGGAATTCTACCATCCAAAGATCTTGAAGGTCCTCTATTCATTAAGTAAACAATGGTATCTACAACATCTGCTCAGAACTGTAAGGGAAAACTAGCATGCAATCTCATACTCCTTGCACACTCCATGATTGTCCTGTTCATCCTTTTTGACACACCATTTTCTTGTGGTGTTCTTGGAACTGTCTTCCCTCTATGAATCCCATGGTATGAACATTAATCATAAAAATCCTTGCTACAATATTCACCTCCATTATCTGATCTGAGAAACTTCAAACTTCTTCCTGTCTCATTCTCAACCAAAGCTTTCCATTTCTTAAAAGTATAAAAAACATCAGATTTTTGTCGAATGAAATAAACCCAAGTTTTTCTAGTTTCATCATAAATAAAAGTAACGTAATAACGAGAGCCACCAAGAGATGATACCTGAGCTGGTCCCCATACATATGTATGCACAAGCTCTAACATTTCATTCTTCTTTTATTTTCTGACTATGAGAAATCTGACTCTCTTATGTTTTCCATAAACACAATGCTCACAGAAGTCCAAATCAATTTTTTTAAGATCCGGCAAAAAAATTATTTTGTGAAGTATCTGCATACCCTTCTCACTCATGTGTCCCAGCCTATGATGCCACAGTTTTGTATCCACTCTTGTAGAAGCTAAAGAGATAGAAGATTCAGTATTACCAATACATAAATACAATGTACCTACCTTCTCTCCTTGTTCTATCACCAATGATCCTTTGATGACCTTCCACGTCTTATATGTGAATATGGATATCCAACCTTCATTTTCCAACTACCCTGTTGAAATTAGATTTTTCCTTAAATCTGGAACATGTCTTACCTCTTTCAACAACCCTTAGTTTCCATTGCGTTGCTTTATTTTTACCTTTCCCATTCCAACAATTTTGCATGGTGCATCATAACCCAAATGAACCTGTCCAAAATCACCTTGAACATAATCTAGAAAATGTTTCCTATAGGGTGTGGCATGAAATGAATCCTTTGAATCTACTACCCAAGACTCAGAAATATTATCTACAGAAAAAATCAAAGCATCTTGTAACACATCACCTGTTACATTTGCTTCCCGATTTCTCTATTGTTGTCCATCTCTTTGTTTCTTTGGAGATCTGCAGTATTTCTTCAGATGTCCTTTCTTCCCACAATTCTGGCACTCTATCCTTCCAAGTCTAGATTTGGATCTTCCCTTCCTAGAATTCCTGCGGTTCCCTGGGCCCTTTCCTCTATCCTTTTGTCTTCCCCTGTTCTCCATGTTCAACACATTACCCGATGTCTCACATGTGTTTTTCCGTCGCATTTCCTCACTAAGGATAACACCAACAACATCATCAAATTTTAAAGTATTTGAACCAGAGACAAAGTTACTTACATCCATGACCAAGCCATTCGAGCTTTTTGGCAATGAGCACAAGATTAGAAGAGCCCTGGCCTCATCATCAAAGTCCACTTTTACAAAACTTAGTTGATTAGTAACCGTATTAAAAACATTTAAATGATCTGCAATAGACCCACCTTCTGACATCTTCATATTAAATAATCTCTTCATTAGAAATACCTTATTGGACGTCGAGGGTTTTTCATACAATTTAGCCAATGCATCCATCAAACCCTTCGTTTTCTTTTCTTTTGAAATATTGAAAGCCACCAATGCTGCCAGGCTCAGCAGTATCATTCCTAGAGCCTTTATGTCGATAATATCCCATTCTTCATCCTTCATAGTTGTCGACTTCTTTGTTATTTCACCCAATGGTAGGAATAGATCCTTATGATATAAATAATTTTTCATCTGCATCTTCCATAATTGGTAGTTTTGGCCATTAATTTTTTCGACCCTAAACTTTACATCTTCCGACATTGCTCCCACTCAAACCAAGAACCCTCTTTTCCTGTGAGTTACCTTTCACTCTGATACCAATTTTTGGAAAAATAGGAATGTGGAGCAATAAAATAAAACAAATGCGGAAATAAAATACAGAAGATACACAATACAATAGACATAGATATACGTGGTTCACCAAGTGTGGGCTACGTCCACTAGATAAATTGTCAGGTCCTTCCTTTATAATTATCCAACAAATGAAGGGATACAACCTACGACAAACCCATTGTAACTTCCTCTTCTTTCTCTCACAGTCTCCTATCTCAAAATACAATATTCGCCATGATGCACAGCTGCAATACATTTCCCTCATAATAGAGGGTTTCCTTCTAGGGAAAAAAACCCTAACATAATTTCTACCGTTAGATCTGGGACCTTATAATGAACGGTCCATATTTACAATGAAATTACAATATACATTTACACGGTAATTTTTCCTTCCGGGGCTTCACCCCCGAACCCCCTCTTGCCCCCGGACCCCACAGAGGGGGTAACCCCCATCTGCACTCCCCTGTGTGGAAGAGTGTACATACTTCTGGGGTGTAAATACTTCATGGTGTATAAACACGACTGAGAACAAAAGACCTATGAATCAGGAAGATAATTAGTCTCAACAACCAACACCAAGGTCTATTGTGACCGTTGGATACGGGAAGGAGCATAGGATTTAACCCATTGAGTCCTTCGAACTTCGTGAGTTCGGAGAATTGAGCAACTTCATCATAAGAGAGGTAAAATCCCCAAAGTCTTGAATTTAATCTAGGAATTAGATTTGAGGATGATCGAGAGCCATCTTGATCGTCAGATCTATGAGGTAGTTAGCTCGGTGCTGACCAAATCTGAGAGATATCAGTCGAGGAGTGAGTCAACCTTCCAAAGGCCCAAAGGCCGGAGTTTACCTGAGTTTTCGATCCCCAAGTACAGGCGTCAGAATATCTACCACTTCAGAGAAAATTCACTACGTAGGAAAGCTTGTGGCAAGAGGCGAGAACTCCTGAAGGTCGAAGTGTCGGAGTTCATCCTTACCGTTGATAGTAGGGGATGCGTGTTTGGAGACCTGACACTCCGGGAGGATTTCACTTTGGAAGTTTGTGTTGGTGAGTACTTTGAAACTCCCTAAGAGAGAAGCCCCAAAGTGGTTTGTAGCCGTCGATTCGTTGGAGACACGTGTCGATAGATCATTAAATTCAGGTAAAATCCTTTCGGGATAAAGTGAGTGTGGAAAGGTAGAAACTCCCAAACGTCGAAGTCCCGAAGTGAACCTGGACCGTCAAATCTAGAGGGACGTGTGGCAGAAATCCATTGTATTCAAGTGAAATCACTCCGGAGAGGAATGAGTGCAAAAGAGTCTGAAACCCCCGAAGAGACGAAGAGAATCTGGAACGTCAGATCCAAAGGGTACGTGGAGATAGGTTGTGAACTATGAGAAGAGTTTGAAATCGCTGAAGCAGCCAAGAACCATTGATCTGTGGGAGGACACATCTCCTCAGATCGCGGACTCTGGGTAAAACCATTCCGGGAGAAACAGAGAGTGAGGAGAACTGATATCTAAGATATCCAAAGCTTGAAGTCCCAAAGGATACAAGGCCCATTGATTCAAAGAGGAAACACATTAATATATCATGAGCTCTAATTGAATCGCATCGGGGTTTCAGTTGATACTAGACCACCAGATCCAGAGGGATGCATGGCAGCGGATCGTGGAGTACGGAGGAATCTGTTCAAGAGTTTCCAGTTGATATTTGAGACTCCCGAAGTCTGGAGAGATGGAGAGCTGAAGTAAATCTCAACCTTTCTATCATCTGAAGTAGATCTCAAGCGTCGGATCATCCGAGGTGAATCTGGACCATCTAATCCATAAGGCACGTGGTGTAGATTGATGGATTTTGGGTAAAGTCTCAAAGTAATTAATATCCATCAGATCAAGTGGACAAGTGACATAAATCTATAGATTTCTTGTAAATACCTGAAGCAAGGCTCAACTGTCCGATTCAAGTGGACACGCGGCATGATTCTACTTCATTCGAGGGGAAGTGAAGTTTGAGATTTGATATCTCAGAAGTCTGGAGACCTGAAGGAAATATCAACCATTGATCGAGAAAAGGGTCGCAGGAACGTTTATCTAGTTGAAAGATCAAACCCCTGAAGGAGAGGTAGAGCCGCTAATTGAGAAGGACAGGTGTCCGCAAATCATCGACTCCTGAAGATTGACATACAAAAGAAAGGAATTCCGAAACAAATCACAGCCATTGATTTGAAAGAGGTCATATATGATCCACAGTTTTGAAAGGAATATATCTGAGCCATCAGTTCAGAGGCACTGTCAAGATCATGAGATCGACGGTCTCGTAGCATTGTGGGGATCGAAGATGCACGAAATTTAAAAGGTTGAGGGTGGGCCACAATCCAAACCATGGTTTTAAAGAAAGGACATGTGGAGGATCGAGGAGAATTGTGGGTCGAAAGGTAGTTTTGTTTCAAACCACCTTTGGTTGTTCCCACAATTGTGTGTTTGCATGAGGTTATCTCCTAAGGTCACCTTAAGGAGGGGATTAATAGAAAAGGGTCTAGCGCCTAAACTCAGATACTCCCCAAGCATGAAGGGAAGGTTGCAGGTACTATTAGACCTACACCCGAAAGTCAAAAGGGTCTTTGTTTAATTATAGAATGAGACCATCAGGGTCTCAGAGAGTCATTTGTCTTCAGAATTAGAGATCCTTGACCGGGAAGTCGGACTGGTTCCCCGAATTTCCAAATTAGAAACCATGAATGGAGAATCTGTCCCTTAAGAAAAGAAAAACTTTTAGTGCCCCATTGTGGGTGTGTTACAAAAATATCGACACTCCCCTATTCTTATTAACTCCACCTCACCGACGATACAACAACGATCATAACTACTGAGCTGTGTACTAGAAAATATTTATGACTAATCATAGAACTTTGACTGAGTCGGAGCTATAACGCATTTTTTATTAATTGCACATCGTTTGGGTAAAGTGGGGAATATTATAACCCTTTTTAGAATAAATTGAACTTAATTGACTGTGATACCACAAGAACTACACCAACAATGTTGTTGTGAAAAACTTTTTATTTATTCTTTGGTTATAGTCTTCAGAACCACAGGTAAGATTTTTTTATTTTAGATTATTATTATGTATCACTACCCTCTTTAACAATTTGAAACTGAATTAATTTCATTTGTATTGAACAAGTAACAAAATGTCCTAGTTGCAGACTAGGAAGTGTAAAACCCAAATAACTTTCATTCCTGCTCCTGTTTATGGACTAGAATCTCTCCATATTTTTGACATGAATAGAAATGATGGAAGAGACTGTCAACTCAACTACTATTAAATTCATGAGATGTTCTAGAATGATGATTTCCCTTCCGACAATGGTGACATCGATGAGTACTGAAATATCCACAAAATGAACATTCACACAGTGTTTTCTCGCCCATAACTCTTCCCTTATAATGATGTTTTGAAATGGTGTTTTATCCATTTTCAAAAGGAGACAAGGTTGATAGTAAATGCTTTAGGTTTTCTAATTTCATCTCTCAAGATGGAAGACATCAAGGTTTAGTATAAAATCCCAGAACCCATTGTTGCACTAGATGAAATTTTCATGGACAAATTTAGGGTCTATCATAATGACTTCAAAAATCTAATGGAAGATTGATTCATTGATGAATAATTTCCATTAAACAAAGGAGAGAGACATCTCTCGAAAAAATATATGAAAGACCCATACAGGATATTAAATGCAATGATTTTTGAACTCTATGGCAAGGAGACAAGCACCCACTTATGGATGGAATGGTTCTCAATGGCCTACATTGTGGCCAAAATTGGAAAATCATTCAATTGGGTCGGTATCCTATCATTCAACATTTCAAATCGAGTTTGGGAACCTCAAGGTATGAAGAATCATGGTATTTACATGGAATCATACCTTATAGATGCAATATGCATAGTTAACAGATATTCAACATTCAATTGGGCATGGATCCCATATTAGACACCAATACATGTTTATTGTTATCATATATGCGAAGTGAATTGTAAAGAACATTTTTACGACCTGTGTGATTATTTTCTCGCTCCATGCACAAGGCCATCATTGGTGTTCACCCACACTGAATTTCCCGAGGAGCTATCAAATCCTTGAGAGGAATAGGGGACCGATACATGAAAACATATTATACCTTCATAAGGATATTTGGGGCCACAGGACCACCGCATTACCCAAATATGTCCCTAATAAGTTGTTGGCAAGAGATATTTCATACCAGATAGTAGAAAAAGGAGCCACTGCTTACTTGTCAGAGAAGAACAAAAAATACTAGCCTATTTTCCCTCTTCACATTAGCCAATACTCTCTGTTGAATAAGAAACAAGATGAAAAGGAGGTCGAAAGACTTCAGGAATTATGTGTATGTTTTACAATCCACAAAGGGCACGACCCTCAAAATATGGTGTATGACCATATGAGGGATGTAAAGCTAGCACCACGGGTAATGCATGAAGTCAATTTTGCAGAAGATATCTTCAGGGGAGCCTTATATTTCAAAGAGGTAATAGAGAGAATCGTCACTAAAATAGCCTGAGAAAATACTCACAAAGAGGAAGAAGAAGATAGGATCTTGAGGATTTAACAATTCAAAACTTTTCTCCAGAAAGACAAAGAAATAATGGAGGCTCAAGAACGTGAAAATAAATAGAAAGATGAAGAAAGAGAAAGGAAATACGAGGAAGTCAAAAAGAGATATCAACAGAGAAAGAAGGTCAAGTCATATAAGGAATAGACTGAGTTAGAAGGGAAAAAAGTAGAAGAGTCATCCTATGAAGGAAATAATGGAGAAAAGTCAGTTGACATGAAGTTTAAGAAGAAAGAAGAAACAAGGACATCACAAGCAGAGGAAGAAAGGAGAAATAAAGAATATGAAGACAGGAGAAATGATGCCAAATCTCGAGAGAAGGGTTTTGAGAAAAATAGTTTAGTTGTGACAATAGATCTTGCCATAAGAATAATCAATGTTCCACTAGAGGATTTCACTCCCCTGGCAGCCATCCCACGAAATCCTTCAGTTACATCTATAGGTCTTGGGATTGAAGGTGTAGTTGTTGTTGTAGGTGGCTATTATTATAGCCACAAAACAAAAGCCATTGAAAAAATGACTATGAAGAGGAAGAGAGAAGGAGTTGATACAAGTCATGGAACAAATGAATGGGTTATCATGTGGAAAGAAAGGCCATATCCCAATGACAACGCACTACAAGCATCCTCGACACTCAATGCCTTTGTGGGTGCAAATTTTATGTTGGTTTATGAAGTAACAACAACCCTCGATACAACAAAAGTAATAATAGTGGAACTAGAATATTCGATTGATACAATTAAGTAGGATGTGTCCAGTGAATTCAAGAAAGAATGCATGACAACAGAATAGTCACATAGAGAAGAACTAGAGAGACAATTGAAGCTTCAAGAAAGGGACTTAACAATAGAATTTGAGAAAAAGATAAACCTAAACCAAAAGATGCACCAGGAAGAAACATAAAAAATCAAAGCCAAGAATGATCAAGAAGTTGCAAGGCTCAATGGGGAACAATTAGAAATCAGTGCATATAAAGAAAATATAGAAGAACAGGTCTGCAAATTGCAGCAAGGCAATCATCCTCTAGAGAAGAATATAGAAGAAAGCAAGACAAAAATAGTCTCCCTAGAAGTAATCAGAGGAGAAACCATCAAGGAAAATGAAACACTGAGAGATATGAAGAAAAAATTATTTCTCTTACTTCATAGACTTCAAAAGACTTGGTCAGACCATGTGAAAGTAGTTCAACAAATAAATTCCATGAAAGGAAAATATCAAAAATTTCAAAACACATATGACAATATTGTCCAATATCAAGATGTTTGTGATAATCCTCCCAACAAATTGCCTATGTTTACAGATAAGAAGAATATTAAATATCAAATTTCACTCGACATAGGGTAATCCATCCTCAATAACATGGAGAATACCTAGATGGAGGTGGATCAATCTAGTAGGAAGCTATGGAGAGAATTTGAAGAACTACTAGAACAATTCAGGATGAAAAATAGAACAAACTTGGGAAGATAAGGGTCGAGTCACATCATGATAGAGGATGTTGAGACCATAAGTAATATGAGCATGAAGGTTATTGAAGCCACAAAAGAAATTGATCAAGAAATACTTGATAAGAGAATAGTGGAGTCGACTCAGTTGATCATGTTAGTTGAAAATTTCATAAAGAAGACAGAGGAAGTGTTGAACACAAAATTCATAAGTATGATTTGTGACAGGGAGATGGAACTGGAAAGTATTCAGTTAAACAGAATAGATTCCTTCCTCGAGGAATTCACTCTATGGAAAAGCTTCATTGACAAACTGAAACCACCAAAATCCACTTGATCATTGTAATTGAACATTGCATTATACTCATTTTGTAATCATTGTAATATCTCGATTGAGAATGAGAACCGAAGCATCGTAATTGTTCTTTAATCATTTGACAGTTAGAAAATTTGAACTGTATCTCTTCATATTCTATAAAAAAAATGTGAATGTAATTGAAGGAGTACTTTTGTGCTTTGTATTGCAGGCTGTACTATTCCTCCTTCTGATAAAGAGAAAGAGGCATTTTTGGAATTGTGAATGTGGTGAATGTATTTTTGAATATTCTTAATGCATTTGTTTAATTTGAGCACTTCATGTTGATGTGTATGATTTTTTTTTTCTGCATGTTCTTGTATGCTCAAAAGTTGTCACGGTTTCATTTATTGAATGTTGTTATAATATTGTTGTATGCAATGAAAACTAATTGCTATTGTCTTCTTAACAATATTATTGTCCTTACATACCATTTTAATTTATAAAATGTTTCTAATTCAAAAGGTGATTATTCTTAATTGTATTCAATCTCCTTTAGACATCTCTCGATCGGGATAGGATTAGTGTAGTTTAGAAGTGCATCCTAGAATAAATATAGATAACATCATTTAGTTTATTTTTTATATTTTAATTCATCTGAGAACATGTGGTTCTTAGATTCATATTTAGATGGTATATTTAGTTTGGAAATTAGACCAATATACTCGTAAAAAATGTCATCCCAAATGAGAGTGAGTCTAATTTAGACTTTTCATCGGGAATTCTCCCTTACCTTATTGAACGGGCCTTTTGGACTCGTCAACAAAGTGATACTATAGTTTTGTTTAAAATAAATTTTGAATAGCAATCCTAGACACTAGTTTATATTGAAGGTTGATAATATTTTATAAGCTTTCTTTATTTCTTCATTTTTTTCCCATATGGATCACATCCCTAATTCTTAGCCCATGTTATATTTTTCCATTAATTCGAGTATACACAAGGAATTTTCTTTTTCTTACAATAAAAACTTCCACAGGGTTACCATGCATACTCCTTTCCCCCCAACTTTATAGGAACTTTAGGGTCCATTAACTAATAAAATTATTTACATTACACATATTACTACAACGTGTATTTCTAATTTATCAAATGTTCAGAGGGAATATACCTCCATCATTCTAGAATTGTTTTCAATATGATTAATTACTACAATTGCAACTTTCACCATTTTCATTGTTCAATTCCACCTGGCATTGTAATTAAAGTTTGGAAGGACATGTTATCACACTATAATGTAATGTATATAGTGTCCTTTAAGGAGGATAAATGACCTTAGGATTCCAAATAGAGGAATCACCGGAAAACTACATCGACTCAGAAAGTGTTGTACCAAATACATGAAAAATATTTGAAATATAACTAGGGTAATGTTGACACCTTTCAATATCCATTTCCCCAATATCTTCCTATTATCAATGATTGGGTGGACAATGGATACTAATTATCTTTTTCTCATATTTTGGATATGGATGGATGAATACTTATTATAACAATCATAGTGAACCTAAATTATACAAGTTACTTGAAAGTGGGTGGACAAAAATAGAGCAATCCACCAACCTTCAAAGTCTATGATATTTGCACAAGAAAAATAAACATTGTTTTAGGGTGAATCCTTTCAAAATATTTTCCATTGCTTTGTTTTCCAAGGGAACCATGATAGAAGCAAGTCTACAAGATTTTCAATTGCTCTAGAGAAGCATAAGACCATATTTCTAGAAAGGTAAGAAGAAGGGTAGTTGCAAATCTAGTGCATTTCAACTTGGAATGAAAAATATGAGTGACACTCCTTGTACACAACCAAACCCCTTTCTGGAGAATCAAAGATCCTTGAAGGTAAAACAATTGTACCATAAAAAATCAACTTGAGAATGACACTATAAAATAATTTGAAGTTTGCATGTTGAATGGACATATTAGAGGTAACAAGACAATAGTGAACATGAAACCTATCCAAAAAAAAATCATATTGAGAGTTTTAAAGAGATCAAAAGATGTTTGAATCATGGTTTCCCCTATGAACTAATGTAAAGGGGTCATGGTCTCTCTCTTCTTTTTTTTTCCTTTTGAAATTGCATTCTTTAAGTTCAAGACAAGCATTATAAATGTATAGATATGTTGGGGGACACAAGTGATCCACTTACATGGGAGAAACAACCCTCAAGCATTGACATAATTTTTCTTGGGCAATAAAATCACCTAGGACTTGTGCCTAGCACCAACACATTTATTCATGTTTCCAAGAGATGTCACTAAAGTCATGGCTAAATCATGACCCCATCAATGTATCATTGTCAAGCTAGAAAACTCAAGTTACAGGGAAGTTGTCGAAGGTAGGAGTGATCAAAACCCATATGAATGAAATTAGTCCAACATCATATTTGCAAGTTTACACGCTATTCAATATCAATAGCTAGGCAATGACCATAAGTCAACCATTTGAACCTCATATTTTGAAGTATACCAATAGAATCCATTATGGAACACAACATATGAATCTCTAATTCATAATTTTATAAAATTCAATGTAGTGACCCTGGTCTCGATGGTGAGATTTCAAAAGAACAATTCAAAACTTATTATGACTAATTCAACATGAAAAAAACTCCCAAGTATACACCTAGGTCATGTTAAACATAATATTACCAAGATTAAAACCTTGATTTTGTTTAAGAATTTTTGTGCTTTCAATTTTATCAAGCACTTGGAAGACATTGCAAATACACCCATTTTATCTAATATTACTAGACTTCTATAGCAAGTTGGAACACTATCTATGAGTAAGTTCTCTTTAGGAGCCTCTTTCCATGCCCAATCCCCAAAGGTTCAACCTATTGTATCACAAACCTTATGGACCAAAACCATGAACCAAAATGATAATTGCATTGAAGAAATATTATAATCAAATAAGAACAACCATTCTCCATTATAGAAGTGAACAACCCATGTCAAGGTCTCCATTATAATCATTTTATGCCAACATGACCATGATTAATTTTAAAATTCTACATCCCCGTGTCTTCATGGGAAAAATCTAACAATTAACCAAAAACCAAGTTCAAAAAGTGCCTACTAGAAATCTGCAAAAACTACTAACATGTGATATTGATTGGTAGATCAATGGTTATAATAACCATTAATCATTCTAAAAAATAAAACAATTTAAATTATTTTATTTATTTTCTTTTTTCGTTAAGGATCATTTTTTTTTGTAAGCTAGCAATTGTATTACCTTTCATAAACTGAAATTACAAAATAAGTCATTAACACTGGCACCAAGGTTTCCAACGAAGGAAAACAACCTCACCACCATGTGTAAAATTTCCAAAACAATGTGCTATGAGAACTAAATAGAGACATAGTTACAGAGTTTGAGTTGCCATAAATCGTCCTGGGTATATGACCATACCAAAAAACTTGGTTCTGCAATCTAACAGACCATGCAAAAAGTAGAAAGACCAAAACATAGCAGGCCATGGAAACTTATTTACTAAGATGATTGTAAGGAAAATCATGCCTGTATGATTCCGACCATTTAGGAGCCATTATAACTTGAAGTATCTCCTCATCGCTACATCATTGTTGTGGGTCTTTTGCTCTCGAATGAAAGAGCCATTCCAGTCGTTTCTCCACCAAATCTTCCCTAAATTTATGTTCATCATTGTCCTGACAAAGTTCCTAAATGATCTCGTGTTGCACCTGAGTGAAGCATGGTTGGGCAGGTGGAGGAGAATGGGAGTTGGAGACATTAGCTAGGTTGGGAGCAGGGATGGTGGGGCTGAAGGACAAAGTCTGGGTGAGATTTGGTTTGATATCTTCGTCATTAGAGGTAGGGAGAATTCTTTGTGACTCTATTGCAGTATGGCAGGAGAAACAACAACCGAAGTTAGATGAGCGATAAGCATGATGGCCACGACACCAAAGATTCGAGAAACTACCACTAGCTCGTTTTGACCAACCTCGCTCTTCAGGCATGAAAACAAACCATGGTATGCAACGATGGAGTATGAACATGGCACTGGGAAGGAGCACAATAAGGAAACGAAACCAGAGATAGGGATGAGTAAAATTGAAAGCTGAAAATGACCAAAATGAACAGATTTTGTTGTAGCCATCATGATCAAGACGTCGATATTACAATACCAAAGGATCTTGAAACCCATTCCCTTCGTACAAGAGAGGAATAACATCGAGACCATGTGGAAGGAGAGCCAAGGAGGAAGAACTTTGACAGGAAAACAAGAATTTTGATGCGAACTTTGACAGGAAAACAAGAACTTTGACGCGAACTTTGACGCGAACCCTTGTCTCGGTAGCAACATGATTGTTTATTATTACTGATCATTCTAAAAAATAAAAATAAATAGAACAATTTGAATACTTTTATTTGTTTTCTTTTTCTTTGTTAAAAAATTACCATAATTGTTTATTATTACCATTGATCACAAAAAAATAAAACAAGAGTATATTATAGACCCATTAAAGGGCACAACATGTCACTCAAAAGATTTGTGGAGATACAATCATCCTCCCAACCACCCAAGCTAATCCAATGGACTAAAAAAAATGTTGTGTTATTTATTTATAATTATAATAAATAATAAAAAGTTAATATTTATTTTATATTTAATATGTAATAATTTCAAATTTTAACTTTCAAACTTTGTAAATATTTTTTTAAATCTACCAAAAGTATAGAAAAACAAATCATTAACTCATATTTAGTTAGAAGATAATTATAGAATATAATTATAAAAAGTATGATTAATAACTCTCTTACATATTTAGTAAGAATATAATCATAAAAAAAATCTTTTACATATTTAGTAAGAATATAATCATAAAAAAATTCTTTAAATTGTTTATAATAAGAAAACATTAAAAATAAAAAAACTGATCACTAATTCTAATATTAATAAAATATAATTATTTATAAAAACCATTTTTAAAAATAAGAGGGCGTGAGATACACTTTCCAATTTAAAGGATTTTTTCAATATTTTTAAAACACCCATGCATATTTATATTTTAGATGTAACGGTTTTCAAATGCAAAATGGAAAATCTTTCGAGTTTCTATTTCATTACGCCGAAATGTGTATATTCATTGATAATGCTCATAATTAATCATTTTTTAATCTCAAATTCTAATCTAATGGTTAACAATTGAAGATGCTGGCATATTCTTAGTCGTCCTCCCAAATCAATGAATGTGATTTACTCTTCATAACTTCCTTGTATTTTTGAATACATCCGTTAACCTATTTACTTTCCTTATATTTTTGAATACATCCATTAACCTGTTTACTTTTTTACATTTACCTAATCATATTAAAGAATTACTGTATCATTATATGATTGCCAGGTTTAAATGATTAACCGTTCAATTTTTAGCTATACAAGCAGCCTTTCCTTAGCTGTCCGTTCATTTTCTGGCTTTCCTCACCTGTACGCCCATTTCATTTTCTTATTATTGCGCGTTTCATTTTCTGCCTGTACAGGCTTTTCATATTGCGCGTTTCATTTTCTGCCTGTCCACGCTTTTCATTTCCTGAACTGTGGCTTAGAGTTCAGGTAAGGAGCGCTCCAGATCTTAGTGAGGAAAACCGCTGAAATATGTTTTAGAGTGCTCTCTGGATTGTTGAGTATGGGGAGCTCTGGAATTCTGTGGATTTGGCGTTTGTCTTTTGTCTGGAATTCTGTGGATTTGGCTCTGGAATTCAGTGAATTATGTTCGGTTCAGTGGAAGGGAGAGTGCGAGGTCGGCACACGCTTCAACGCCTCGCACTGCAACAAAAAGTTGATCGGTGCCCGATTTTTCTGCAATGGCTACGAGGCTGTGCTTGGGCCTGTCTGCCGACCATTGAAGGCAAGGCGACCATTGATTTGTTTTGGTTATGATATTTAGGTTTTAGGTTTTTCATCCATGTCTGCCGACCATAAACCTGCTTTCACTGGTCGATCCGCATGCATAGATTCACTATGTGCTTAAAATTTCGGGTTCAGGTTATTAATTATGCAAGTACTTAAATAAATTTTTTAATGTTTTTATTATGTTTTCAAATTTAATTTGAGTTTATGTTGAAATTAGGTTTAATAAATTAAATAGAACTAAATTAATAGAACTTTCGGCGTTCATCAGCCACAATGATGTGGCTGTGCTAGTTTTAATTCTATTTAAGTATTTTGTTGGCGCAACTTGTTGACTGCTCCGTCACCCCATTTTATGTTGGGACATCCTAAAGGAATAAGGTCCACTAATGATTTACAATGTTCAACACCGTCCAACTCTTCTAGTGCAAGGCACCCTTGCACATCACCCCATTTCAGGTTGGGACATCCTAAAGCAATAAGGTCCACTAATGATTTACAATGTTCAACACCGTCCAACTCTTCTAGTGCAAGGCACCCTTGCAAATCTAGCAATCTAAGCTTTGTGAGCTGCGCAAAACCCTGTATGCTCTTCAAATCCACACAAAGTGATGCCCACAACTCTTCCAGCGATACCAATGTCTTATTACTCGGTAGCCTCTGCAAACTCCCGCACCAAGACAGTTCCATGCTTTGGAGGTTCGTCAAGTTGCACCAAGACAGTTCCATGTTTTGGAGGCCGAGGGACTCTGGTAGCCTCTCCAAACTCGAGCACCCATTCAGCCCCATGTCTTGGAGGTTCGTCAAGTTACCAAAAGAATCTGGTAGCGCCTTCAGTTTTGTGCACCTTTTTAACACCAAAACCTTCAAAAACTTCATATTGCAAAACTCTTCTGGCAATTTTTGGAAAGAACAATAGCTCAAGAAAATCCGTTCGAGGTGGTTCAACTTCCCTATGGATTTTGAAATCTCCGAGAGTCCAACAGCAATCTCTAACTGCCGCAACTGAAAAGGAACCTGTAAAATAACGTGTTTAAACTGTTAAAAATATAAAAGTGGATGATTCTCATTAAGAGAACCCTTACAATTCCTTTCAAGCCCAGCGCTACGATATCAACCACCAAAGAACAAACAAATTCCAATTTACCTTCGATGTGTCTTGCTACAATGTTTTGAATACTTCCTCCTTCACCTTCAAAACCCTTAAATTATTCATTGGAATCCAACAAAGCCAGAGTAGGGACAGTCGCGCCAGGAAAGCCATACGAGATTAGGGGAGTGCACCCTTGTCAAAATGCGCTTCAAGAGATACCCTTCAGTCTGAAGAAGCTGCAACTTCAAGGCAGCAATCCTCTCGCTTTGGTAACACGACAACGTTTCATCATGATTATCCGTATCCCCGTTAAAAAACGTCCTAATTCTCTGGGAAATTTAAATATACTAAATGATTGAGCACTTACAGAAAATCATCAATGTTCTCTTCAGGATGCCAAAGACGGCGAGGCAATTTATCCTCCGCAATCTCTCGTCCCATATCTCGGAGGTGATCGTGCATATGTATACGATTATTTTTGCTCACTTCCACCATGCATTTTCTATGTAGATTTTGAAACCTGAACGAACCTTTCGAGCCCCGTTCGTCCCACATTCGTACGGTGACATCCCTCTTTTCTCCTATGAAAAAGCAGGCAATATCTAGAAAGATATGCTGTTCCTTTTCATGGAGTGCATCATAACTATTTTTCAGTCGCTTTTGTCTTCATGTACTTGCGAAAGTGTATCTTCCCAAACAGATTTGTCATTTTTTCCTAAGAGAAGTGCCCCAAACACTTTTAAAGAGCTCTCGTGAGCGTTCTGTAGCAAGGCCTGTTAATTTATAAATGGATGTATCTTCCACTCCTGACCTTCTGAGGACGTCTCTGCCCCGATATGTAATCAAAACTAAGCTATTCGAACAGTAGACATCTCTATCTGGGAAGAGCCTATCTACGTGTTCTTCATGATCTACATCATCTAAAATTAGCAAGACTTGAGAAGACAGAGAAACTCTTTAAGCTTCGGTGTACCTTGATGGATGTTGTCTATAGGCTGATCGGATCGAGTTAAGCCCTTCAGAATGTCTCTCTGCAACTGCAACAGATGTAATGAGCTTTTAGCGTTTTCCCTTACATCGGACAAAAAGTGGGAATTACTGTACTCTGAACGCTTTCCGCTGAAAAACTCTAAAGCCAAAGTCGTCTTCCCCACTCCGCCTAAGCCGACTATGCCAACCACCTGAACTTTTCCCCACTCCGCCTAAGCCGACTATGCCGACCACCTGAACTTTTCCTGTGTGTTGCTGCTTTAATAGTTTCAAAATCTTTTACTTTGTTATCTAAACCAATGGGGTATTTGGCCACATACAACTGTGTGTTTGAAGCCAATATTTCCACCACATGTTCGACGACCTTATCTGGCCCTGGTTATTCAAAATCAAAACAAATGAATAAATAATTGAAACCATAGGCAGAGCATCATATATACTATATTTTATCCATAGAGAGGGAGTTGGAGGTCTCTCCCGTTAAACTTGCCGCCGTCGAGTTCAAAACCACTTAAGTCTGCAAAACTCGAAAGAGCATTTCTCCACTTTTGAATGGTGTCGGGGTGATATCGTGGCTGTACGTCTCCTTCGTCTGGCCTAAGGCTAGAAGGCTTGACGTGGTAAAATACCGGAATAACGGGCGCCCCCGATTTCCGCATGAGGTGGAGTTCCTTCAAACACCATGGTGATTCCGTGTAGCTCGGAGAGAAGGAAAATCAAGTCCCTCTCCCAATTCCTGCTGGTCTAAAAAGGGTCTGAATCCATGTGAAAGAAGACGACGATAAAGATAGCTAGCGAAGGTCTTCTTCGTATCCGGACCACGATGGTTAATAAAGACATAGTACCCGTAATCGCAACTGCCGCTGGTGGTGGGATGAGCAGCAGTGGAGCTGGAGGCGGGGGGAGTGTCAATCGTTCTTGCAGGAGAAGAACGCCGAATTTCCATTTCAATTTCAGACTGCGTTTGGGCGAAGGAAGATATAGGCGTTGGGTATGCCATAAATATAGAAATTGGGGGATGGCAAGCTCTGATGTTGGATGCGATGAAGGAGATGAGAAAGTAGTTTCAGAGGAGTGCAGAAATTGTAGGAAGGATATTATGGTGACGAAAAGATAGGACTGCAGAGATATAAAAAAACCCTCTATTAAAATAAAGTGTTTTCAAATGCGTTCGTTCTAACGAAAGAGCCCAGGCAGCGATCCCTCAACCGCGTCGACGTTATTTTTTTGCGTGTGGAGTCCACATGCGTTCGGTGAAGAGGCCGACCATCGACCACGTGAACGTTATCTCTCTGCTTGTGGGATCCACGCGCGTTCTACTGTATTCTCGGCAGCTCGAGTGCTACAAGTGGAACATTCAAATAAAAAGGACAAATGGTGTGATTTTTTATTCACTTTGCAATTTTTTATTCATTTATTACCCATTGGAAAGCCCAAGCTGCTCACTGTATGCTCGAGTGCATGTGATCTACAACTGAAACGCATTCAAATAAAATAGTAGAAATGATATAATTTTCTCTTTACTGTTACTTTACTCTGTATCTGATCTACAACTGGAACGCATTCAAAAAGGAGAAATGGTGTCATTTCTTCTTTACTTTGCAGTTCGACACGCATCCATTGGAAATGGCAAGATGCTCACCTTTGTCTTCAACAACTGCACAGCGTCCCGCCCGAGAGGACTAGATGCTCTTCGAAAGCCCGCCGAGCAAGAATGGAATTATGCAAACTGTATGGCATCGCAAAAGGACAAGGTGCTCTTCGCCACGCGTAAAAGCCCAACCAGTTGGAAAGATAAACGAGAAATTCCAAGGTGTTCTTCGCTACGCGTAAAAGCAAACGAGACCCACCAAGATCTTTGTGAGTGAGAGTGTGCTTGCTAATTTTTAAGGAGGGAACTACCCCTTGAACCCCTTTTCTTAACGAGATTCATAAATAATCGGGCAATCGGGCAATCCAATGAGACTCTTCGAACAATACTCCTTGAGGGCAATCCAATGGGGCTCTTCGAACAAATATGATAATGAGAATGGAAAGAACGTTTTGATAACCTCTATGAAGATATTCAAAGTTATTCTTCAACATCGGTAAATGCTCCCTAAATTCTCAAATGAACACCGCAATAAATCCATTATTTCAATATGGGTTAGAGTTTGTAGGTTCTGGAATAAAATCTGCAATAAAATCTGCTTAAAAACTATGTAATATATTTTTCTTTGAGAGGAGATATGGATATAGTTTTTTAATAGAATATCACAAAATCATTAATTGGCTCAAATATTTATTATATGAGTAAATATGGATTGGATCTTTTGATGAAGATTTAGTATACTCCAAACATGGTTTATGCTTGCAGTACACACATTTGAATATTTGAATTTTTCTTAATGTTATTGTGTTATTGTATATGTTAATTTTAAGTTATGTTAATGGATATAAAGTAGTTATATAGAAACATAGACAACAAGAAATAAAAATTATATAAATTAAGTAATAGAAAATGCTAGAATGTTCTATTTTGGTGCCACTAACCACTTGGCTTTTTATAAGTAGGGGTAGCAATGAATGTGGAAGAAGCTAGTAAATGTAGAGTCTATTATGTAGTATTAGAGTTGTTTTTGAATTGTTTTTACTTTCAAGCAAAGCATATGTGAATTTGAACATCCAAAATGCACTAAGGGAAGGTATAACATGGAACAATGGGAAAATATCACAGACATCTTGAACAAGGGACATAGGTAAAGATATGCATTATTGTACAATTATATAAATATATATTTGATCACTATGAAGATGTTCATTGTTCCACTAAAACTCAATTTTGATATAAACGAAACTATATAATAATGAGCTTGGAAGATCCATGGTAGCAATGAATACAAATATAATATAAGACAAAACAAAACCAAGGGCATACTTGAATGTCAAAGAAGCTTGCATAGTTCCATAAAACATGTTATAATAACATACATTCTTCTATTTATAACATATATAATATATTTGGTGGGTTCGTATGCATAGGCACATGGAATTAAATCACTCATATTACCTCAAAAAACATTATATTGTCTATCACATCCAAAATATGGGCACAAAACTATGTATTGTCCATACTATCAAGAGTAATGTTATGACATCTAGAGTTCTTCTCATTTATTACTCAAACATGTATACAAATGTTTTATTTTAAATAAACATGTATACATCAAGAGAACACATGAAACAAACATGTATACAAATGTTTTATTTTAAATAAAAAACCAATGGAAATCAAGGAAAAATATAGTTCAACTAATCTTCAAACTTTCACTATGAAATTTGTTGAGCAATAAATACCATTAAGATTTTACTAACTTGAAACAACAAAAATATCATTCGTTTGCAATGGTTTTTCAAACACCATGCACTTCCACAATAAATAAAAAAGAAACAATAATATCATAGAATTATTCAGCATGACAATAGTTCACTGTATTGTATTCGCATGAATTTCAATTAACAAGTGACAATTATCATGTAATTTAACTCTACATAATCCAAAATCATAGAGTACTTGAAGGTATCATATATATGTATATGTATTTGGTTGTAGAATTCATCTGTCTATATAAAACATGAGATGAACAATGTCAATATTGGATTTAATCAATGAGTGAAGACTACTCAAAGCTAAAAATAATCAAAGTACAAAAAACTATAGTGAGTGGACATCAAAGTAGATGATGGCCATTTAATTTTCCACTACAATGTTTTCCCAATACAGTGATAGTTTTCTTATTTCAACCTTAAAAAGAGAAATGTCCATATCTCAGATTATGTTTCATAACATCAAGCTACAAATATTTCAAGAGACATGCCCTGATAGGTTACACTACAAAGGCCACACTCCCTTCAACCTAATGACCTAATGGGTATCTATTTTGTGAAAACTACCAAGGACTTGCACATACTCTCATCAACTTGGAACACATTCCCTTCTAGCAAGGCATAAAAATATCATTGAACACCAAACAAAAGCACTGGAAAGATCGAGTGACAAAGAACATTGCATAGCTATATCCAAGATGTTTATAATAATAGATATATTTTTGCAAACTATGATATAATTTATCCATATGAAATTTCATTGCAATAGGTTTGAAAAGAAAAATGCAATAATGATAGTCAATATAAAGGCTAAGGCTATATTGTCTTGTGTTTTTGTAATTTGTTTTTAGTTTCAAATCAAGTATTATAGGACTTGGAAATAGTAAAATCCATGCCAATGATTAAAATCATAACCTAAGCAATACAAGTATAGAATTTATGGCTCTTGGAAACTATGTATAATCCAATACAAGGATAAATTGCATGGATTCAACACAAGAATAAACTATATGGATCCTAAAAATTACATATAATCTAGCCATGCCTGCAAACTTGGTTGTATTTCTCTTGTATTTAGAATCCTTGCATGAGAATCCATAGTTGCACTTCTTCATGCTTCGATGTCTTGACTAGAACATGCATAATGCATCGATGTTAAGTACCTGAATAGATCTACAAATACAATGACCACAAATACTGAATGCACAATAGATCCACAAAACAAGATAGAAGAAACCACACTTTATTATTTCAAACCCTTGAGGTAGGGAACCACCATACAATGGATCCTATTATGGAAGGGATCCTCTCTTGTTCACTTGCCTCTTCGAGGGGGCATCCTCCTATTGAGCTATTGCTCCAAATATAATAATTCTCTTCATATCCCATTACATTGATTATATTGCTACCATCACCTAAGAACATTCTAGAGGAGGAATTTTCTAGAAGTAGAACCTTCTAAGAAGTCCTCTTACATTTATTGTATCTAACTACCCATTTAGTATATCTAACTACCATAGTGGGCCTTATCTAATAATATAGTGAATATGCAGGATGGACGCTGATAATAATCAGTGGCTCCCGATTCGTCACATTGATACTCTCTACAGAAGGTGTATTAGAGTTATGAAATAAAATATGAAAGTGGTTGTCATCCCATAAATGACAACTATCCATATACCAATCATCGCAATCGGCCTTCAAATCATACCAAACATATATTTCTTGATTATATGCATCCATGATGTCCGCCATAAGAAATCTCTCCTTCATGCTATCCAATGAATCTTGAATACTACAAAAAATATCATTGAGGTAGTTTGTGAGGCCATCCAATGTGTCATACAATTGAGATTTGAATGCTTTAGTAATTTGTAGAATTTCATTTAGGGTTTGAGAGGAAATAGCCATCTGAGCACCCTATGAACTCTTCGGTTCCACAACCATCATGAAAAAACCCAAAAAATAGAACAATAAGTTACGGTAGAAAATCGTGGCTTTTTTCTGGAAAAACTGTTGAATTTAAAATGCTCATAACTTCACTTCCCAGACTCTATTTCGGCTGATTTGTTTTTTGAAATTGGGTGAAATTGTGAGAGAGGAACTGAGATATGTAATTTTTTTGGGCAAATTCGGCCTCCAGATGCTACATAAATTAAAAAACAATCGCGCTACCGTCCGCAGAAAAAACCCTCAAAATTTCCAGATTTTAAAACTTCAATATCTTGACTTCTCGGACTCCGTTTCAGATGATTTTGTTTTTCAACTTGGGTGTTTTTATGAGAGGAACTAAGATATACAACCTTTTTCTGCAAATTTTTCACAGAAATATACCAAAAATTTATGGAATGTCGTGGCCCTCTCTTTTTTCTTCTCCGAAAAAAAAAACAAATCTGCAAAAATAAAAATAAAAATCCCACAATGTCTGCCAAGGAAAGTGCTCTGATACCACTTGCTAAGAATCTGAATATAACTACAAATATAATGACCACACATATGGAATACACAATAGATCCACAAAACAAGATAGAATAAACCACACTTTATTATTTCAAACCCTTGAGGTAGGGCAACACCATACAATGGATCCTATTATGGAAGGGATCCTCTCCTATTCACTTGCCTCTTTGAGGGGGCATCCTCCTATTGAGATACTACTCCAAATACAATAATTCTCTTCATATCCCATTACATTGCTTGAACCCCTTTATATAGTGCTACCATCACCTAAGAACATTCTAGAAAAGGAATCTTCTAGAAGTAGAACCTTCTAAGAAGTCCTCATATATTTATTGTATCTGACTACCCATTTAGTATATCTAACTACCATAGTGGGTCTTATTTAATAATATAGTGGACCTAGTCCAGCTTACATTGAATGGTCTCCACTACTATCACTATGGGCCCTCTAGGCCCCCCCACTACCTCCTTAGTTGCCTAACAATCGAGGCAAGGTCTAGGGAAGCAATGTTGGAAAAGTATAAAAAACATTTAAAACAACGAGAGAAGGAAACGATGTGCATTATTTTACTATAATAGAAGCATTTGTGTAATCACCATAAAGAGATGAATTGTTGCACTAGAGCCTAGTTTCAATAAAATAAACACAATACAATAACAAGTGCTTGCAAGATCTAGAAGTGAAACATTGATATGAAAGTAACAAAAATATTCAAGTAAGAACATATCATGAAATAAAAAACAATGGTTCTTAACATAACTTGTAATAATGAACAAGAAAATGTGACAATTGATTTTAAAACGAGCATATGCATTCCAAAAGTTCATATATTTAAAATTATATAATTTAAGACATTGCTGCAATTCGATCCAAAGTATCTCATGGTACATATTAGATGCAATTATCCATATCTTTTACTTATCTAGTTAATGATTTGATTACTTTAAAAGAGTATGCAAAACAAGACAAAAGAAATACATAAAGAGATAATGAGCAATAATGAGCAACAAAAGAATGACAAAGAAACAACAAGATGATGATGGAGTTCACCCAGTATGGGCTACATCTCCAGGTCTGCTTCCAATGGGAGTGGCTTCTTATATTATGATGAAAAAATTACCAATTACATCAACAATTCCTCAACTCAAATCTAGTCTTCTTCTTCATTGTAATACAATGGCATCCAAAATCCTTTACAAATGTGTCTCTCCCCTATGATAATCTCCAAGAGGGATTAAAAATATCATGTATCTCTCCAAGACAAAACAAATGTGGCCTTAACACTAAAATTCTTACATTTCTAAACCAAAATGATGCTCGACGCATTGGAAAACATATTGGTTTTTGTTAGGTAGATACAGAGGTAGTGGAGGGGGCCTAGATGGCCCATAGTGTAGGCCATTCAATGTAAGGTGGATTAGGTCCACTATAGTATTAAATAAGTCCCAATATGGTAGTTATATATAATAAATGTAAGAGGGCTTACTAGAAGGTTATATTGTTAAGAACCGAATATTTGAATAAAAAATACACCAGAATAGATCCAAGAAGAATATATGAAAACCACACTTTATTATAAGAAAACCCTTGAGGTAGGGAAATACCATACAACAAATCATATTATGGAAAGGATCCTCTCATGTTCACTTGCCTCTTCGAGGGGGCCTCCTCCTATTGAGATACCTCTCCAAATAAAATACCTCTCTTCATATCCCATTACATTGCTTGAACCCATTTATATAGTGCTACCAACCACCTAATAACATTCTAGAGGAGAAACCTTATAGAAGTATAACCTTCTAGTAATTTGTAATGATCCCAAGCCAAATTCTTTCTTGGAATCACTAACTATTACTAATTTATTGAGTTATTAAGTGCATACAAGATTCATCAACACATGGAGATCACAATATATTCAAGATGTAGAAGCACAAGAACAGATCTGACCTTTTTATTATGAGCAATGTAAGATCAATACAATAGATGGCCGATCTGGCATAAACCTCAGATGGTCGTACAAGCAATATATATGAGCTGCTACAAAATGCTCTCGACAATACAAAATAAGCCTCCAAAGGCTGGATATACAATGAAGACTGAATCAAGCAGATCTGAGCCATACTAATTCTCAACCTCCAAGCTGGAAAGTGCCACGTCCTGCTAGAATGCTAAAGCCCTCAATAATTATTCCCTGCTACCAAAAGTATCCAATCATCCCAAGAAATATGCCAAATGATAGATCGGGCAACTGTAAGGAAAACCCAGATGTCCAAATTCCCAATTCCACTCTCAAACCCCGTAGATCTGAATTCTCCACTGAATGGTGTGCCCCACTGGATGACTGAAAACCTAGCTGGTTCGGCCCTGATGAAGGAGGCCTCAAAATTCTCTGAAACTCTCCAAGAATATAGATCAGGCTATGAGAATCCTATGGGAGAAGTTTCGGGCTTAGATCTCAAGCAAATCTCCCTAGATCTGAGTTTTATTGAATCACAGGACGTCCCCTATGGCTCCAAGACGTCCCAATCTGCAGACAAATGTAGAATGATGATAACCCTCCAGAAAATCCCTCAAATTGATGGTCCTGCCCCTGCAAACAAAACTCAACTGTCGGAATGGCCCCAGGCCCTCAAGATAAGCTGGATCGAACCTCCCTCTAGATGATGGTGCGCCCTTGCTGGAAACACAAGAACAGTACGACCTGCTACCTTCTGAAGCGCTAGATGGAGATGGGCCGAGACTAGAATGGTGTGGAGGAGTTTTTCATCCCCGAGACCAAGCTGCGAAACAAGGTGAGTGGATATTTCACCACTGAGTTTCTCACAAGGGTTTGTACAGCAAAACCCCCAAACTGAATGCTCAAGAGAAATAGAAAATGCTAATCCAAAACTAGAATGAGTAATAGGTGTGCCCCAGCCTCTTACTTATACTTTTCCTTCTAATTCTCTGTTGAGTTAGGTTAACTCCCAGGGTTAATCTTCTATTCTTCTGTTGAGTTATCTTTTACTCCTTTATCCTTTTCCTTTCTTAAGTCAACTTAAAAATATAACTTTTAACTTCTTGACTTTCCCCCCCTCAGTGTGAGACTATGACCTAGTGGGGGTGCCCAAGCCACTGAGTCTCCTCATCACCTCTCTAAGAAGTGGGGGACATTACAGTCTCCCCTACTTGAAATTGCTTGTCCTCAAGCAATTCCAAAACTGCTTCTCTAACCACATGCTCATGCTCCCAAGTGGCATCCTCAATGGGTAAATCCTTCCACTTGATCAGATGTTCCTTGATGCTTCGGTTTCATAGCCTCTTCTCTCTGACTTATAACACCTCCTCTGGAATCAAAACAGGCTGTCCCTCCTCATCCATGGGAGGCAATGCCTCAATAGGCCTGACGTGTTGACCGAGGGATTTCTTAAGGCATGAGACATGGAAGACGTTGTGAATTTTGCTACCCTGTGGAAGCTCCAGCTCATAAGCGACTGCCCCTATCCTCTTGCTGACTCTGTAAGGTCCAAAGAAACGTGGCTACAGTTTCTCCACTTCGCTTCTTTTAATTGAGGCATGCCTGTATGGTTGCAACCTCAAATAGACTAAATCGCCAACCTCAAAGGTATGATCAACTATGTGCTTGTCAGCTTGGACCTTTTCTTGGTTGTGTGCCCTCTGTAAATGATCCTTCATTTCCCTGAGAATTTCTTGGCTCTTTTGTATCCAATCCTATACCATCGGAGCCCTGCTGTCACCAAATGAAATCTCCACAAATGATAAAGGATCATAGCTATATAAATCTCTTAAGGGTGACATGCCAATGGACATATGTTGGGTGGTGTTGTGGCAATATTCTCCCAAATGTAACCATTTGACCCATGCTTTTTTTTGTCCTGCTACGTAGTTTTTCAGGTAACCTTCCACCCATTTGTTGACTATCTCAGTCTGACCATCTGTCTGAGGGTGATAGCTAGTACTAGGAGTCAATGTCATACCCACTAATCTGAACAACTCCTGCCAAAACGTACTCATGAATCTGATGTCCCTGTCACTGATGATGGTTTTCGGTAGGCCGTGTAGTCTGAACACCTCTCTGAAAAATAATTCGGCCACCTGTGCTACACTGAAGTCTATGGCTATGGGAAAAAAGTGTGCAAACTTCGTCAACCTGTCTACCACCATGAAAATGCAATCTTTCCCCTGTGCTCTGGGAAACCTGGTGATGAAATCCATGGATATACTTTCCCACTTGTGCTCTAGAATAGGTAGGGGCTGCAACAATCCTGCAGGGTGCGTGTGCTCATCCTTGTTTTATTGGCATGTAGTGCATTCTTTGACATGCTTCATCACATCTTCCTTGAGGCCTTTCCATGCAAACCTCTCTCTCACCTGCCTGTATGTCTTACTGATGACCTAATGCCCTGCTATTGGTGAGTTATGACATGCATGCAGGATCTTAGCTTTGAGAATTGATCCAGGAACTAAAAAGATCCGACCTTTGTAATAGATGAGGTCATTTATGACCCTGAAGTTGTCATCGTGTATTTTCCTGTCCAACAGTTGACAAGTGAACTAATCCTTTGCATATTCCACTATCAAGTGTTTCTTCCAATCGACTGACATACCAGACATGGAAAAAATGGATGGCCTTCTGGAAAATGTGTCGGCCACTGCGTTGTTCTTCCCTTTGACGAATTTAATGTCAAAGTCGTAGGCTTGTATTTTTCTTACCCATTTTTGTTGTCTTTCATTCAAATCCTTCTGCTCCAATAGATATTTAAGACTGTTATGATCTGATTTGACCACAAACCTTGCACCTACAAAATATTTCCTGAATTTGGCTAGTGCATGCATGATAGCCAACATTTCTTTGTCGTAAATGTTGTAAAGTAGTTCAGGACCCCTGAGTTTCCAGCTTTCATAGGCAAGGGGGTGCTTGTTCTACATCAACATAGCCCCTATACCTTCCCCCGAGGAATCACACTCCAAAGTGAAGGGTATGTTGAAATCAGGAAGAGCTAGAACTGGGCAGGTGCTCATGACCTCTTTCATTTTCTCCATCGTGACTTGGGCCTCATCATTCCATTTGAAGGGCCCCTTTTTGGTCAGGTCAGTCAAGGGTGCGCACAGTTGTTAAAACCCTTTGAAAAATTTCCTATAGTATGTGCATAGGCCCAGGAATCCCCTCAGTTCTGTGAGTGTTTTCGGAGTAGGCCATTCCCTAATGGATGTTTTTTTCTCCTAGTGTACCTGTACCCTTTTTCCCTTATGATGTGTCCCAAGTAAAGAACTTCTGTCATTCCAAACTCACACTTGGATTCCTTGGCGTATAGCGACTGTTCTTCCATGATTGACAGGATTTGGTCCACATGTCGAAGGTGTTCCTCCCAGGTCTTGCTGTAAATGAGCAAGTCATCAAAGAATACCAACAAGTGTTTCCTCAGTTGTTTGTTGAACACATGGTTCATGCAAGACTGAAATGTGGTTGGGGCATTGGTTAACCCAAAGGGCATCACCAAAATCTCGTAATAGTCGTAGTGACACCTAAAGGTTGTTTTTGATATGTCCTCCTCCCTCATCTTGATTTGATGGTAGCCCAAGCGAAGATCATCTTTTGTGAAATATATAGCTCCATGCAGCTCATCCAGCAACTCATCAATCCTGGGTATGGGGTGCCTATTTTTGATCATCTTTTTATTCAAATCCCAGAAGTCAATGCACATTCTCATCGTTCCATCCTTCTTCTTCACCAAGACTATTGACGAAGCAAATGGGCTTGAACTTGGTCTGATGTGTCCCGTGTCTAGAAGCTCCTTGATGGACTTCTCTATCTCGTCTTTATACTTCTTGGGATGCCTATAGGGTGTGGTGATAACATGCTTAGCCCCTGCTTCTAGCTCAATGATGTGCTCAAACCCCCTGTTTGGTGGCACACCTGGAGGAATCGGCCCAAACACTTTCTAGTGCTTGTCAAGGATTCTTTTGATCTCTGGTGTGTAATGCACCTTTCCCTTCTCATCCACCCATGTTGAGACCTTACATTCCGCTACGTATACAATTTCTTCCCTTCTAAAGATGGCTTCCATCCTCTTGGACGTGACCACTCTGGCAGAGTTACCTGTCATGCCTCTGAGCACAACCTTTCGTCCTCCTTCCTCCACAAAGGACATTTCCATGGTCTTGTAATTTGTGGTGATGGGTCCTAAAGTGCTGAG
>ML779948.1:524947-546539 GCA_009831015.1 Picea engelmannii
AACTTTCTCAATAAAATCCACATACCCTTTTCTTATATGTGATGTTGTTTCTCTCAATTTTTTATAATCACACACAATTCTAGATGTAGTGATTAACTTTAGTTTGTAGTTGATGTAACTTGTTTATACACTATTAATAAGGACCAGTATCTAAAATATAAAAAGTTCATGACGAAATCTACGATAACATGATGAAATCTACTAGTCAGACAATGACAAATGAGAACATGCCAAAGTGTCTTAGAAAATAAAATTTTGACCACTATAAGTAGCATAAAATTGTGACCATTTTATGTAGATGAAAATTAACACTTCGTAATTTAAACCAACCCAACCCAATTGTGGATGACAAGTGGTTGGCATTCTTTTTTTAGTGGTGAATTTCAAAGATTGACATTTTGTCTACAAAACAACTTAGAGGCTAGTGTATGGTGTCGAGTGATTCAAGTTTGAGAAATTTTGACCACTTTCGTTAAATGGTGTGTAATTATTTTCCATGGTTATTCATTACACAATACTCTATAGTACAAATTCAAGCATATATATCTTAATAGTTAATCGATAATAAAAAAGAAAGAATGTCAAAATGTCTTAGAATAAATAATTGTGAGGATTGTAGGTCACTGTAAATAAACATATCATAATTGAAAGGAGTAGCTAAAATATATAAATTTGACAACTTACTGTTTGGTATGGTGTAGGTAATACAATTACCTTTCAGGACAAGGATTTGTCACTATGAATGAAAATGACAGGAAGCTTGCTCAGTTAAGAGCGACATTAGAGGTGAGGGGAAATGGAAAATGTTATTGCCCTTGCTATGATTGGAGAGGCTTGCGAAAAAAAAGACTTATAATAACAACAACTCAAAGACATTGTAGGGAGAAGGGGCATGCCGAAGGGGGTTATGAATATCATCCCTTGGTAAGAGGATTCAATATTTAATGTATTCTCTATAATAATCAGTATGTAATGAATTTTAGTAATATTTCTTATCGATATTTTTATATTTTATATACACACTAACGTTTCTACATTGTTTTTAAATATATAGACGATGCCGCCAAAATGTCGACCTCCAGAGAGTTATTTGCCAAGTACTAGCAGAAATACTACTTTACAGGGAGATGAAATTCAAGACCAGAATATTGAAGTTGTTGATCAAGTTATTAATGATGATATGGATGGAGATAAGGTTAGTGATTCAAATCATGAATATGAGATACACAGATTGATCCAAGACACATTTTCTCCAATGGATGAGGACAACCAGGATGATAGTCATGATGTTGATCCTCTTCTCGAGAACTCACGTCAACCTCTTTATGAAGGCTCAACAACAAATATTTTATCTTCTATATTGTTGTTGGTGAACCTGAAGGTTTTGAATGGTTTATCAAACACATGTCTCACACAGATACCAAGGTATTTAATTTGTTAATTATTTATTCCTGCATGTTCACAAATACTTAACAGGTTCAATTTTTTTCCTATATTGTTATTGTTTTCTAATTTGTAAATTAGTATATTGGATGAGATGTTGATGATTAACATTGTTTACATTGACTTATTGTTTAAAATTTTGTAGATTGTTAGGTGAAGCTCTATTACTGACGTCAAATATTTTTCCACACACATATCGATAAATATCCGTGATTATGAAAGAAATTGGAATGGACTATCAGGATATTAATGCATGTCCTAATGATCATATCATATATTATGGATAATATGAATTAGAAAACGAATGCACACAATGTCAAATAAATATATATCGAACCGATAAAGCGTCAAAGAAGGTGCCTCGCAAAGTTCTTTGTTATATTCCAATAATTCCACGTTTCCAGCAGTTGTTCAGGTGCCAAAGTATAGCACAGTTTATGGATTTCCATGCAAAGAACAGAAGTCAAGACGATGTTATTCGAATGCCTGCAAATGGTTTTGAATTGAACTACATCGAAGAAAAGTGGCCAATTTTTAAAGAAGAACCTTGTAATGTTAGACTTTCGTTTGCAGCTGATGGTGTCAATCCATTTGGAGAGCTTCTTTCTACGTACTTAGTGTGGCATGTTTCTTTTATAAACAATAAACTTCCTCCTTAGATGTCGATCAATAGAGAGCACACAATGTTGGCAATGATTATTCCAGGTATTTAATTATCTTTTATTTTCTTTAAAGTATGACAAAATATTTCATTTCTTTGTTTCGTGAATGGTAATTATTTCTTTTATATATAACGACATCTAGATAAGTATAATTAATCATGCAGTATGTTGAACCAATTAGGTAGGTACCAGGTTAAAGATATGAATGTATATATCGAGCCTCTCATCGATGAGTTGTTGAAGTTATGGGCTGGCGTCACTATGTATGACATATCTAGACCAATAGGGAAAAAACGATTTCAATTCCATGGAATACTATCATGGACAATTCATGATGCTCCCGAGTTAGCACATTTTTGTGGTATATTGTTACTTTATTTTGTGATTTAATATTATATATATTTATTGAAAAAATCATGCATTATTTTAAATTGTAACTCTAATTTGATGCTACATTAATTCATATATCTTGTAGGTCTTCAAACAAAGGGTAAATTTGCATGCCCGGTTTGTGGTCCGAGGATTAAATCTCATCATTCAAGGATTTTAGCAAAAGAAGTGTTTGATGAGTATCGACACTTTCTGCTTAAGAACCATAGTTATCGAACTACAGACAAAGAAAATTTCAATGGTAAAGAAGAAAACAGAAAAAAAACCACGAAAAATGACACCTTGCCTATGGAAGTTGGAATATATTAGAAATCGTCAAATACACAAATTATTTATGTATGACATATTATATAAATCTTTGGTTAATTTCATTAGTATTAATTCATTTTGTCCCATTAATTAGTGTTAATTTCAATTTGTTGATGTTTCATGAATGTCGTTAAGGCACGAATGGGATTCCACGAGGAATGAAAAGTTACCTGATGCAATTGAGTAGATTTCCATACTACGAGCACCTACAAATAGTTCATTTGTTTGATACAATGCATATCGGGAACAACATAACATAATTGTTATGGCGAATATTAGATGGAAGGATTGACAAAGAGAGAATTGGAAAGATTTGTAGTGACATACAGGAAGCTAATCATGCATTGCAAAGTGTTATTATTAATTCTAATGGTGATGGTCATGAACAAAATGCTAGTCTTCCTTGGTTATTAATGGAGAAACAGAGAAATATTGTAAAAGAGGTCATTCGAAAAATTAAGTTTCCAACGGGGTTTTCGTCGAACATACACAATATCTTAACTAAAAAAGGTGATTTTGGTGGGGTTAAAACACATGACTGGAATACATTCATTAAGGTAATTAGTAGGTTATAATATATTTCCTTATTGGTACGCATTTTTTGGAAACAAATAATAATTATTTGTTTTTTGATACAATATGTTCTACCTTTATCTCTCCCAGCCGACTTTGACAACAACATAAAACAAATTATTTATGTACTTGGAAAATACATGAGGTAAGTATTGTTTTATAAGGAAAATGTACTTCTTATGTGATTTGTAGCGCAACATATTGACATATTATCTTTTATCTGCAAATTTATGTATGCCTTGATATTATTTTATTGCATTGACATTTGTAGGTGGCTATCATCAAAAGAAATTCTTAAAGAAGATATAAGGTATTGGAAGAGAGAAATTCCTCGACTAATGTGTCAAATGCAACAGTATCTACCTCCAACATTTTTCAAAGCATAAGAAAACTACCTCATACACCAAGTTGAGGAGATTGAATTATGTGGACCAGTACACACAAGGTCAATGTGGATGGTGGAGAGGCAGTTGAAGTCACTGAAGGCTTTTGTTAGACAAAGAGAACGTTCGGAGGGTTCTATGGTTGAGGGATATATGGTATATCAATGCATGGTGTATATTAGTCAATATCTACCTAAATTAGCAGAAAATATGGATGTGCCTCGTATTTGGCATCTCAACTCCATCAACAAACTTGAAGGGGAGGTCCTATTGGGGAAAGGTAAAATGAGGACTATGAAAGGTAATTATTAGATGTTGACGTAGATTTAATATATTACAAATTTATTAAATTATTCCTTTATTAAAAATAGCCAATTAATGATATTAAATTGTTATGTTATTATATAGTTGCTCGAGAGTGGGATTCTTTACATTTATACATTGCAAAAAACCTTGATTGGATGGAGCATTGGATATAATATACTAAAGAATACTTCGGTAGGTTATCATGGGAAGGGGTGAGTAAGATGATTAAAACAGTGCATCGTTATCAAGATACATTTCCTAATATTACATCAAGGGAAGTTGATTTAGCCTTTGGTTTAAAAGATAAACAGGCAAGTTAAATTTTTTACCCACATTTTCCTAGTTTTTCCCAATTTTACAATGTATTTGGTTTGTTTAATTATTGAAATATATATTTTATAAGTCCTATATGAGGATTATTAATTGGAAATTTATTTTTTACTTGTTGTCCATGTTGCATTTGAAACATCACAAGGCTATGTGGTGTAATGGTCGTAAATTTTGTATCAAAATGTTGGATGATAAGATGAAAACCTCGGATTGTGGGATAACTGGAGTGTTTAAGGTCACCAACATTTCCTCTAGAAGGGACAGAAATCCGGAAGAAACTAAGAATAGGTACTATGGCCATTTGGAGGATATAATTGAGTGTGATTTTAATTCCTTTAAAATAGATTTGTTTGAGGTTAAATGGTGTAGGCTACGGATGCATGAACGTGATCTTGAAAGAACTGTTATTGAGCATGATAAAGGATTTACCATGGTTAATACAAGGGCATTTGAACCGGGTACAGAGCCTTATGTTCTTCCAAGTCAATGTGAGCAAGTATTTTACTCAGAGGTACCTAGTAAAGAAGGTTGGTCATATGTTTTTAGATATGATCCAAGAGGAATACCAGTAAAGTACAATCATGTAGCTGAAGATGAAGATAATAACGAGGAACAATATCATGATTATGCAGATCAGGAGCAGGTGGCTCATGTAGTCGATGTGTCAGATGAAGAAGTTGAAGAAGTTGATCATCCAAATGTAGGAGATGACGATCTCATTGACGATATCGATAACTATAGTAGTTAAATTGACATTGATGATGATGTTGATAGGAATGAGCCTTTCACCAATATTGATTCTAAACCAGATATCAATACAGATGTTGAGCTGGATGAAGAAAAAGACAACTGATATTTGATTGTTGAAAAGAAGAGGTATGTGTTTATATCTTTTATATGATCTTTATATGTTTTTATTTTGTATAATAGTATATGATACATGTTATTTAGAATTTCAAATAAGGTAATATGGGGAAATTGAGAGTGATGTATGGGGGGGGGGCACATAACTAGAGCTTCCACCTTCATGTGGTTTCCCATGTTTAGTAGAGAATGAAATATTATGGAAACCAATAGGAGATTTTCACGACTAAGCCTAATCATACCAACGATGTAGGTATTTCCATCATCAATTCATCATATAAACCATAAACCCTAATTTAGTAGTGGAGTCATCGAAAGTTTCCCCTAGTCTTAGTCGTCACCCTTCATGAGTGTTGTTACCCAATGATCATTATATCAGAAGGTTGGAGGCATGTGGACATTGGGATCATGAGGCTTTATAACCCTAATTTAGTGGATTCATCGATATGTTCCCAGTGAATGGATGCGTTGTTGTTGACATGGAATGGGACAACACATGTACATAGGAGTGAAAATACTAACAACCCAAAACTAAAAGGGATCAATACATTGACTATCAATGAGTGGTGATCTCATCGCGGTGTGTAGGAATAGGCATAGCACCTTCAAAATTATCATTCTCCAAATATCTTATACAAATTTTACAAGGAAATTGTACTAGGACTAGACACAGACAAAATGACCTGTGAATGGGGCCAACGTTGAAATTTTTTCAAACTGTTTCTGAATGCATTGAAATTTGACATCGATAGACTATTCAAATGCTTTAACGATATGGGAGGGTTTCTGGACTCAAATTTGACTCAAATTTTTTGACATGGAATAGGACAACACATGTACCTTCTTAATTTTCTTCCTTCACTTGATGTGGGCCTGGTCATTCCTAGCCTTTAATTGAAAGTTTCCCCTAGTATTAGTCGTCACCCTTCATGATAGTTGTCACCCAACGATCATTATATCAGAAGGTTGGAGGCAGGTGGTCATTGGGATCATGAGGCTTTATAACCCTACAATAACAAGAGACATTAATTGAACTTTGACTAGATTGAAAGGTGCGTGCAATTGAAAATACTAACAACCCAAAACTAAAAGGGATCAATACACTGACTTTCAATGAGAGGTGATCTCATCGCGGTGTGTAGGAATAGGCCTAGCACCTTCAAAATTATTATTCTCCAAATATCTTATACAAATTTCTTTTAGATTGTACTTTCATATTTCTGTTACAGTAGGCTTAGAATCAAAACCCTAGATTGTTGGTTAGTCATTAGGAATCTCTTTTCACATAGTTCTTGGATGAAGAAATGATACACCCTTGACCTCGCATTTTTCCTAGAGTTAGATTCGTGTAAGAAGCCATTGCCTTTATTTTTTGTCCTCTTTGACAGCTATAGGTTAATTCTCTTTGTTGTTTTATATTTCCATTTATTTCATAATTGAAAAGTCTCTTGTTGAAATAAAAGAGTTCCTAGAACCCCTAGTATTTTACTTACCAATAAAGACCTAGGATTTTCTAAATGGTTTGCTTGTGAGCCAAAGAGTAAAGTAGATTGTTTTTTATTTTGAAATCTAAATATTTGCAAGTGAATTTCATGTTTGAAGGGTAACGTATATAAAGAAAAAATCATTTAATTTAGTACGTATCTTGGTTAGTTACTTTCTCAATAGTTTAAATTTCAACTATTTGTAATTTACTTTCGTTTGCAAGAATTTTCATTTCAAGTTAGTCACACCACACGTGCACACATCCCACACCTTAAATTGTATGCTTGGTTCATTCCACCAAGCTAAACCTAATAATAAACCATATAATCTAACACATACAACCCCACTTGGGCATCAAAATAATGTTGTATTTAGGTTAGGACTCTGGGGATAGGCATCCAAATAATCTCCCTTGGTCATTTCACATTGAAACATAGAGGTTGACTATTAGGGAACTTTCAAAATCCTTTCTTATGGACATGGTTCCATCCTGTTTAGTAACAGGCGTGCTATTTTAAAGTGGCTAATTCCAAGGATGGGACCAGATGTATGATCGAGACTCATTTCTCTTTCATTACTGAAGGATGCAGGAGCATCTCTCCACGTCGGCCAACCAGCCAGCCAGCCATGTCAAGCGCACGCATTTAAAGCTGAAGAGATGCGCAACCCTCATCTTCTATTTTGTAATTGAATGTAATTAAATGTCCAGGTTGTTGATCCATAGAGCCGTGCCTTTGTGAAGGCGTAGAATAGATAGGCCTTTAATGTTTGTAAGGCTAAGATCTAGATCCAGATGTTGGACTAGACAGCCCATTCAATGTAATTGAATAGGGTAAGTAGATTTGGAGGGAAGTGCTCGAAGAGCCTCCTCACGTAAAAAGATCGATTGTATCTCTTAGAAGAGTTAGTTGTGTGATGGTCTGCGAGTAGAGAGAAGAAGAGAAGGAGCCGAGACCTTGTTACAGGCCGTGCTCAGGAACACCTTGTAAAAACAGGCATTTTCCATTTAATATAAACAGAAGCAGTTTTTCTTGCATGTATTTTTGTGTTATGTGGATGTCTGTGAGTGTTCTTCATATGATATGAATGTATGTTGTAGATGTATACTGTATTTTTTCATTTGCAGGAGTTGTTTTGGTCTCAGGTTTGAGAGGTCTTTGAGGTTTCATGTCAAGAGGGCGTGACATAGTACTGCGGTCTTTGAATACCAGTGCATTGAAGCACTTCTGAATACTGCGGGTTCAGACAAGGACGTGCTGCAACACATAAACTGGAATCAACAACTCAGGGAAAGACCTATGAGGTTGTTGAACACCTCAGGAGGCAAGGTTGTGTAGGAGATACACAATTGTATACAGAAGCTCTGAGGAGTTCTGTGAAGCTCTGCCAAGTGGGAATCGAGCCAATGCAAGGAGTGCACAACAATAGAACTTTGCTGTGAGTTCAAGGAGAAACAGAATCACTAAGGATTATGAGGAGCTTTGCCAAGTGGGCATTGAGCAGGTGCAAGGAGTGCACAGAGGACAGAACTGCTGGACGTCTTGTGAAAAGATACTCTGCTAGGTGGGCATTGAGACCTTGTGTAGACAGGCACAAAAGAGAAGAGAACTCTTTGAGTTCTGGAATTTGAAGGAAGAGTCCACTGAGGGATCTTCACAGGGTTGCTGAACACCCTGAGGACTCAACAATAGGTTGCTTGAGGCAGAGGATAGCCAGGAGGGCATCCAAATACTCTCCATCTGAAGGAGGAAGAAAGAAGGATTTAATTCCTTAGAGATCTGAGTGTTTGAGAAACTTGGAGGAGATAGAACTTTGTGTGCGTGAAGAATCTGCAGAGGCGCAGGAGTCAAAGGATCCCTTTGGGATTCAAGGATAAGCTTAGGAGGGTGAGTTATTTCAGGCACAGAGTCATAACTACCAGGAGTGCAAAAGCTTCAGAACCCTCTGACGGGTTCAGAGTACTTAAAGCTCAGGAGGATCAACGTTTTCATACGTGAAGGCAAGAACTCAAAGTAAAGGAGTTCGCAGAGGAGAAGGAAGACAAAGGTTGAGGCCTTTGAGAACTTGTAATTCTTCCAAGCACTGGAAGAAAGTGCAGAAGCTCAGGAGGGAGCACAGCAACCATCAGATCGGCCGAAGAAATCTGGACCATTGAAAATTTCACGTCCAGAGAGCATCCGAGTGAGCGCACAGGAAGAAACGATCTGCACGGTTAGATCTAGAGAAAGATCCTGTCAGCCGTCAGATCTGGTGAAGGAGCGAGGAGGTTATGACCGGGTTTCCAAAGTGCAAGCCCAGGATATTGGGGACCATCGGATGTTCCCATAGATACCTGTCAGTTGTTGGATTGACTGGAGCTGCACGAGGTTTAGCTTCGTGAATAGGAGGGTGAAAGTCCCGAAAGGATTGACTTATCGAGATATCGACGTTCGGGATATCGGAGTTCTCGAGGTCGAGAAAGTAGTGACATTTCAAGTCTCGAAATAGCGAGAGTGAATCTGAGCCGTCCGTTTGTGGAGACGCGTGGCAGGGATCGAGCGACCCATTGGTATATCGGCTACCGGGGTTTTGAGTTGACAAAGAATTTCTGTCATCGAGGTATCAGAAACTCCGAAATCGTGAGATTGGATCAGGGCCATCCATCAGTTGGGATACATGGTGGAGATCCAGAATATCAAGGGAAGTCCCGATAGAAAATTCAAACTGGTGCATCAGGTTTCGGCGTTTCACGAATCCTGAGGACAAGGCTTCTGGAGCATCAGAAGTCACGAAATCCCGAGAGTTAACCAGAACCTTCCATCAGTTGGGGGACACGTGGGCGAGATCGGGAGCCCATCGACATTTCAGAGATCGAAGGGACAAGATGCCGGAGTATTTCAGCAATAGAAACTCTGAAATCGTGAGAAGCGATCATGACCGTCCATCATAGGAGGACGCGTGGAGGAGATCAAAGCATTCGGGAGATTTCCTGAAAGGAAATCTATCTATCGGCATTACGGGCATCAGGATATCGGGAGTCCCATGGACAAGAAGTCCATACATTTTAGAACTTTGAAGTCTGAGACCCCAAGAGGAGGGAAGTGCCATTTGTGGGGCCAGCTGTGAGCATAGCGGAGGATCGACGCTTGGGATATCGGAGTTCTTGAGGTCGAGCAATTGGTAGCGAAAGTCCCGATATAGCGAGATTTGATCTGAGTTGTCCAGTTGTTGGAGGATGTGTGTCACGTGATCATCCATTTCAGGGATCCAGGCACTAGAATCGCATAGAGGCGAAAGTTCCATTGTGGGACCTAGCTGACGTCACATCGGGAAATCGAGAATCGAGAAATCGGGGATTCCATGGGCGAGAGGTTTGATACATTTCGACCTTCAAAACCCTGAATCTCGATAAGAAGTATGACTGCAATCATATAAGGGGAGGTCACGTGGACCAAAAGTCTAGCCTGGAGGGCTAACGAAAATTGGAGCACCTCGTGATTTTGAAGCCCAAACCCCCGACAGAGATAAGGCTGCGGTCTTATGAGAACTGGTCACATGGACTAGGGGCATAGCCAGGAGGGGATAAAACATGTAAAGGAATGTATCGATGAATTGACTCATCGGAGATCGGGAGTTCAAGAGGACAGGGGACTCTTGACATCGGGAATTGGAGAACCCCGAAACCTGAAATTATCATCGGGGAAAATTCATAGGCACGTGCAGAGGCTGTGACAGGGAAAGAAGGACTTGTGGATCGGGTTTTTACTAGAGATTCCAGCAGGGAATCAGATGAGCCGCTCTAGCTCAAAGGGGAATTTGAACGATCCTTAAGACTGGGAGGTTAGCGCAGAGGCCTTTGTCGAGGCAGAGGTAGGTGGTCTGCATCACTGAAGTTCCTTAGATCATTAGATTTCATATTGAAGCCAATGAAACATGTTACATGTATTTTTGAAGAGGCATCTTAGTGGTCATACTACTAGGTATCCTTACCTAGGTGGCTCTCGTAGGAGGGGGGACACCTAAGATAGATTTCTTTAGGGCATTGGGATTTTATCATCCGACATCTCCTAGTTATAATTGTCTCTTATGTATCTTCACGCATCCACATGGGGACCCTTACTACCTGTATTGTTGGTTGATTGGAAGGCTCTTATCCATAGACTAGGTTTTGTTTGAGTGAATCATGTTATCTTATAGGCTAGATCCATTTCTCTTTATAGGATGGAGCTGCTTGAATTCAAATATATTTATTTTTATTTAGACACACTTATACCCACTCGTTACACCACTTGAGCACCTAGTGTGTGTATTTTTTTATCATTATTATTTTCTTAGTTCATTTCTTTGTTCTATTAGCCTTTTGATTAACTTGTTGCACCTTTAAGGTGATATTTTCATCTGGACACCATAGCTCCCCCTAGGAGATATTGTTTTCAGCTAAAAATATTTCAACCTAAGTTACCTATTAGATGCAATATCTTCACCGATTTATGAAACATGGTTCCCCACCCTAACCCACCTTCAAGTTCTAGTTCTTCAAATTCAGACCTCGCCCTCCCCATAGATGGGTGTTGGTACATGTAGTTCTGAACCCATTTCTACCCCTTATGTTCTTTCATCCTCCTCCAACCCAAGTTCCATCATGGTTGGAACTAATGATGGAACCAATATTGGAGCCAATGCTAGCCAACCTTTCATCTGGACACCATAGCTCCCCCTAGGAGATATTGTTGTCAGCTAAAAATATTTCAACCTAAGTTACCTATTAGATGCAATATCTTCATCGATTTATGAAACATGGTTCCCCACCCTAACCCACCTTCAAGTTCTAGTTCTTCTAATTCAGACCCCCCCTCCCCATAGATGGGTGTTGGTACATGTAGTTTTGAACCCATTTCTACTCCTTATGTTCTTTCATCTTCCTCCAACCCAAGTTCCATGACGTAGACCCCTCCCCAGACCCGCAGGTCAGGATCCACATAGGATCTTTTATTTTCGGCCCAAGAGATCGACTAGCTCTTATATTTCCCTTTCGGGAAATCTACCCACAACAACACCTTGAAGAATTTTCCTCTTTTATTTCGGGGTATCGTATTTCACGAATTCGCGAATCCTGTGGTTGAGCACCTTACCTCTTCGACCTCTGGAACCCAAAATACTAACACTTGGCCTTTGTTGATGTCGATTTCATCTTTTTGTCTTTCGTGAACTCGGGAGTTGCAGTGTCACACAACTCTACTCTGCCCCTGGAGTCTCGAAACCCGAATTAATGGTTTTCTGAAATACAAATGTCCCGACCTTCCCTTCTTTTCACAATTTTGGGGTTTCACCCACCGAAATGTGCTTTTTCTATGTCCTTGGGGCTTTCGAACCTCCGAACCCCGAATTGTCGAAATGACATCTTATGAAATTCTTTTGGAATTTCGCGTATTGGGTTCTCCTCTTTACTATCTCGGTTCTCTCATCGACATGACTCCTGGTGTGCCAAATCCTGAAATGCCGAAACGCTAAGGTTCTGCCTCCAAGAATATCAATGGCGGTGGAACTTTCCTCGATCCAACGGTCAACACAATTTCACGTACTGGGGATTCAATATGCTAAAGTTTGAACTCTATGCCCTCTCCACCTTTCGGTCTCCAAAATACCAAAGCGCTAATAATCCTCTGTCACGACTTCTGATTTCGAGTTTTCTCCCCTGCTATGTCCCAATCTTTTCCTTTGGGGCTTCCGAAACCCCGAACTCCGAAGTTCTGCAAACTTAAACTTGCTTCTCCTTACTTCCACACACAAAAACCTCCTTTTCACATTTTGGGGGTTTGGTCAGCCAAGGATTTTGGCTTGCACTTCGGACATTCGAACCCCGAAATGCCGAAATGACCTGACGTTCCAATAAGTCAAGATCAACGGCTCCTTATCCGCCTTGCATCTCTTGTAGATCCTATGGTTCTCGCTATTTTGGGAGTTCGCCTTGGAGAACCTTAACCGTCTAAATTCCTTCTTCAAAGATCTATGGTTCTAAATTGACTCTACGACTCTCTTCTAGAACCTATCCTCTGCACGATGGCTAAAGTTCCCTTCTGCTCCTCAACACCTTGAAGACACTAACTCTCCTGAGATTTCCTTCGCCAACTTAAATCTCCTTAAGAGATTTCTGCACGCACTCCTTGCGACACTTCTCCAAATACTTCTAAGTATTTGAGTTCTTTTGACTCTATGCAACTCTTTACAACAACAGTCTTTCAATCCTCTCCTTGGGTTGATAAGCTCCGAACTTCCAACCAGCCTATGCATGTCTTGCACAACTTTTATGCCTGACTTACACTTCTATGGAAAATGAGAACAACGGTATCCCTCCTGAGCTTTTAGAGGTGAACTCTGAATCCGTCAATGCACTCCTTGCGGATGCTTCACTGCACTCCTTGCAGGAACCCTTTACTCAAGAGGAAAAGCAATTGAAACTCATTCCCTTACTCTCTTAGACTTCAAACACTTAGCATGAAATCAAACATACATAGCGTAAAAGCAAATGTACAACAGAAAGAGTGAAAAAACCATGAACATAACATTCAACATGTATACACAGAAAGTATCACAACACCATGAATCTGAATCGAAGCTCTTTTCATTAATTCAAACTTCTATACATGGTTTCTTCTCTACAACTTTCTGCTACAGCTCTCTTTTTTTTGCTCTATGCTCAATGATACAATTGATAATGGTACAAATGATACAAGATGAGGGTGTCTATAGTCGATTTTCCCTCCTACGCTCTAAATTGTCTAATCTGCATTCAAAAATACCTACTTACATTAATTATGCATAAACTCCTTCACCTACTACAGATGAGAGCAACCACTCAAGATCTTATTACAATATATAAGTGTGCTTCCTCTTAACTATTACATTAATGTTTCAAAACATTTCAAAAATGTGCACTGATACTTTCCAGCTATCTTCCGTCTTCGCACTCGCTTGCAGCTTACAATGCTTGCGATGCTCCTGCATCATAATCCCTCACTTGAAAATTTTCATGAACTTATGTTCATGAGCTCTTGCACGGTTTGTCTATGCTTCTGAATTTCTGCTTCATTCTCCCAGCTGGCATCTTCAACTGGATGTCCCTTCCACTTGACCAAGCATTCAATATACTCTTTTCTTCTGGTGCTCTTGCTAACTCTCTTGTCAAGTATACTCTCCATCTGTGGCTTTTCAGCTACAGGCAATTGTTTAGCCCATTGAACCTTTGTTTGTTCATTATTTTCTCTTGCTTCTTTACCTTTATAAGGATACAAATATGAGATGTTGAATATTGGTGAAATTCCGATCCCATCGAGTAGTTCAATCTCATATGCGTTTGCCCCAAATTTCCTCATGACTCTGCATGGTCCAATATTCTTCATCTTTAGTTTGTTATATGTTCCCCTTGGGAACCTCTCCTTTCTCAGGTGTGCAAGAATCAGATCACCAACTTCAAACTGAAGTTGTCACCTGTGTTGATCTACTCTGCACTTGTACTCTTTCCTTAAGTTCTGCAATCGCTCCTTCACTTGGCTGTGAAGTTCTTTCATTGCCTCTGCAAAATTCTCTGCACTAGAAATTCTAGTTTCATTCTGTTCTAAATCATTCAATTTAGAAACTCCCCTTGGCTGCATTCCATAAACAATTTGGAATGGACTCTACCCTGTGCTTCTATTGATCAAATCATTATAAGAAAATTCTACCTGTGGTAGAATGTGATCCCACTGACTATGGTGTTCAGTCACTAGGCTCCTTAGAAAATCTCCCAAGCTTTTGTTTACAACTTCTGTCCGCCCATCCATCTGAGGATGATAGGATGAGTTAAATGGCAATCTTGTCCCCAGCTTCTTCCATAAATTCCTCCATAAATGTCCCACAAACTTAGTGTCTCGATCTGAAACTATGCTCCTTGGTAAGCTGTGAAGTCTGACAACTTATTTGAAAAACAAGTTCACGATATGAGTCGCATCACTGGTCTTCTGACATGGTATAAAGTGTGCCATTTTAGAAAATCTGTCTACCACTACAAAGATTGAATCAAACCCTCTTTGCGTTCTTGGCATCCCTAACACAAAATCCATGCTCACTGCATCCCACGGTCTCTCTGGTATGGGTAATGGCTGATATAAACCTGTGTTCTGTCTTCTTCCCTTTGTGTGATGAAAAATTCTACATCTGTCCACGAATCTTTTGACATCTACTCTCATTCCTGGCCAAAAATATGAGTTGTTCAACTTTGAAAATGTCTTATCATGACCAAAGTGTTCGACCAATCCTCCACTATGTTTTTCCTTCAACAGTTTCTCCCTCATGGAGCATTTTGGAATACATAATTGATTGCCTCTAAATAATAATCCATCCTGGATCATATATTCAGTCCATTGACTTTTGTCCCTGAGAATTGGATTCTCAGATGCCTCATATGCCTCTTTGAAATCTGGATCATCCTTGTACATGTCCTTGAGATTATCAAAACCCAAAGTTTTGACTCTGAACTGCTGCATAAGCAAACATTTCATGCTCAAAGCATCAACAACTTTGTTAGCAGTTCCAGAAATATGTTTAATCACAAAAGTAAAATTCTGCATGTATTCAACCCATTTAACATGTCTTTGGTTCAACTTTTCCTGTTGAGTTACAAATTGTAAGGCATGATTATCACTATACAAAACGAACTCTTTAGGAACCAAATAGTGCCTCCACTTATTCAGTGCTTGTATGACTGCATAAAATTCCTTATCATACGTGGAGTACTTCACTTTTGCTTCATTCAGTTTCTCACTAAAGTACACGATTGGCCTATCATCTTGGCTCAAGACCACTCCAATTGCAAATCCACTAGCATCACATTTGACCTGAAATGTCTTGTTGAAATCTGGCAACACCAAAATTGGTTGTTCAGTAATTTTCTTTTTCAACAAATTGAAACTTTTCTCTGCTTCTTCCATCCAGTGAAAAGATTTATGTCTTTTCTTCACTGTGTCCATCATTGGTGCGCTAATTCCACTGACATTTTTGATAAATTTCCTGTAGAAACTAGCCAATCCATGAAAGATTTTAACTTCAAATATACTCTTTGGCGATGGCCAATTCTTAATCACCTCCACTTTATCTGGATCCATTTTTAACTTATCTGCCAAAATAACAAATCCCAAATAAATGAGCTCTGTCTTCATGAATGATGACTTCTTCATGTTTATCAACAACTTCTCTTGTTGTAATCTTTTCATCACTGTAGCCAAATGCTTCAAGTGCTCTGTTTCTGTTCTATTGAAAATCAGTATGTTGTCAAGATATACAATGACGAATTTTCCAATGAACTCCTTGAGGACTTCATTCATCAATCTCATGAAAGTACTTGGCGCATTTGTTAAGCTAAATGGCATAACAAGCCATTCATACAACCCTTCGTTTGTCTTGAATGTTGTCTTCCATTCATCAGCTTCTCTCATTCGAATTTGATGATAACCACTTTTTAAATCAATCTTTCAAAAAAATTTGGCTCCACTCAAACAATCCATCAAATCATCCATCCTTGGCAATAGAAATCTATACCTGATGGTAATCTTGTTAATTTCTCTTGAGTCTGTACACATCCTCCAGCCTCCATCTTTCTTTGGACTGAGCACTGTCGGAACAACACATGGAGTCAAGCTTTCTCTAACCAATCCCTTGTCCATTAAGTCCTGGACCTGTCTCTTGACCTCTTCATTCTCCTGCAGCATTAATCTGTATGCTGCTTTGTTTGGTAAACTAGCTTCAGGTATAAGATAGATGTGATGACTTATACTTATGATCGGTGCAATGAACAAGGTAGTTCGTCCACGACTATATCAACAAACTCTTCCAGTAACTTCTGGATTTCTTCTGGTAAATCATCCACCCTTGTACTGGTTAAAAGAATCTGAGGTTTTCGCACCACGACTAATTGTGTTTCTTCTTTCTTATTAACCTCCTTAAGAAGTTCCTTCCCACTCATGAGAATTACAGTGTTTCTTACCTCTGTTGTCACTTCTTTATCCTTAATTGGCAACAACATTTGAGTTCTTCCATTCTTCTCCAGGGTGTATGTGTTATTTCTCCCATCATGAATCACATTCCTGTCATATTTCCATGGTCTACCTAGTAATAGATGACAAACATCCATGGGAATGACATCACATAATATTTCATCCTTATATCCTCCTATTTTAATCTCAACTAAACATTGTTTAGTGACATTTACCTAATGTCCTTTTTGTAGCCATGAAACTCTGTATGGGCTTGGATGTTCAATAGTCTCCAGCTCCATCTTTTCTACCATCTCTGTAGAAATGAGATTATCTGTGCTACCACTATCCACAATGACCTTGAATACCCTGTCTTTGGTCTTGAAAGCAGTCCGAAAAAGTCTGTTCCTTTGGACTGGATTTTCTACCTCCTTCTCTAGTGTTAAGAGAACTTTCCTCATCATCAATGATCTTCCACCTTGTATCTTCTACCTCAACATTCCGTCTCTGTGCTTCGGAAATGTGAGTTTCACCTTCTTCTTTCTTCTTATCTGGACATTCATAAGATTTGTGTCCATTCTTTCCACATGTGAAGCACTTTACCACTCCACCTTTGCCTCTTCCTTTTCCTCTAGTGTGAGGAAAAGTGTTGTTATCGGCATACTTTCCTCTCTGTTCATCATACTGCCCTCTCTGTGAGCTTCCACCTCTCTCAAATTGAGTTTGAGGTTTCTTCCACTCTTCTTTAGGTTTCGGGTTCCTATCTTGGACAATTGTCTTGCCTCTGGGCTGACTTCTGCCTCACCCTCTTTGACTTTTCTTTCGGTTCAGCTTCTCTTCAGCCTTCAGAGCCATATGATAAGCATCTTACCCCGTTCGGATGGTCATCATGCTCATATCATCTTGGATGTCATATCTCAAACCATTCATATATCTGGAAACCTTTTCATCATCACTTTCGCGATGACCTACCCTGATATTTAGTTTGTAGAACTCTTCAGTGTACTCCTTCACTGACATCAGCTTCTATCTCAAATTCTACATCTTTCAAAACAGAGTGATTTGGTAATCCTTGGGTATGAATTTTTCCTTCATTTTCGCAACCATTCTATCCCAACTCTTTATTTTCTGCTTGCCTTTGCAGCGTCTGTCAGCTTGTAGTTCATCCCACCACAATGCTGCATGCTCTTTAAGTCTTGTGATAGCATGTTTGACCTTCTTGTCTTCTTAAACATCTTCATAGTCAAAATACTTATCCAGAGCTCTAATCCAGTCCAGAAGCTCTTCAACATCTAGGTTTCCTTCATATACTGGAATGTCCATTTTTTCCCTGGCACCTATCCTGGCAACAACCCTGAATAGGCGTTCTTATACTGCGTCTTCGGCTGCAACTTCTTCTCCTCCATGTCTAGATTCATCTTCACTTTTAGACTCACTGATATCTCTAGCACCTACTATGTGCCTCTGTGCTATCTCCATGGCATCAAGCCCAACACGTAGTTCAAGCATCTCTCTTTCCCTTGCTGGATCAGGTAATTGTCTACCCCTTTTTCTTGGAATTTCCCTTTCCTTTGGTGGATCGGGTGTTTTCCTATCTCTTCTTCTTGGCGGCATGGTGGTAAAATTCCTCTTTTCCCTACTACAGAAAGCAAAGGAATTTTTTTATGCTCTGATACCACAACTGATGTGTATTAGAGTACTCCTTTTCCCTAGATTACTCTGCCTGAGATATACAAACAAAATCAAGCTCTAATACCAAAACCGACACAGAACCCTCCCCAGACCCGTAGGTCGGGATCCTCATAGGATCTTTTCTTTTCGGCTCGAGAGCTCGACTGGCTCTTCTATTTCCCTTTCGGGAAATCTACCCACAACAACACCTTGAGGAATTTTCCTCTTTTATTTCGGGGTACTGGATATCTTGAATTTGCGGATCCTGTGGTCGAGCACCTTACCTCTTCGACCTCCAGAACCCAAAATACTAACACTTGGCCTTTGTTGATGTTGATTTCATCTTTTCGACTTTCACGAACTCGGGAGTAGCGGTGTCACGCAACTCTACTCTCGGCCCCTGGAGTCCCGAAACCTGAATTAATGGTTTTCCTAAATACAAATGTCTCGACCTTCCCCTTCTCTTCGCAATTTCAGGGTTTCAACCATCGAAATGTGATTGTTCTATGTCCTCGTGGCTTTCGAACCTCTGAACCCCAAATTGCCGAAATGATGTCTTCTGAAATTCTTTCGGACTTTCGCGTATCGGGTTCTCCTCTTTACTATCTCGGTTCTCTTGTCGACAGGACTCCCAGTGTGTCGAATCCCGAAATGATGAAATGCTAAGGTTCTGCCTCCAAGAAGATCAACGAAGGTGGACCTTTCCTCGATCCAACAGTCATTGCAATTTCACGTACCGAGGATTCAATATGCTAAAGTTTGAACTCTATGTCCTCTCCACCTTTAGGTCTCCGAAATCCTGAAGCATTGATAATCCTCTGTCACAACTTCTGATTTTGGGTTTTCTCCCCTGCTATGTCCCAATATTTTCCTTCGAGGCTTCTGAAACCCCAAACTCTGAAGTTCCTCAAACTTAAACTTGCTTCTCCTTACTTCCACACATGAAAACCTCGTTTTCGTGTTTCAGGGGTTTGGTCAGCCAAGGATTTTGGCTTGCACTTCTGAATTTCAAACCCCGAAATGCCAAAATGATCTGACGTTCCAATAAGTCAAGATCAACAACTCCTTATCTGCCTTTCATCTCTTGTAGATCCTACGGTTCTTGCTATTTTGGGAGTTCTCCTTGGAGAACCTTGACCGTCCAAATTCCTTCTTCAAAGATCTATGTCTCTAAATTGACTCTACGACTCTCTTCTAGAACCTATCCTCTGCACGATGGCTAAAGTTCCCTTCTTCTCCTCAACACCTTGAAGACGCTAACTCTCCTGAGATTTCCTTCGCCAACTTAAATCTCCTTAAGATATTTATGCACACACTCCTTGCGGCACTTCTCCAAATACGTCTAAGTATTTGAGTTCTTTTGACTCTGTGCAACTCTTTACGACAACAGTCTTTCAATCCTCTCCTTGGTTTGATAAGCTCTTAACTTTCAACCAGCCTGCGCACACCTTGAACGACTTCTATGCCTGACTTACACTTCGATGGAAAATGAGAACAACGGTATCCCTCCTGAGCTTTTATAAGTGAAATCTAAATCCGTCAATGCACTCCTTGCAGACGCTTCACTTCACTCCTTGCAGGAACCCTTTACTCAAGAGGAGAAGCAATTGAAACTCATTCCCTTACTCTCTCAGACTTCAAACACTTAGCATGAAATCAAACATACATAGCGTAAAAGAAAATGTACAACAGAAAGAGTAAAACAACCATGAACATAACATTCAACATGTATACACATAAAGTATCACAACACCATGAATCTGAATTGAATCTCTTTTCATTAATTCAAACTTCTATACATGGTTTTTTCTCTACAACTTTCTACTACAACTCTCTTTTTTCTACTCTATGCTCAATGATACAATTGATAATGGCACAAATGATACAAGATGAGGGTGTCTATAGTCGATTTTCCCTCCTATGCTCTAAACTGTCTAATTTTCATTCAAACCTACCTACTTACATTAATTATGCATAAATGCCTTCACCTATTACAGATGAGAGCAACCGCTCAAGATTTGTTTACAATATCTAAGTGTTCTTCCTCTTATCTATTACATTAATGTTTCAAAACATTTCAAAAATGTGTGCTAGTGCTTTCTAGTTGTCTTCTGTCTTTGCGCTCGCTTGCATCTTACGATGCTTGCGATGCTCCTGCATCATTCCACCAGGGATGGAACTAATGATGGAACCAATATTGGATCCAATGCTAGCCAAACTTTCATCTGGACACCATAGATCCCCCTAGGAGATATTGTTGTCAGCTAAAAATATTTCAACCTAAGTTACCTATTAGATGCAATATCTTCATCGATTTACAAAACATGGTTCCCCTTCAAGTTCTAGTTCTTCTAATTCAGACCTCCCCTACCCACAGATGGGTGTTGGTACATGTAGTTCTGAACCCATTTCCACCCCTTATGTTCTTTCATCTTCCTCCAACCCAAGTTCCACCATGGATGGAACTAATGATGGAACCAATATTGGAGGCAATGCCAGTGAACCTTTTGTGAATTTTATGGAAGGTTTAAATCTCCATGATTTGACCAAGTTAATCAATGATCTTATCTTCCATGACACCAATTGGACCAATATTCACAATAAAAATCCCTTTGACATCCGAATGTTTGAGGGTAAACCTAGAGAGTATCCCTCCAACCATATCGTGCCCTTTCACCTTTGGTTTTCTTCCAACTCCATAACAGAGGATTCAATTAGGTTGATACTTTTTTAATGCACTTTGATGGGAATTCCCACCAAATTGTACATAGAACAACCTAGAAATACCCATACAACCTTTGAGTTCATATAAAATTATTTCCTTACCTTCTTCCAACTTCCATTCCACCATCGCATAGGGATAGAAATCTTGACCAATTTCCATTAGACCACAACCACTCACATCTCAGAACACATCCATGAGTGTCTTATAAGATGTGCCTTATGAAAATCCAATATCAATGATCAATTTGTTATAGAGTAGTTCCTGGAATCCCTTCTTCCCCTCATCACCAAGGGTGTATCCATGACTATGCCTAGAAATGAGGATGAAGCCATCCAAAAGGAACAATTGTACAATATTATTTATTCCCAATTGGGGTATCTGTATATTATAGTTCTTAATTCCCCTCGCTCTCAGTCAGGTGACAAGGATGTATCCATGACTATATCTCGGGGGCTATGAGTTAGG